>JABWTJ010000068.1:272136-655771 GCA_016801875.1 Solanum sitiens
AACAACAAGTTGAGAGTTTGGTCAAAGTGCTAAAAAGGTTCAAAAGAGCTATTGGGTGGACCATTGCGGACATTATTGGGATCCCTCCTGGTATTTGTTCTCATAAAATCCAACTCATGCCCGAACATAAGCCAAGTATTGAGCACCAGAGACGCTTAAATCCACCTATGCAAGAGGTCGTGAAGAAGGAAATCATAAAATGGTTTGATGCTGGAGTAATTTATCCGATCGCCGATAGTAGTATGGTATGCCCTATTCAGTGTGTACCTAAGAAAAGGGGAATGACTGTGGTCCCCAATGAAAAAAATGAACTTGTTCCAATGAGGCCGGTGACTGGATGGAGGGTGTGTATGGATTACCGGAAATTAAATGCATGGACCGAAAAGGACCATTTTCCCATGCCCTTCATGGATCAGATGTTGGATAGACTCGCCGGAAAAGGGTGGTACTGTTTTCTTGATGGTTATTCAGGGTATAATCAGATCTCTATTGCACCAGAAGATTAAGAGAAGACCACTTTTACTTGTCCATATGGGACCTTTGCGTTCAAGAGAATGCCGTTTGGGTTGTGCAATGCACCCGCCACATTTCAGAGATGTATGATGTCAATATTCTCCGACATGGTAGAAGATACTATTAAGGTTTTATGGATGATTTTTCTGTGGTTGGTGAATCATTCGAGCAATGTTTGAGCCATTTATCTGAGGTTCTTAAGAGATATGAAGATTGCAATTTAGTTCTCAATTGGGAGAAATGCCTCTTCATGGTCAAAGAAGGTATTGTTTTAGGCCATCGTATTTCAGAAAAAGGCATAGAAGTTGATCGAGCCAAAGTTTAGGTGATAGAGAGAATTCCTCCACCTATCTCTGTAAAAGGTGTGAGAAGTTTTCTTGGGCATGCAGGTTTTTACAGGAGATTCATCAAAGATTTCTCAAAAATTGCACATCCATTGTGCAAACTGTTGGAAAAAGATTATAAATTTTCTTTTGATGAATCCTGTCTTAAAGCATTCGGCGATCTCAAAGAAAAACTGGTATCTGCACCTATCATTATTTCTCCGCATTGGAGCAGTCCATTTGAGGTAATGTGTGATGCGAGTGGGGTTGGCCTTGGTGTAGTATTGGGACAAAGAATGGACAAAATCCTTCATCCCATTTACTATGCTAGTAAAGCCCTCAATGAAGCTCAGAAAAACTATACAATCACTGAACAAGAGCTCCTTGCCGTAGTATTTGCTTTTGAAAAATTTCGCTCCTATTTGGTAGGTACTAGAGTTATAGTGCATACTGACCATTCAGCCTTGAGATATTTGATGGCGAAGAAGGATGCGAAACCAAGGTTAATTCGTTGGGTATTACTACTGCAAGAATTTGACTTTGAAGTAAGGGATAGAAAAGGGACCGAAAATCAAGTTGCTGATCACTTGTCCCATTTAGAAGATGAATCTATGCGAGAGTTGGGGGATAAGACTGATATTGATGACACGTTCCCCGATGAGCATGTATTGGCTGCCTCACAAGACCTGATTCCGTGGTTCGCAGATTTTGCGAACTACTTAGCTAGTGATATTGTTCCATCGGACCTGTCTTTTCATCAAAGGAAAAAGTTCATGTACGATATGAAGAAGTTCTTTTGGGATGAACCATACTTATACAGGAGCTGTCCTGATGGGCTTATTCGGCGTTGTGTGCCGGAAGTTGAGATGTTGAGAATTTTAGAGGCATGCCATTCCTCACCCTTTGGTGGACATCATAGTGGTGTCCGAACTGCTCATAAGATTTTACAAAGTGGTTACTATTGGCCAACTATTCATCAAGATGCTCATGAGTTCGCCAAAGCATGTGATAGATGCCAAAGAGATGGCGGCATTTCAAGAAAGCAAGAGCTCCCTCTAAACCCCATTCTTGTAATTGAGGTATTTGATGTTTGGGGTATTGACTTTATGGGTCCGTTTGTGAGTTCTCATGGAATGAAGTATATTTTAGTAGCAGTAGATTATGTATCCAAGTGGGTGGAAGCCATCGCCCTCGCGAATAATGAGGGGAAGAGTGTCACTGCATTTTTGAAAAAGAATATATTCTCTCGATTTGGTACTCCAAGGGCGATTATTAGTGATGGGGGATCCCACTTTTGCAACAAATTGTTCAAGGGATTATTGGAGAAATATGGGGTTCGCCATAATGTGGCCACTCCTTACCATCCTCAAACTAGTGGGCAAGTTGAAGTATCAAATAGGGAAATCAAACAGATTTTGTCGAAAACAGTGAACGGTAGTAGAACAGATTGGTCAAAGAGGCTTGATGATGCTCTTTGGGCTTACCGGACAGCGTATAAGACTCCCATAGGTATGTCCCCATACCAACTAGTATATGGGAAAGTATGTCATCTTCCGGTTGAATTAGAGCATAAAGCCATGTGGGCTATGAAAAAGCTAAAAATGGACTGGAACGAAGCTGCAGAACAATGATTAAATGGGTTAAATGAACTCGATGAATTTCGCCTTAAGGCTTATGAAAGCTCAGCCCTCTACAAAGAGAAGATGAAGAAGTACCATGACCTAAAAATCGAGAAACGAGAGTTTATGATTGGGGATTCGGTGCTTTTATTCAACTCTAGATTGCGCTTGTTTCCGGGCAAGCTCAAGTCTAAATGGACTGGACCTTACTTGATCACCCATTATTCCCTCATGGAGCGGTTGAGTTGGAAAACAAGGAAGGTGTGCGGTTTAAGGTGAACGGACAACGTCTCAAAATCTATATTGGTCATGCGGAATCGGCGAATGAGGTGGTTGAGGCATATCATCTTGATGAAGTCTGAGTAATCAAGTGTCCTCAGTCGTGCCGCGACGTTAAATCAGGCGCTGGTTGGGAGGCAACCCAATAGTTATCATCTAACCACTTTTATAGTTTTTTTTCTTTCTAGTAACGGTAGCATTTTCTATTAATGGGTTGTAAATTTTCAGGTAGCACATCTACAGGAAGTTCTGCAGACAAGTTACTCTACATCAGTCACTGACGGATACATCGACGGACCGTCACGCCTGTGACGGACCGTCGCATGACTCCGTCGTTCCAGGTACGCTCTCTTGTATTTTTGAAGAATTAGGGCACATGCGAAGGACCGTATGACGGACCATCACAACTGCGATGGACCGTCATCGGGGTTTCGTCACGCCATTACCCGGCTACCCGACCCGACCCGGCTAAAGAATTTTAAAAGTTTAAAACGTTTTAACCCCTCCCCACCCCTTCATTACCAGTTTCATTCAATCTTCCCTCCATTTTCTCCCCTTCCAACTTCACTCTCTTCCCAAATTCCCCATCTTCTCCCATTTTTCATCCCAAATTTTCCCTCTTGGTCGGAATCTGCTGCAGTGAGTCTTAGTCTTCTAACTTGAGTGCCATCAATTGTGCATTGTTGTCTCCTCTTCCAAGGTATGTGTTCCTGAAACTCTACCCTTTACTCTTTTTGTTTGTTTTACTGTTTTTCCTTATTAATTGCATATGGGTTTCTGTTTTTGCCTAGATATTATCTAACTTAGGTCTTTAATTCCACAAAATGCCTGGACAATACTAGAGAAATTAGTGCTTTAACCTTGCCAATTTGATAGGGCTTTAAACTTGTCCATTAGGGTTCTAATCTGTATTAGAACATTGTTGGGTTGTTGTTTCGACTCACATGGTGTAAATTTGGCACCCCCCCAGTTCTGTCTCTGCTTGACAACACGACAACCCGATGACGGACCGTCATACCCACGACGGTCCGTCCTGCACAACCATCATATCGGTCAGAGACCCCTGTCCTAAGGGTCTCAACACTTCTTCCAAGTGTCCACTGACGGACACATGTGACGGACCGTCATACCCACGACGGTCCGTCCTGCACAACCGTCGTATCGGTCAGAGACCCCTGTCCTAAGGGTCTCAACACTTCTTCCAAGTGTCCACTGACGGACGCATGTGACGGACCGTCATACCCACGACAGTCCGTTCTGCACAACCGTCGTATCGGTCAGAGACCCCTGTCCTAAGGGTCTCAACACTTCTTCCAAGTGTCCACTGACGGACACATGTGACGGATCGTCATACCCACGACGGTCCATCCTGCACAACCATCGTATCGGTCAGAGACCCCTGTCCTAAGGGTCTCAACACTTTTTCTAAGTGTCCACTGACGGACACATGTGACGGACCGTCATACCCACGATGGTCCGTCCTGCACAACCGTCGTATCGGTCTGAGACTTTCCTTCTGATACTTTATGTTGCCAAGTATTACATGACGGACTGCATGACGGTCCGTCATACGCATGACGGGCCATCACCAGGTCCGTCGTTCCTTACTGCTACTTCAGAGCTGTTATCACTGGTTTGATTTTCTGTGTATTATTGTCTCATTTTTTTGTGTCATGTTTCATCCTTCAAGTACTAATGATGATTCGTTACAGGTACTACCTATCATGGCACCTAAACAAGATCGTGTTTACGCACGTGGGCGTTCTAAATCTGTCGCCCCGTCTGCCCGATTGGTGATAGGCTCTGATGATGAGCATGATCCAGAATACGTGACCCCCAGGCACTGCTACTCCAGCACGAGCTCCACGTGTACCGCGAGTCACGCCCCAGAAGGTGGCGCCCGGCGTAGTCACTGCCTCCCAGTCTGATGAGGAGCATACACTAACCGGCACTCCTTCTGGGTCAGCTTCCCAAGACGAAGGAGCATCTGGCTCCTTAGGAGTTTCGTGGTCAGAGGAAGCCTCTAGGTCTGCAGAAGCCTCTGCCCCCGCCACAGCTACACAGTCTGCTTTGGATGATGAGGCTGACAGCACTGACTCCAGCCCTGGCTCACCAACTGGAGTTCCTGCCCCGGTTGCCGATCAGCCCAACTGGTGGTGTGTCGACGGGCAATACAAAGTATACTTGGACGCCAAAGTGCTCAATGACAAAGGCTTCATGACACGGACCCTCACACTGGAGAGGCGGGTCCTCACGGGAAGTCTCCCCACCATGCCAGACATTCACACCCTTTTTACCAGACACCGGCTGGAGTGGACGGCTCGTTCTTTGGGCCGCTACAGTGAGGAGTTAGTGCGTGAGTTATATGCCTCCTATGTGGCTACTCTTCGCTCACAGATCGATAGGCGGTCTACCCCCGCCAAACCGGCCCCACTTGAGCATGTCCGAGTGCGCGGCCAGGTCGACATCTCACTACCAGCCATCCGCCGATATCTGTACAGCACGGATTTTGACTCCACCAGCACATCTCTCACTGCCGAGTTTGATTACCGGTGGCAAATTGTTAAAGAGGGTAGTTTCTTCCGCCAGCCTTCACTGAGAGAGACCACCAAGAGGTGGATGGCCCAGCACCTGTCTGTTGATGGAGAGGCTGCGGATTGGGTGATGGAACCTAAGGGAGCCATCAGGAAGGCCAACTTGACCTTTACGGCCAAGTTTCTTTGGTTGATAGTCCGCCATTGTCTCTCCCCCACTGCTGCTGATAATATAGTCACCTGGGATCGTGCGGTGCTGATGGCCGCAATGATGGCAGGGTTCGAGGTTGATTTCGCTTGGCTTCTCCAAGCGGTCATGCACGAGAGGGCCTTCAAGGTCACCACGACTTACCCTTTCCCTTGCATGATTTTCTCTTTGTGCAGATCAGCAGGTGTGCCCATTTGGCACATTGACCAGCTCAAGACCCCGCCAGGAAATGTTGACATCGGCCTCATCAGGGATGAGGCCAATGAGCTGGCCCCACGCAGAGGGCCCCGCCCAGAGGTGGTCCCATTTGGTGAGAACCTGGCAGACACCGTAGAGCATGCTCATGATGCCTCCCGTGCCGCTTCTGCACACACTGACCCTACTCCGGTCGAGTCTATCCCGGGTAGTAGCACTGCCCCGAGCTACTCTCGCTCGGCTCCTTCTGCCACTCTGGTCCCACTTGCTCGGGTCCAGAAACTTGAGGCACAGATGGCTACACTTCTGCATCACATCCAGCCTTGGATGCAGAAGACTATTGCTGAGGCAGAGGAGCGCATGGAGCGCAAGATGGTGCAGCACACGGAGAGGAAGATCGCCGAGGTACATCAGCGCTTCGACGCATTTGAATTGCGAGTGCTAGCCCGACCAGCCCCTCCGGTGGACATGTCGACCCTCCAGGCTGCGGTTGAGAGTCTGCGGGCGGATCTTGATATGATTTTAGAGGCAAGGGTGCCTGAGTCTGAGGCCCCTTCTGCAGCGCCTGCTGATGACACCGTGATGGCTGCCCTGTTTGCCACTTCTGATATTCCACCCCCTCCCCCACGAGAGCATGTCAAGAGACGCAGGGGTCTAGAGGAGGATAAAGCTAGGGTGAGGAAGAAGGAGCACCGTGAGATGGAGGCTGCGAGGAGAGCCTCGATTGCTGATGAGGAGGCCCGTAAGTTGAGGGCTGTAGAAGTAGCTGCCGGGGCGTCTAGCTCCAAAATTGTAGATTCTGTGGGAGGCACTACTGATGGTGCTGTGGATGCTGAGGACATTACTGAGGATGTCCAGACTACGCAGGGAGTGGGTTCCGGTGAACCGGACCCACCAGCTTACTGATCATCGGCGCTTAGCGCCTCAGGTTTGCTTCACTTACCCTTTTACGTAGTTTAACTTTTCTATGCATTGGGGACAATTGCATATCTTTTGTTGGGGGTTGGGTAAATGGAAAGTGAGCACTTGGGTGAATTCTGAGTAGCCCAAGTTCACGATCCTCTTTTGGGGTTTTCTTGCCAGTGTTGTTTTTCCCCAAAAGACTGATTACTTTTATTGTTGAACCGGCATGTCACATCTGATGTACATAGCATAAATCTGAAGCATGATGGCTAAAGTAATATGATATCTCGATAATCAAAATGATGCATGACTAGGCATAGTAAGTGAAAATTGTGTGGTTTGAATCATGAAATTAAGATAAACTACTGCATGATCCTAAATCTAAGATTTGAACTAGGTGTCGAATAATCTGGGATTGCAAAGAATGTCAAGAGAGTGTGAGGTGAAATAGAATGTCCACCATTAATACTGAGCTAGAACTTGCCTGGTTAGTCCTGCTAAAAGTGAGTCAAAACAATCACTTAGGAAAGGATCATAGGCCCTTGTTCGAAAGAGTCAATCTTGAGCCTAAAAATAACAGAAAACCAAATAAAGTTAATCCCTTTTTGATCCAAATGAATTGAGCCTAAAATAGATCTTTCTTTTTCACCCCAAATGATCTTCTCTGGGAACAATGTGTTGGCCCTGGTCCCTCCTTGGACATGTGCACCTCAGTTTATGCCAAAAGCATAAGTTGAGGGTGGCTAATGCAGAAAGTAACCTTGTTTTGGCCCTGACCCAACCATGGGTATTGTGAACCTTGACTCATGGCAAAATCATGAGTTGAGGGTGGCTGCTATAAGGAAAACCCCGGAAAGTGGGGTTGAAAGAATGAAGAGAAATAAAGAATAAAACAGAAGTGGCTAAAAAAAAATATATATATATATATATATGAATAAAAAGCAAAATAAACACAAGAAAAGAGAAAAGTCACTTACACATAAGGATAAGAAAGGGAAAACAGCAAAGTGAAAAGAAAATTTAGTAATAGGGCGAAATAAGATGATAAAAAGATGGTTCGCTTAGCCGATATGTCAAGGAGGGCAACAAGTCACAAAAGTATACCTAAATACACCCTACCTGACCCTGAGCCTATGTTACAAGCTAAAAAAAAGTCCTATTGTGATCCTAAGTGCGTATGATGAACTTGAAGTAGTGAAAATAAGGGCAAGCCTATGGCAATATGTATAAATGAGTGGTGAATTTGTTCTGAGAGTGAGTGTCGAAACGTGATCCTTATACTCAAACTAAAATCATTGTGTGAAAAATGAGGATGTTATTTGAAGTGAGGACAGGAGTTGTAATACCAGAAATATTAGCATCTCGATGAGAAATTGAAGAGGATAGGCATCATTGCATAGTAAATCTGGGTTATGGTTTGATTCTACATAAATCAATGCCTAATAGTGAGACCATGCATGAACATAATGAGAATAATCGAGATTGATAGACAAATGATTGCGGAAGTTAAAATATGGATACTTTTGTACAAAGAATTTGTAGTGAGTCATAGTGCTTCGCTTGAGGACAAACAACGAATTTAAGTTGAGGGTGTTGATGTACCGTGGTTTCACGGTATTTCTAATACTTTTTCCTTAAGTTTAGTGTGTGTCGAGAACCTTTTTTTGTTGATTTTGATATAAGTTTCTTTTTGTTTGCAGAAAATCTGTCCAACGATGAACGCGGGAGTTTTTGAGAAAGAATTGCAGAAGAGACCACCTACGGAACCTATGACGGTCCGTCGCGGCTGTGACGGTCCGTAGGTGGCACCGTAGTGAAGTGAGAAGTTTCTGAAGGAAAGTTGGGGAAGTCTGACAAGTGTGGGATTACGGAAGTGTATGACGGATCGTCACAGCTACGACGGTCCATCCTGCATGTTCGTCGTAATTATCAGAGAGTAATCCCAGTACCCAAAATTCCAAAGTTCAAGTTTTTTGGAACGAAGACCCTCGACGGGCCGTCGTGCTTGCAACGGTCTGTCATACCTGTCCGTCGAGGGGAATGAAGAAAGCAACATGAGAAGATGTAAAGTATGGGACGACGGAGGCTATGACGGTCCGTCGTGTCCATGACGGTCCGTCACGTGGTCCGTCGACCCAGACGCATTTGGACAGATTTTAAGTAAATAGAATCCTTATTTGATTAGGTTTTGTTTTTTCTTATAAATAGTTGGAAAAACCTCATTTTTGGGGTTAGACATTCTGGATAATTTTTAGTTTATAGTTCTTGACTTATATTATTAAATTCTCGATTTTGGGAATTAAGATATTTTCCGGGAATTGATTGTTGTGGATTTTGTTGATTAATCAAGTTAAATTCTGGGAAATTATTGGTTCTCATAAAAAAGTAAGTGCATGAATTCTTCCATTAACCATATGAATTGTGTAATTACGAATATGGGTAACTAAACCTCATAGCTAGGGTTGTGGGAACCATGGGTGAATAACAAGGTAGTAATCTAACTTCAATAACAATTCTAGAGTGGTGTCTTGCATGTATTGATAATTCTTTCATTTAGAATTCTTTTTAACGGTGGACAACGTTAGAACTTGCCTTAATGCTACTTGCCGAACCAAGGAGGTAGATAATAAGAAAAGAATTATCAAAATAGATTTAGTGTAGACTATCTAATAGACTAGTATTGGTTGGTACGAGTTAATAGCTTAGTCAAATACTGAATACGATGTTTAATATGAGGTAAAGATAAGGGTTAGTATAGCAACACACGTAGCCGGACCAAGGTGCGGAGTGAAATTCTCTAGATGCCGGACCAAGGATTTAGAGATACATAACTTATCACTTTACGTGCAAGATATCAGGATAGAGCTGTTATAGTTAGATTTACCAAGTTAGGAACCTGTGGGGAACACTAAAACCCTAGTTACTTTTATAATTTGATTAAACTCTGAAAGTTAAATTTGTTAGTTGTTCATTATTATTTAGTTAATCATCTTCATTAATTTAGAAATAAAACCCCCCTTTTTGTCTTTTGGTTTATTGGAAAACAGTTGGGTAAATAATTGTAATAATAAAATAAAGTTAAGTCTGAACTATTTTCCTTGTGGGATCGATCCGAACCTCATTAGTTGGGTTCTTTACTTGATACGACCGCTTTACTTCTTATTTGAGAAGTAAGTTTGAGCGTATCACTGTCCTCTACCTGCTGGACATGCACCATCAACCTGGAGAGGTCCATGTTATCGTGGAGCATCGCAGCCCGACACTCCTCTTCCATATCTCCTGTGATTCTTGTGAGGAACCTACTCATCTCATCCCTGCTGTTAGATACAAGGGAAGTGGCATACCTGGATAATTTCACAAACTTCAGGGAATACTCCCTGACTGTCATCGATCCCTGTTTAAGGTTGATAAACTCCTCAACCTTGGCCTCCCTCATCTCCCTGGGGAAGAATCTCTCCAGGAAGGTTGTCTTAAATAGCTCCCACATGACCGAAACTCCGCCCAAAACTTGGCTATCCCGCCACATCTTGCACCAAGACTGTGCAACATCCTTGAGCTGATAGGAAGCCAGCTCAGCCTTCTCAGTATCTGTGGCCCCCATGGACACCAAGATCTTATGTACCTCATCCATAAACTCCTGGGATCCTCTGAAGTCTTGGACCCTGTGAAAATCAGAGGATTCATCCTCGTAAAATCCCGTAGTCTGTCTGCCATGCTACGTACGGGTGGGTTCTCCCGCTGAACATCCTGTCTGTTGGCCTGGGCCGTCATAGCCTGGGCCTGTATAGTGATGGCTTGAGACATCTGATCCAGAGCGGTCCGCACCTCTGCATCAGTCAACCCAGCTGGGTTAACTGGCATGGCCACTCCTTCAGCTGGAGCCTGGGGTGGAACTTGATTACCCCCAGCAACTGCTCCTCCTCTCCTCTGACCAGCGTTCCTTCTAGTGTTCATTTCTAAAAAGAAATAAGAATTGATGTTAGACACGCTCATAACACCAAGAAATCAGACATTAGCAAAAAGGCACGATAAGATAAGAAGAAGGAAATTTTTCCTACACATCATGCAGTCTCTAATTCAAAATAGTGGTGCACTTCACTACCATGACTTAGAAACTACTCAATGTGGTCGATGTGAACTTATTATCCTCGGAATTTTAGCTTGATCCGATACCAACTTTGTCACGACCGAAGTCTAGACCCTAGCCAAAACCGGCGTCGTTGACCTCTCAGAGGTCGCAGACAAGCCTACATACGTCATCGTTACATCATCTAGGTTAATTTTAGTGGAAAATTTGAACTTTTTGTTTACTTAGACTTCATTATGAGAAACGTTGAACTCGCACAACACTATCTATATAAACTCATAAGCGTTCAGAACAACCATCTAATATCAAGATAATCAAATGAAAGACATAGTCAATATCTGTATAAAATATAGAGTTGCCAAAATGGCACCAATACAATATCTGAAAATAACTGGGAAAGAAACACTAGTGGAACATACTCCACTAGCTAATATCTACGTCTAATGCTAGAATAAAATAGTAAGCATCCTCGAAAGCATGAGGGCCTACCAAATTCGGATGAAAGCTCCACGTTCGGATAACTTCAGTGTCGATTCGTAATTTCTAGCGTCCAGCTGCACCTGCACCTAAAAGTAGAGAGTTGTATGGGATTAGTACACACTTGTACTAAGTATGGGTATATGCAAGCACACGCCAAGGACATGCATGATTAAGAAGAGCTCTCTCCTAACGATATGAATTATGGAAAGTCAAGTCAGTGGACTTGCCAAAATCAGATTAGGAAAGTCATGCTATGAGAGTAACATGCATCATCATACGTAACATATTGCACACAAAACATAACATATTGTTTATTAACACATAACATATTTCATATCATTCGTCCATATGCCATGAGACCTTGAAATCATGGACTTGACATTAGGACTTCCCAAAATGAGGGCTCAACATATGGGACCTCAACTAGGGAGCCTTCTTTAGCAAACACAGAGTCTGCTTCATTCATTTATATGTACTTCATTTTCATTCGTTCGTAAGCTAGTGTAAACACCAGACATACCTAGGATGTAGTTTAAGACTTTCATCGGGTTCGCTGTGCAATGACCAAGAATGACCTAGTGTCATTACTTAAGTCTAGCTCTCCTCTTGATTATCCCATCCTAACACCTTTGGTATCGTTCATTTCATTATGTGCATTACTTGAGGCTGGCCTCATTCTTTCTTTGGGAACTTTAACCTTAACCGACATAGATCATGTGAGCATCATGAAATCTAGTGTTTAATCCCCACACCGAAAAGGGGTGGAATCACTGTCCAAAGTGAACCAAAACATGTTAGCGTATATAGGAAATTGATCCCTGCTAGATCCCTATATTGGCAGTATAGGTTCAAAGACTAGGAGATATAAGGAGACTCATACCCGGCATGCCGGACAGTCTCATCTCATGAGATTTACGTGAACCTCCGTCCTTCCCGAAGGAAGGCATCACCACTCATAGCTAGCCTATCGGTGCTTAGTATAAAGTTCCATTACATTCAACTCATACATCATGGAAGCTGGCTTCTAGCATGAGTACATCATAGCTCATTATATGATTTCTCATCTCTTCATTAGTATTAAGTATGCCTTAACTTCAAAACTTTCATTAGAGTGTTCATAGACACTGGTCTCTTCATTAACTTTACACTCTCATAGGTGAGTACATTTTTGTAACACTTACTTAGGCTCATTTGATATTGCTCTCATCTTTCACATTAGCCTCTTATCATGTTGTCACCACATTCATTAGCTTTAGCACATTTGTTCTTCATAATTACTCACCCCTTTTACGTGAAAGTTCATTTCATCACATGCCAATGCAATTGGACTTTTAGTGTGTTTCACACTCTTACTTAACCCTTTTGGAGTCTCATCATTCCTCACATAACATCTTAAATTCACTTTATAACGTATGCTGGACTTATGAGTCCACACACACAAGCCATGAGGCTTCATTCATAATTCATTTAAGTGATTTATATTACTCAAGAATTTGTGGTATAAGACTTATGCATCTTATAAGTATGCTAAAGTCTCAATTTAATTCTTATAGATAACATTCATTAATTATTTAATTACGTAAGACTTATGTGTCAATACGGAATTTGGGCAAGGGAACCCGTTTTCGAATCCCTTGAACAACACTTAGTCATTTTTTTAATTTCAATTTTTTCGTGTCACTCAACTTGGGGATCCAGGTTCGATCCCCATTGCTCACGTTAATTTTCCCCTTTCTTTTTCTTCTATTTTAATTTTCTGCAGCTTGCTGAGGGGCATGGGATCTATTCCCCACGACCCCATAATTTTTAATGAATTGTTTTACCTTCTCCTGTGCTCCCATTTTCGCTACTGACCAAGGCGTAGTGGGATCGATTCCCCACAACCCCTTTCCTTTATTATTATTTTCATTTTCTTCTCCTTCGCCATCTACTGAGAGGACATGGGTTCGAATCCCACTCCTCTTATTTATTATTATTTTTTTATAGCAGCTTAGGGTCCTCCGTGTTGTGAGATCGAAACCCCACGACAACATTTCATTAATTTCCTTTTTCCTTGCAAAATTCGCCGAACCCAGCCCGTAGTTCGAGCCCCGCCTAGCACACCCCTTTTTGTTTACTTATCAAGGTATGCCTTAGTGAGGTCTTGGGTTCTATCCCTGCAGACCTCACCTAATTTTTTTTTGTTTTTTGACGTCCAAAATTTCCAGAAAATATCTACAGCCTATTTCCAGGTTTTGGAAATTTATTCCACTATTTTATGCATCATTTTACAGGTCATTTGAGCATTTGTTTCTTAGTCGTTCGTTAGGGTTCTTAAGACACGTTAGAGGAATGATTTGGTCATTTGTCTTAACTAGAACTGATAGCATTTCAACCATGTGAATATCATGATTTAGGAACATCTAATTGCACATAAAACACGAGTAATTCTATGCCATTGGTATGCTCAAATAGAGGCTCAAAGTCATGGTCACCACCTTGCACACATACATTCATGTCTACATTCATATTTTTGAAAGACACAAAAACATCAGCACATAATCATGAACATATACTCGAAACGAGATCATCACCACAAACACAGTATCCCTAAATTCTACCAGCAAACATACCAACCTTAGATCATTGGGAGCTAGTGACAGGGAACATGTAATGGGGAACAACCCTAGTTTTCGGAGTAGATTTATCTGAGACTTAAGGGTCTCTTGGGAAAAGGACCAAGAGGAAGAAAACACATACCTGATTTCACGTCGTTCAACACTTCAACTTGCTGCCAAATCCACCCCAAACCAAACGTCCACCCACGAATCTCACACCTTACCCGAAGAGAATATAACGTTTTGCTTTACGTTTTTGGATTGCTTTGTCGTTTGTAATTTGCGTGTAAGTTCTTCAAGTATGAAGAACTTTTGATTTTTGTTATTATTCTGATCGTTGTTTTCTGTTTGTTAAGAAAAGAGAATCATGAAAGAGAGTGTTGAAGAGAGGGAGATATAGACGTGAAAGAGAGAGAGATGTGAGGTAGTGTTCTCTTAGAACTAGGACTTTTAGGCAAGACTTATCCAAATAAAATATCTTAATTAATAAATAATAATTAATAACAAAAATCTAATTTTCCTTTTTCTTAAATCAGGTATTAAATATTAATTAATTAAATTAATTCACCAAATTAAAATAATCAAATTAAATCATTGCTCCCACCTAGGTTCGAACCCGGGTGGAGCAAGATTTTGCTCCAAGGCCAATTTCGGCCCTTTCTCCCCAAAATGCCCCTCCAACATATTAATTAAATAATTAATTAAATATTTAGGGTAATTACGATAATACACTTAGCCTGGAAAAAGACCATTTTACTCCTAGACCTTCCCAACTTAAGATTTCCCCTTCTTAAGTCCGGTAAAGACTCATCCGGGTAAATCTTCATATTCGGGTGCCCTACATGGCTGGACCCAACCTTTCCTAGCTCAACTAACTCACCAAGTTAGTTGGCTTGGCTGTTGCAGAGGTTCAGAGGTCTGGTTCTACGCGCATCAATTCGTGTGAACCCGGTCTAATAGTAGGCATTCTAGACACATTAAGCATTACTTAGCATATCCATTTTTAGGGTTGTTACATGAATGTAAAGAGATATTGGGAAAAAGAATCGAATTTTGACTAATTAAGGTTAGAAAACGAGTCAAAAATTCGTTAGGATCACCTGAGGTATGCTGGCGCAGCGTGTCATAGATGCGTCAGAGGGTCTAGGACGGCGTGCCAGCAGTGCGGTAGTTTGGAGTCTCTAAACTTTATGGGCTAGCTCCATGCGCCAGTAGTACCCCAGGGTCGCCTGCCCTAACCCGTTTTCTGTCATTTAGCCTGTCTATGACTTAGTGTTCTATCACTTTGTATAAATTCTAAATACTCTAAATGACTACAAAACATCTATAAATCATCCTTAAATATGAACCATAATCTTGAGTTTATAAATCCAAATTCAAGTTAAGTTAATAGCCAAGTCGAGAGAGTTCTTAGAGTCTTTTCAAAAGTCTTTACAAATGCTTTAAACATGTTTTAAGACTTAAGCATTGAGTGGAGTAAGAGTAAAAGTGAAGTTCTCTTTCTCCAAAAGATTATGTGGGAACTAAGTATTCTCAATGAGTAAATATTTTCACATTTAAACAAAAGAGGAAACACCAATTTCAAAGAGAGCTTTCGAGCCAATGTTTTAGTAATAATCTCAAACCACATAAAGAATTATGTTTTTAAACATATTATCTAGTTAGATTTTGGGAGTAGTATTTTGCACTGATATGGATCGAGTTTGAGTTCAGATAATTCAGAGTCTCCATAAATCATGTAGCCAATAAGGGTAAAAAAAAGGGTCATACTTTTTAGATGATTCCTTAATTCTTTTATCATAGATTAGTGAATCCACTTAGTTGTAGGTTTTATACCCCGGCAAAGTATAGAAAGGCCTTGACAGCATGAGGCTAGATGATGTATCATCACATAGCTCATAGTGATGTTTGTCGAGTAGAGATTCTCCCACAGAGTTACTAGTATTTTCATATACAAACTAAGTCATAGTTGTTTTTTTTAATGCACAGAGTTGTGATCTACATGTTTTAAAGCTTGTCTTTGTATTGCATTAATATTACTGCTTTACATTGTAATTAGTTGAGTTGAGACTAGGTAAGTTACTTCAGTTCCCTTTCAAGCTTATGTCTTTTTATAGAATTCCCCTCACATGCTCGTATATTCAACGTACTGAAGTCATTTGGACAACATCTTTTATGATGCAAATACATATATCCAGGATTAGCATCCAGCGCTTTGTTGATCCAGTTGAGCTTCAAAGTTCTTGGTGAGCCTCCTTACTTTCGAAGGATCCCATTTTTATAGTTTTTATTATTCTAGTTCATTAGGATGTCGTGGGTGTTGTCCCGACGTCCATCTCAGTTATTATAGGCTTCATAGTAGTTAGACATTATTAGTTCATGAGGCTTCTCACTTTCATTTGTTATGTTGAGACTTGAGTTGCCACTTTGGCTAGTTGAATGTTTATTTTAGAACATTCCAAGTTATCTATTGATCTAAAATTTACTGTTTAAAGTGTTTTTATCATGAGTAAGTCTTCCGCTAAGAGTTAAGCCAGACCAAGGGTTCGCTTGTGGCCAGAAATTATTCTAGAGTGTCAGTCCAGCTTAGGGTGTAGGCTCGGGGAGTGGCAAACATGGTATCAAAGCATAGAGTTCAAGAGTCCTAGGTTGTTGTAGCACACTAGCTCTATACGGATCATGAAACATATATAATCTTGTTTATGTAATTTAATTTCATTAAGAAATATGATGTATTAAGACAAATATCATCATCTTAGATATATATGATCATAAGGTTAAGTTGAATAAGCTATAAAGAAAAACGAAACAAGCTTCAATTAATCTTGCCTACATAGAACTCCTAAGTTTTCATACAATCAATATTATATCTTCCCTACATATTGGCGGTTGATTGTTGACCATTGATCATTATAACATAAAAAATGAGATAATATAATAAATCACTTGAGAAATAAGAATAATTTATTGAAATATCAATCTCATATTTATTAGCTACTATTTATCTTTAAGAAAGATAAATTAATTTTTAACAATCATATAAACTACCTATTTCTTAATGAGGGCTTCAGCAGCTTTTGACATTATTAGTAGATCGAATTGTTTCCTACTTCTATCTAACATATCAGGTGTCGTCTTGCTACCAAGTGCATTCTGACAATCACTCACAAATCTGGGACACTTTGAAAGGTCATTTTCCAAGACAACATAATTCTTTTTAGCTAATGATTGAGCAGCATCTTGGAGAATTGTTATCATCAATCCATAACCAACATCACAAATAGCATACAAGTCTTTGGTCTCTTTATCTTTTGCGGCTGCTTTAGCTGCCACTATGAAAGCATGGTTGTTGTTAGCATTTTGTAATGATTGTGCAATAGTAGCTCATGTTACTTCTTCACGAACATATGGATGGGTTAAAAATTTTCTAAAAGTGTTTAAGCAAAACGGAGGATCTTGTACTTGTCTACATATACCTGCTATTAATTCCTCGTCTGCTCTTATGTCACACAAAGAGGTTTGAAAGTTTAAAATGTTTGCGACAAGTACTAAAAGAAGAAAGTATGAAGTAAAAAGAGAGGCCATTTTAATTTCTTCAATAATTGTTACTCTTATTTTTGAAGTGAATGCAAGTGAATATATACCTATATATAGGAACGAAATTGAAGAAAAATAGGAATAAACATAAATTTTCTTATCTTATTATCTATTTGAAGTATCTTTGACATATATAGAAATAACATTAAGTTATTTCCTTCTTCAGCTTGCAAACATATTTATAATTTTTTGTATATTTCTTCTTAAATAATTAAGTTATTTCCTCATATGTACATTCCCAGATCACCCATTTACCTTATGTCTAGTCAACATTGAAATAAATTTAGTAAAAGCATGGTAATTATTTACTAAAGTATTTTGAGTTTGTTTTTATTCAAAAAGTACTTTTATCTTAGTCATATTCTATTTATTCTATTTTACTTGGGTTATATCACTTAATAGTTGTATAAAATAATAATAGTCAAATTTCAATTTTAACATGAAATTTGACCAAGTATATAAGTCATTGGTATCATATATGATCTATTAATCTAGTCAAAGGGACACATGGAATTTGGGCTATGATCTTGAGAATACAATTTCTTTTATTTATTGCTACTGTCTTAGCTAATTTTCTGAAGTGGGCTCAAGCGATTTGGGCTAACTCACAATCTATATTTCATGTATTATTTTCATAAAATGTGATATTATTTGTCTTTGATTTTAAAAAAACAATCCGTAGGGACTCACTATATATGTGTCCCTTCAAGAAAATGATTTTTCAAGGGTTGAGTCTTGAGAGTTTTTGATTATACAGTAACAGTAAAAATACATTAGAATATTTTTTTTAATTCTAGTATATGATAATTATAAGGCGTGTGAGTTTTCTACCCTAACGTAACTATAATCAAATATTTATCACACCTCAGTTATCAATTGTTCACTTTTTCTACTTAACAACATTGTTTCGTAGGAAAAATGAGCAACTAATATGTGAGATGTGTTACTATAAACATTTTTGTAATAGTTCAAGTGGAAAACTCAGACACGATATAATTCAAATATAAAACTAAAAAATTCAAGATATTTTAAATGTATTTTTCACCCTACACTCTTTTTTTACATACAATTCCTAGTAATATAATCTCTGAAAGATCAAAAGAACTTCAATATTAGACGTCTTGTTAGCGTTTGAAAACATAAACAATATTATTTTATATCAAATGACTGGTGAATGTAATTATTTTGATTGACCAGTAAAATATGTTACTTGCTTTTATTATATTAATTTTTTAAAATAGTTTTTTTTCTATGAGGCATTTTTTAATGAAGAAATATAAAATTTAAGTGGAGTAATTTTGATACCTTCAAACAATATGTATTTAACAATCTTATTCATTAAAAATATCTTATTTTCAATTTGAGAAAAACCATAATTTCTGTAGTTATTTCTTATAACTCATTGAATTAATTTTATTTTGGTAATCATAGTACAACAATAATAAAATATCTAATGAAATTTTATAAGGGAAGTTGCAAAAACATATATACATTAGACTTGTCCCTACTTCGGGTGTTAAAAATTATATTTTCAATAGACTCTCAATTTAATTTCAATAAACATCGTAGTACCATCAATTCAAACTTTTTTCGAGCAACAATATAATTCTAAAAAATTATCAAAAAATATGTACAATGATGTTTTAGGGGTGAAATATGATTATTCAACCTGCTACAATTGACTAACAATGTTGTATTTATCAAATGAGATAATGTAGTGTCTGGAGAGCATAACTCTAGGAGCCAATGTCAAAGTTTATTGATTTTGTTGATACAAATAAATTTTAATGACTTTATGAGATAAATTTTCATAATTGTAACGACATGTTAGATCATTTCAGCACTAATCCTCTTTCTTTCAAAAAAGAACCTTTCCCTAAATTTTAAGTAGAAATTTTGAACTATTCATTTAACTACGATCTGGTAATTAATGGTTATTTTAAATAATTAATTAGTTGATAATAATGGGTCTTGTCTAAAATTATTTAATATCCTATACCACTTGACTCATATATTAAATAAGTTAGTGGGACTTGTCACTTTTAATACATAATTAGTTTACAAAAAAAAAGGCAGAAACTTACTGTCACTCCCCGAGACTAGCCCCTTGTAACACCTCGGTATTTGAAGAACCAGAATTAGAAAGAACTATTTTTGGAAAGAGTAAATTTGAAAATTCTTACAAGTATGCTAAGTATAAGTTTTGAGTCAACTTCAAACTACCATAACTTTTGGTACATTATGAGTTAGGTGGCCTAAAATATATCAAATGAAAGGACTTGGGATCCTATTTACAAAGCCATCAATTTTGATAATTTTTGAGCTCGTATGAGGGGCATATGATTGTTTGAACACGGGCTATCCGTTTAAGTAAAGTTACCCGAATATAAGAGGAGTATTTTGGGTTTTTCCTTACCCTATCAGATTTAATTCATTTTTAGTCATTAATTACAGGTACAAACTTATTTGGCTCGATTTACATAGTTACAATTCAAACTAGGGCATATACAAAAGAGTTCAAGAAGAGAAAAGAGGAGAAAGGTCAAGATCTGTCAAGTTCTTGAGATTCTGGTTGCACATTTCACCAAGGGTTGATCCCTAATAAGGTATCTGAGTTCACATAGCGTTGGGTTCGTTCACCCACTTGACAACCATGATAATTCTGCGTAAATGCTTCCTAAAAAGTTGAAAGTTTGATATTCATGATAGGTGTTGTTGAATTTGATTTTGTTCTTGAAGTAAGATGCGATTTACGAGTTTCTTGAGATAATCGTGTTGATTTTATGAGTTTTTTTTAGAAGATTCTTGTTACATGTATTGGGTAACTGAATGTAAAGAGATATTGGGGAAAAAATTGAATTTTGACGAATTAAGGTTAGAAAACGAGTCGAAAATTCGTCAGGATCACCTGAGGTATGCTGGCGTAGTGCGCCATAGATGCGTCAGAGGGTCTAGGGCAGCGTGCCACTAGTGCGCTAGTTTGCAGTCTCTGAACTTTATGGGCTAGCGCCATGCGCCAGTAGTACCCCAGGGTCGCCTACCCTAACCCGTTTTCCGTCATTTAGCCTGTCTAAGTCCTTAGTATTCTATCACTTTGTATAAATTCTAAATACTCTAAATGACTACTAAACATCTACAAATCATCCATTAATATGAACCATAATCTTGAATTTATAAATCCAAATTCAAGTAAAGTTAATAGCCAAGTTCAGAGAGTTCTTAGAGTCTTTTCAAAAGTCTTTACAAATGCTTTAAACATTTTTTAAGACTTAAGTATTGAGTGGAGTAAGAGTACGAGTGAAGTTCTTTTTCTCCAAAAGATTATATGGGAACTAAGTATTCTCAATGAGTAAATATTTTCACATTTAAACAAAAGAGGAAACACCAATTTCAAAGAGAGCTTTTGAGCCAATTTTTTAGTAATAATCTCAAACCATATAAGGAATTATGTTTTTAAACATATTATCTAGTTAGATTTTTGTAGTAGTATTTAGCACCGATATGGATCGAGTTTGAGTTCAGATAATTCAGAGTCTCCATAAATATTGTAGCCAATAAGGATAAAAAAAGGGTCATACTTTTTAGATGATTCCTTAATTCTTTTATCATAGATTAGTGAATCCACTTAGTAGTACGTTTTATACCCCGGCAAAGTATAGAAAGGCCCTAAAAGCATGAGGCAAGATGATGTATCATCACATAGATCATAGTGATGTTTGTCGAGTAGAGATTCTCCCACAGAGTTACTAGTATTTTCCAGGGGCGGTTTTATCCTTTGGGAAATAAGGCATTTGCCTTAGGCCCCCAAAATTTAGGGGGCCCAAATTTTTTTTCAAGATTAAATTATGTGTTAAAATTTTTATATAAAGGTCATTTTCCAAGACAACATAATTCTTTTTAGCTAATGATTGAGCAGCATCTTGGAGAATTGTTATCATCAATCCATAACCAACGTCACAAATAGCATACAAGTCTTTGGTCTCTTTGTCTTTTGCGGCTGCTTTAGCTGCCACTATGAAAGCATGGTTGTTGTTAGCATTTTGTAATGATTGTGCAATAGTAGCACGTGTTACTTCTTCAGGAACATATGGATGGGCTAAAATTTTTCTAAAAGTGTTTAAGCAAAATGGAGGATCTTGTACTTGTCTACATATACCTGCTATTAATTCCTCGTCTTCTCTTATGTCACATAAAGAGGTTTGAAAGCTTAAAATGTTTGCGGCAAGTACTAAAGGAAGAAAGTATGATGTAAAAAGAGAGGCCATTTTAATTTCTTCAATAATTGTTACTCTTATTTTTGAAGTGAATGCAAGTGAATATATACCTATATATAGGAATGACATTGAAGAAAAATAGGAATAAACATAAATTTTCTTATCTTATTATCTATTTGAAGTATCTTTGACATATATAGAAATAACATTATGTTATTTCCTTGTTCAGCTTGCAAACATATTTATAAATTTTTGTATATTTTTTCTTAAATAATTAAGTTATTTCCTCATATGTACATTCCCAAATCACCCATTTACCTTATGTATAGTCAACATTGAAACAAATTTAGTAAAAGCATGGTAATTATTTATAAGGGAAGTTGCAAAAACATATATACATTAGTCTTATCCCTTCTTCGGGTGTTAAAAATGATATTTTCAATAGAACCTCAATTTAATTTCAATAAACATCGTAGTACCATTAATTCAAAAAAAATTCGATCAATAATATAATTCTAAAAAATTCTCAAAAAATATGTACAATAATATTTTAGGGGTGAAATATGACTATTAAACCTCCTACAATTGACTAACAATGTTGTATTTATCAAATGAGATAATGTAGTGTCTCGAGAGCGTAACTCTAGGAGCCAATGTCAAAGTTTATTGATTTTATTGATACAAATAAAATTTAATGACTTTATGAGATAAATTTCCATAGTTGTAACGACATGTTAGGTCATTTCAACACTAATCCTCTTTCTTTCAAAAAAGAACCTTTCCTTAAATTTTAAGTAGAAATTTTGAACTATTCGTTTAACTATGATCTGGTAATTGATGGTTATTTTAAATAATTAATTAGTTGACAATAATGGGTATTGTCTAAAATTATTTAATATCATATACCACTTGACTCATATATTAAATAAGTTAGTGGGACTTGTCACTTTTAATACATAGTTAGTTTACAAAAAAAAGGCAGAAACTTACTGTCACTCCCTGAGACTAGCCCCTTGTAACACCTCAGTATTTGAAGAACTAGAATTAGAAAGAACTATTTTTGGAAAGAGTAAATTTAAAAATTATGACAAATCATGCTAAGTATAGGTTTTGAGTCAACTTCAAACTGTCATAACTTTTGGTACATTATGAGTTAGGTGGCCTACAAGATATCAAATGAAAGGACTTGGAATCCTATTTACAAAGCCATCAAGTTTGATAATTTTAGAGCTCGTATGAGGGGCATATGATTGTTTGAAGACGGGCTATCCGTTTAAGTAAAGTTACCCAGATATAAGAGGGGTATTTCGGTTTTTTCTTACCCTATCGGATTTAATTCATTTTTAGTCATTAATTACGGGTACAAATTTATTTGGCTCGGTTTACACAGTTACAATTCTAACTAGGGCTTTTAGAAAATAGTTCAAGAAGAGAAAAGAGGAGAAAGGTCAAGATCCGTCAAGTTCTTGAGATTCTGATTGCACATTTCGCCAAGGGTTGATCCCTAAAGAGGTATCTGAGTTCACATAGCGTTGGTTCGTTCACCCACTTGACAACCATGATAATTCTGCGTAAATTCATCCTAAAAAGTTGAAAGTTTGATGTTCATAATAGGTGTTGTTGAATTTGATTTTGTTCTTGAAGTAAGATGAGATTTACGACTTTCTTGAGATAATCGTGTTGCTGTTATGAGTTTTCTTTTAGAATATTCTTGTGTACATGTATTGGGTAACTGAATGTAAAGAGATATTGGGAAAAAAATTGAATTTTGACAAATTAAGGTTAAAAAACGAGTCAAAAATTCGTTGGGATCACCTGAAGTATGCTGGCGCAGCGCGCCATAGATGCGTCAGAGGGTCTAGGGCAGCGTGCCAATAGTGCGCTAGTTTGGAGTCTCTAAACTTTATGGGCTAGCGCCATGCGACAGTAGTACCCCAGGGTCGCCTATCCTAACCCGTTTTCCGTCATTTAGCCTGTCGAAGTCCTTAGTGTTCTATCACTTTGTATAAATTCAAAATACTCTAAATGACTACTAAACATCTATAAATCATCCATAAATATGAACCATAATCTTGAATTTATAAATCCAAATTCAAGTAAAGTTAATAGCCAAGTTGAGAGACTTCGTAGAGTCTTTTCAAAAGTCTTTACAAATGCTTTAAACATGTTTTAAGACTTAAGCATTGAGTTGAGTAAGAGTACGAGTGAAGTTCTTTTTCTCCAAAAGATTATATGGGAACTAAGTATTCTCAATGAGTATATATTTTCACATTTAAACAAAAGAGGAAACACCAATTTCAAAGAGAGCTTTTGAGCCAATTTTTTAGTAATAATCTCAAACCATATAAAGAATTATGTTTTTAAACATATTATCTAGTTAGATTTTTGAAGTAGTATTTAGCACCGATAAGGATCGAGTTTGAGTTCAGATAATTCAGAGTCTCCATAAATCTTGTAGCCAATAAGGATAAAAAAAGGGTCATACTTTTTAGATGATTCCTTAATTCTTTTATCATAGATTAGTGAATCCACTTAGTAGTAGGTTTTATACCCCGGCAAAGTATAGAAAGGCCCTAACAGCATGAGGCAAGATGATGTATCATCACATAGCTCATAATGATGTTTGTCGAGTAGAGATTCTCCCACAGAGTTACTAGTATTTTCTAGGGGCGGCTCTATCCTTTCGGAAATAAGGCATTTGCCTTAGGCCCCCAAAATTTGGGGGGCCCAAATTTTTTTTCAAGATTAAATTATGTGTTAAAATTTTTATATAAATATTAATTATTTATGATAAAACGTATAATTTTTCTAAAAATAAATTATTTATCCACTTTAACATTTTTTGTACTTTCTTAAAAATAAGAATTAATAGTGAAAAGTGTTGAACAAAGTGAATTACAAATTCTCTTTTATTTTTTTTAAAATTTTAGTTTCAATCATTACTATAAGCATATTAAAATGAGGTATACCAAGTCATCAACTTCTTGAGGCAAATTCTATGGTTCTAATTCTTATCTTTATTTAATATTTATCAATTTATTACTTATAGCATTATGTTAACAATACATATAATAATTGTCTCACTTGAAGGATGTTTTTCAGTGTTGAGTTGATAAAATCTTACCAAAAACTAGTAACTGAAAAAACAATAATAATTTCCATCTAAATAGTGTAAAGAAAATAAATTTTGAATAAATACATATATAGAGTGTATTTATATTTTAGCCCGCGAATTGAAATTTCGCTTTAGGCCCTCAATTATGTTGAGCCGCCACTGGTATTTTCATATACAAACTAAGTCATAGTTGTATTTTTTAATAAACAGAGTTGTTATCTACATGTTTAAAAGTTTGTCTTTGTATTGCATTAATATGACTGCTTTACATTGTAATTAGTTGAGTTGAGACGAGGTAAGTTACTTTAGTCCCCTTTCAAGCTTATGTCTTTTTGTAGAATTTCCCTCACATGCTCGTATATTCAACGTACTGAAGTCATTTGGACAGCATCTTTTATGATGCAAATACATATAACCAGGATTAGCATCCAGCGCTTTGTTGATCCAGTTGAGCTTCGAAGTTCTTGGTGAGCCTCGTTACTTTCGAAGGATCACATTTTTATAGTTTTTATTATTCTAGTTCATTAGGATGTCGTCGATGTTGTCCCGACGTCCATCTCAGTTATTATAGGCTTCATAGTAGTTAGACATTATTAGTTCATGAGGCTTCTCACTTTCATTTGTTATGTTGAGACTTGAGTTGCCACTTTGGCTAGTTGAATGTTTATTTTAGAACATTCCAAGTTATCTATTGAGCTAAAATTTACTGTTTAAAGTGTTTTTATCATGAGTAAGTCTTCCGCTAAGAGTTAAGCCAGATCAAGGGTTCGCTTGTAGCCAAAAATTATTCTAGAGTGGCAGTCCAGCCCAGGATGTAGGCTCGGGGAGTGGCAAACTTGGTATCAAAGCACAGAGTTCAAGAGTCCTACAAGTTGTAGCAGACTAGCTCTATACGGATCATGAAACATATATAATCTTGTTTATGTAATTTAATTTCATTAAGAAACATGATGTATTAAGACAAATATCATCATCTTAGATATATATGATCATGAGGTTAAGTTGAATAAGCTATAAAGAAAAACAAAACAAGCTTCAATTATTCTTGCCTACATAAAAGTCCCAAGTTTTCATACAATCAATATTATATCTTCCCTACATAATGGCGGTTGATTGTTGACCATTGATCATTATAACATACAAAATGACATAATATAATAAATCACTTGAGAAATAAGAATAATTTATTGAAATATCAATCTCATATTTATTAGCTACTATTTATCTTTAAGAAAGATAAATTAATTTTTAACAATCATATAAACTACCTATTTCTTAATGAGGGCTTCAGCAGCTTTTGACATTATTAGTAGATCGAATTGCTTCCTACTTCTATCTAACATATCAGGTGTCGTCTTGCTACCAAGTGCATTCTGACAATCACTCACAAATCTGGGACACTTTGAAAGGTCATTTTCCAAGACAACATAATTCTTTTTAGCTAATGATTGAGCAGCATCTTGGAGAATTGTTATCATCAATCCATAACCAACGTCACAAATAGCATACAAGTCTTTGGTCTCTTTGTCTTTTGCGGCTGCTTTAGCTGCCACTATGAAAGCATGGTTGTTGTTAGCATTTTGTAATGATTGTGCAATAGTAGCTCGTGTTACTTCTTCAGGAACATATGGATGGGCTAAAATTTTTCTAAAAGTGTTTAAGCAAAATGGAGGATCTTGTACTTGTCTACATATACCTGCTATTAATTCCTCGTCTGCTCTTATGTCACATAAAGAGGTTTGAAAGCTTAAAATGTTTGCGGCAAGTACTAAAGGAAGAAAGTATGAAGTAAAAAGAGAGGCCATTTTAATTTCTTCAATAATTGTTACTCTTATTTTTGAAGTGAATGCAAGTGAATATATACCTATATATAGGAATGACATTGAAGAAAAATAGGAATAAACATAAATTTTTCTTATCTTATTATCTATTTGAAGTATCTTTGACATATATAGAAATAACATTATGTTATTTCCTTCTTCAGCTTGCAAACATATTTATAAATTTTTGTATATTTTTTCTTAAATAATTAAGTTATTTCCTCATATGTACATTCCCAGATCACCCATTTACCTTATGTATAGTCAACATTGAAACAAATTTAGTAAAAGCATGGTAATTATTTACTAAAGTATTTTGAGTTTTTTTTCTTCAAAAAATACTTTTATCTTAGTCATATTCTATTTATTCTATTTTACTTGGGTTATATCACTTAATAGTTGTATAAAATAATAATAGTCAAATTTCAGTTTTAACATGAAATTTGACCAATTATATAAGTCATTGGTATCATATATGATCTATTAATCTAGTCAAAGGGACACATGGAATTTGGGCTATGATCTTGAGAATACAATTTCTTTTATTTATTGCTACTGTCTTAGCTGATTTTCTGAAGTGGGCTCAGGCGTTTGGGGCTAACTCACAATCTATATTTCATATATTATATTCATAAAATGTGATCTTATTTGTCTTTGATTTTAAAAAAACAATCCGTAGGGACTCACTATATATGTGGCCCTTCAAGAAAATGATTTTTCAAGGGTTGAGTCTTGAGAGTTTTTAAATATACAGTAACAGTAAAAATACATTAAAATATTTTTTTTAATTCTAGTATATGATAATTATAAGGCGTGTGAGTTTTCTACCTTAACATAACAATAATCAAATATTTATCACACCTTAGTTATCAATTGTTCACTTTTTGTACTTAACAACATTGTTATGTAGGAAAAATGAGCAACTAATATGTGATATGTGTTACTATAAACATTTTTGTAATAGTTCAAGTAGAAAACTCAGACACAGTATAATTCAAATATAAAACTAAAAAATTCAAGATATTTTAAATGTGTTTTTGACCCTACACTCTTTTTTACATACAATTCCTAGTAATATCATCTCTGAAAGATCAAAAGAACTTCAATATTAGACGTTGTGTTAGCGTTTGAAAATATAAACAATATTATTTTATATCAAATGACTGGTGAATGTAATTATTTTGATTGACCAGTAAAATATGTTACTTGCTTTTATAATATTAATTTTTTTAAATAGTTTTTTTTTCTGTGAGTCATTTTTAAATGAAGAAATATAAAATTTAAGTGGAGTAATTTTGACGCCTTCAAACAATATGTATTTAACAATATTATTCATTAAAATGTCTTATTTTCAATTTGAGAAAAACCATCATTTCTGTAGTTATTTCTTATAACTCATTGAATTAATTTTATTTTGGTAATCATAGTACAACAATAATAAAATATCTAATTAAATTTTATAAGGGAAGTTGCAAAAACATATATACATTAGTCTTATCCCTACTTCGGGTGTTAAAAATGATATTTTCAATAGACCCTCAATTTAATTTCAATAAACATCGTAGTACCATCAATTCAAAAAAAATTTGATCAACAATATATTCTAAAAAATTCTCAAAAAATATGTACAATGATATTTTAGGGGTGAAATATGACTATTAAACCTCCTACAATTGACTAACAATGTTGTATTTATCAAATGAGATAATGTAGTGTCTGGAGAGCATAACTCTAGGAGCCAATGTCAAAGTTTATTGATTTTATTGATACAAATAAAATTTAATGACTTTATGAGATAAATTTTCATAGTTGTAACGACATGTTAGGTCATTTCAGCACTAATCCTCTTTCTTTCAAAAAAGAACCTTTCCTTAAATTTTAAGTAGAAATTTTGAACTATTCGTTTAACTACGATCTGGTAATTGATGGTTATTTTAAATAATTAATTAGTTGACAATAATGGGTCTTGTCTAAAATTATTTAATATCATATACCACTTGACTCATATATTAAATAAGTTAGTGGGACTTGTCACTTTTAATACATAATTAGTTTACAAAAAAAAGGCAGAAACTTACTGTCACTCCCTGAGACTAGCCCCTTGTAACACCTCGGTATTTGAAGAACTAGAATTAGAAAGAACTATTTTTGGAAAGAGTAAATTTGAAAATTCTGACAAGTCATGCTAAGTATAGGTTTTGAGTCAACTTCAAACTGCCATAACTTTTGGTACATTATGAGTTAGGTGGCCTAAAATATATCAAATGAAAGGACTTGGAATCCTATTTACAAAGCTATCAAGTTTGATAATTTTAGAGCTCGTATGAGGGGCATATGATTGTTTGAAGACGGGCTATCCGTTTAAGTAAAGTTACCCAGATACAAGAGGGGTATTTCGGTTTTTTTCTTACCCTATCAGATTTAATTCATTTTTAGTCATTAATTACAGGTACAAACTTATTTGGCTCGGTTTACACAGTTACAATTCAAACTAGGGCTTTTAGAAAATAGTTCAAGAAGAGAAAAGAGGAGAAAGGTCAAGATCCGTCAAGTTCTTGAGATTCTGATTGCACATTTCGCCAAGGGTTGATCCCTAAAGAGGTATCTGAGTTCACATAGCGTTAGGTTCGTTCACCCACTTGACAACCATGATAATTCTGCGTAAATTCATCCTAAAAAGTTGAAAGTTTGATGTTCATGATAGGTGTTGTTGAATTTGATTTTGTTCTTGAAGTAAGATGAGATTTACGACTTTCTTGAGATAATCGTGTTGATTTTATGAGCTTTTTTTAGAAGATTCTCGTGTACATGTATTGGGTAACTGAATGTAAAGAGATATTGGGGAAAAAATTGAATTTTGACGAATTAAGGTTAAAAAACGAGTCAAAAATTCGTTGGGATCACCTGAAGTATGCTGGCGCAGCGCGCCATAGATGCGTCAGAGGGTCTAGGGCAGCGTGCCAGTAGTGTGCTACTTTGGAGTCTCTGAACTTTATGGGCTAGCGCCATGCGCCAGTAGTACCCCAGGGTCGCCTACCCTAACCCGTTTTCCGTCATTTAGCCTGTCTAAGTCCTTAGTGTTCTATCACTTTGTATAAATTCTAAATACTCTAAATGACTACTAAACATCTATAAATCATCCATAAATATGAACCATAATCTTGAATTTATAAATCTAAATTCAAGTAAAGTTAATAGCCAAGTTCAGAGAGTTCTTAGAGTCTTTTCAAAAGTCTTTACAAATGCTTTAAACATTTTTTAAGACTTAGCATTGAGTGGAGTAAGAGTACGAGTGAAGTTCTTTTTCTCCAAAAGATTATATGGGAACTAAGTATTCTCAATGAGTATATATTTTCACATTTAAACAAAAAAGGAAACACCAATTTCAAAGAGAGCTTTTGAGCCAATTTTTTAGTAATAATCTCAAACCATATAAAGAATTATGTTTTTAAACATATTATCTAGTTAGATTTTTGAAGTAGTATTTAGCACCGATATGGATCGAGTTTGAGTTCAGATAATTCAGAGTCTCCATAAATCTTGTAGCCAATAAGGATAAAAAAAGGGTCATACTTTTTAGATGATTCCTTAATTCTTTTATCATAGATTAGTGAATCCACTTAGTAGTAGGCTTTATACCCCGGCAAAGTATAGAAAGGCCCTGACAACATGAGGCAAGATGATGTATCATCACATAGATCATAGTGATGTTTGTCGAGTAGAGATTCTCCCACAGAGTTACTAGTATTTTCTAGGGGCGGCTCTATCCTTTGGGAAACAAGGCATTTGCCTTAGGCCCCCAAAATTTGGGGGGCCCTAATTCTTTTTCAAGATTAAATTATGTGTTAAATTTTTATATAAATATTAATTATTTATGATAAAACGTATAATTTTTCTAAAAATAAATTATGTTATCCACTGTAACACTTTTTGTACTTTCTTAAAAATAAGAATTAATAGTGAAAAGTGTTGAACAAAGTGAATTACAAATTCTTTTTTATTTCTTTTTAAATTTTAGTTTCAATCATTACTATAAGCATATTAAAATGAGGTATACCAAGTCATCAACTTCTTGAGTCAAATTCTATGGTTCTAATTCTTATCTTTATTTAATATTTATCAGTTTATTACTTATAACATTATGTTAACAATACATATAATAATTGTCTCACTTGAAGGATGTTTTTCAGTGTTGAGTTGATAAAATCTTACCAAAAACTAGTAACTGAAAAAACAATAATAATTTCCATCTAAATAGTGTAAAGAAAATAAATTTTGAATAAATACATATATAGAGTGTATTTATATTTTAGCCCGCGAATTGAAATTTCGCTTTAGGCCCTCAATTATGTTGAGCCGCCACTGGTATTTTCATATACAAACTAAGTCATAGTTGTATTTTTTAATAAACAGAGTTGTTATCTACATGTTTAAAAGTTTGTCTTTGTATTGCATTAATATGACTGCTTTACATTGTAATTAGTTGAGTTGAGACGAGGTAAGTTACTTTAGTCCCCTTTCAAGCTTATGTCTTTTTATAGAATTTCCCTCACATGCTCGTATATTCAACGTACTGAAGTCATTTGGACAGCATCTTTTATGATGCAAATACATATAAACAGGATTAGCATCCAGCACTTTGTTGATCCAGTTGAGCTTCAAAGTTCTTGGTGAGCCTCCTTACTTTCGAAGGATCCCATTTTTATAGTTTTTATTATTCTAGTTCATTAGGATGTCGTCGATGTTGTCCCGACGTCCATCTCAGTTATTATAGGCTTCATAGTAGTTAGACATTATTAGTTCATGAGGTTTCTCACTTTCATTTGTTATGTTGAGACTTGAGTTGCCACTTTGGCTAGTTGAATGTTTATTTTAGAACATTCCAAGTTATCTATTGAGCTAAAATTTACTGTTTAAAGTGTTTTTATCATGAGTAAGTCTTCCGCTAAGAGTTAAGTCAGATCAAGGGTTCGCTTGTAGCCAAACATTATTCTAGAGTGGCAGTCCAGCCCAGGATGTAGGCTCGGGGAGTGGCAAACTTGGTATCAAAGCACAGAGTTGAAGAGTCCTACAATGTTGTAGCAGACTAGCTCTATACGGATCATGAAACATATATAATCTTGTTTATGTAATTTAATTTCATTAAGAAACATGATGTATTAAGACAAATATCATCATCTTAGATATATATGATCATGAGGTTAAGTTGAATAAGCTATAAAGAAAAACGAAACAAGCTTCAATTATTCTTGCCTACATAAAAGTCCCAAGTTTTCATACAATCAATATTATATCTTCCCTACATATTGGCGGTTGATTGTTGACCATTGATCATTATAACATAAAAAATGACATAATATAATAAATCACTTGAGAAATAAGAATAATTTATTGAAATATCAATCTCATATTTATTAGCTACTATTTATCTTTAAGAAAGATAAATTATTTTTTAACAATCATATAAACTACCTATTTCTTAATGAGGGCTTCATCAACTTTTGACATTATTAGTAGATCGAATTGTTTCCTACTTCTATCTAACATATCAGGTGTCGTCTTGCTACCAAGTGCATTCTGACAATCACTCACAAATCTGGGACACTTTGAAAGGTCATTTTCCAAGACAACATAATTCTTTTTAGCTAATGATTGAGCAGCATCTTGGAGAATTGTTATCATCAATCCATAACCAACATCACAAATAGCATACAAGTCTTTGGTCTCTTTATCTTTTGCGGCTGCTTTAGCTGCCACTATGAAAGCATGGTTGTTGTTAGCATTTTGTAATGATTGTGCAATAGTAGCTCGTGTTACTTCTTCAGAACATATGGATGGGCTAAAATTTTTCTAAAAGTGTTTAAGCAAAACGGAGGATCTTGTACTTGTCTACATATACCTGCTATTAATTCCTCGTCTGCTCTTATGTCACATAAAGAGGTTTGAAAGTTTAAAATGTTTGCGACAAATACTAAAGGAAGAAAGTATGAAGTAAAAAGAGAGGCCATTTTAATTTCTTCAATAATTGTTACTCTTATTTTTGAAGTGAATGCAAGTGAATATATACCTATATATAGGAATGACATTGAAGAAAAATAGGAATAAACATAAATTTTCTTATCTTATTATCTATTTGAAGTATCTTTGACATATATAGAAATAACATTAAGTTATTTCCTTCTTCAGCTTCCAATCATATTTATAATTTTTGTATATTTCTTCTTAAATAATTAAGTTATTTTCTCATATGTACATTCCAGATCACCCATTTACCTTATGTATACTCAACATTGAAACAAATTTAGCAAAAGCATGATAATTATTTACAAAAGTATTTTGAGCTTTTTCTTCAAAAAATACTTTTATCTTAGTCATATTCTATTTATTCTATTTTACTTGGGATATATCACTTAATAGTTGTATAAAATAATAATAGTCAAATTCAAGTTTTAACATGAAATTTGACCAAGTATATAAGTCATTGGTATCATATATGATCTATTAATCTAGTCAAAGGGACACATAGAATTTGGGCTATGATCTTGAGAATACAATTTCTATTATTTATTGCTACTGTCTTAGCTGATTTTCTGAAGTGGGCTCAAGCGATTTGGGCTAACTCACAATCTATATTTCATGTATTACTTTCATAAAATGTGATCTTATTTGTCTTTGATTTTAAAAAAACAATCCGTAGGGACTCACTATATATGTGGCCCTTCAAGAAAATTATTTTCAAGGATTGAATGTTGAGAGTTTTTAAATATACCGTAACAGTAAAAATACATTAAAATATTTTTTTTAATTCTAGTATATGATTATTATAAGGGCTGTGAGTTTTCTACCTTAACGTAACTATAATCAAATACTTATCACACCTCAATTATCAATTGTTCACCTTTTGTACTTAACAACATTGTTATGTAGGAAAAATGAGCAACTAATATGTGAGATGTGTTACTATAAATATTTTTGTAATAGTTCAAGTAGAAAACACAAACACGATATAATTCAAATATAAAACTAAAAATTGAAGATACTTTAAATGTGTTTATGACCCTACACTCTTTTTTTACATATAATTCCTAGTAATATCATCTCTGAAAGATCAAAAGAACTTCAATATTAGACGTTGTGTTAGCGTTTGAAAATATAAAAAATATTATTTAAGTGGAGTAATTTTGATGCCTTCAAACAATATGTATTTAACAATACTATTCATTAAAAATGTCTTATTTTCAATTTGAGAAAAACCATCATTTCTATAGTTATTTCTTATAACTCATTGAATTAATTTTATTTTGGTAATCATAATACAACAATAATAAAATATCTAATGAAATTTTATAAGGGAAGTTGCAAAAAGATATATACATTAGTCATATCATTACTTCGGGTGTAAAAATGATATTTTCAATAGACCCTCAATTTAATTTCAATAAACATCGTAGTACCATCAATTCAAATTTTTTTCGAGCAACAATATAATTCTAAAAGATTTTCAAAAAATATGTACAATGATGTTTTAGGGGAGAAATATGACTATATAGCCTGCTGCAATTGACTAACAATATTGTATTTATCAAATGAGAGAATGGAGTGTCAGGAGAGCATAACTCTAGAAGCCAATGTCAAAATTTATTGATATTATTGATACAAATAAAATTTAATGACTTTATGAGATAAATTTTCATAATTGTACGACATGTTAGGTCATTTCAGCACTAATCCTCTTTCTTTCAAAAAAGAACCTTTCCCTAAATTTTAAGTAGAAATTTTGAACTATTCGTTTGACTACGATCTGGTAATTGATGGTTATTTAAATAATTAATTAGTTGATAATAATGGGTCATGTCTAAAATTATTTAATATTCTATACCACTTGACTCATATATATTAAATAAGTTAGTGGGACTTGTCACTTTTAATACATATTTTATTTATTAAAAAAAAGGTAGAAACTTACTGTCACTCCCCGAAACTAGTCCCTTGTAACACCTCGGTATTTTAAAGAACTAGAATTAGAAAGAACTATTTTGGAAAGAGTAAATTTGAAAATTCTGACAAGTTATGGTAAGTATAAGTTTTGAGTCAGCTTCAAACTACCATAACTTGTAGTACATGATGAGTTAGGTGGCCTACAAGATATCAAATGAAAGGACTTGGAATCCTATTCACAAAGCCATCAAGTTTGATAATTTTGGAGCTCGTATGAGGGGCATATGATTATTTGATGTCGGGCTGTCCATTTAAGGAAAGTTATCCGGATTATAGAGGGGTATTTCGGTCTTTTCCTTACCCTATTAGATTTAATTCATTTTTAGTGATCAATTACGGGTATAAACTTATTTGGCTCGGTTTACACAATTACAATTCACACTATGGTTTTAGAAAAGAGTTCAAGAAGAGAAAAGAGGAGAAAGGTCAAGATTCGTCAAGTTCTTGAGATTCTGGTAGTAGATTTCGCCAAGGGTTGATCCCTAAAGAGGTATGTGAGTTCACATAGCGTTGGGTTCGTTCACCTACTTGCCAACCATGATATTTCTTCGTAACTTCATCCTAAAAAGTTGAAAGTTTCGTGTTCATGATCTGTGTTCTTGAATTTGCTTTTGTTCTTGAAGTCAGATGAGATTGATGACTTTCTTAAGATAATCGTATTGATTTTATGAATTGTTTTGAGTAGATTCTTGTGTAAATGTATGTAACATCTCGTAACTTGAATTAACTAAGAATGAGCTAGGAAACCAAGAAAAATCAATTTTTGGGAATAAGTAGGGAAATCTGGAAAATTTCCAACTTTCAAAAGTGAGTTTTGGTCATTTTCAAATGGTCATAACTTCCAGTTCAGGAGGAGAATCAATTTTTGGGAATAAGTAGGGAAATCTGGAAAATTTCCAACTTTCAAAAGTGAATTTTGGTCATTTTCAAATGGTCATAACTTCCAGTTCAGGAGGAGTTTGGATGAGTTCTTTATATGGTTGGAAATCCCTTGGGAAGATATTTCCAACGCCGCCGAGTTTTCTAAAATCCGATGTCATATGAGGGAGATATTCCTTTCGAAAGTTGGGTTGTTGGAATATGGAACGTCCAATCCGGATTTTAGTAAGGGCAAAGTTGTCTTTTCAACCTAGTATTTTCTAATTCATTTTAAGGCTTTATTAGGGGTAAAACCAAGTCCCAAATCAGTTTTAGAAAAACTAAGAACGCTTAGGGCTAGGGAGAAGAGAGAAAAGAAGAGGAAGATCAAGAATTGTCCAAAAACGCCAATATAGTCGCGTGGATTTCATCGGGGGTGATCCCTATCGAGGTATGTGAGATCATTTTGTGTTGGTTTCGTTCACCTACACACTAATATGTTTAATTCAGCAAGTTTTCTATTTATTGAATGAAAATCTTGAAGTTCTTGATGAAAAGTTGTGAAATTCTTGTGGGTTGAATTGTAGTTGATCTCTAGTAGATTTGATTTATGTTTACGGACTGTTTTGGGGTCTAATATATTGGGTAATGAGGTATTTAGAGATCGTAAGTGTTTGGGATGGGATCCATGGAAGTTTAGGAGGTTTAAAGATGAAAAACGGAGAAGAAACGTCGGAGGTCCCGTCAGAAAACCCCTGCAGCGCTGCGCCTGCCAGAGCCCCTCAGGGCAGGCTCTGTCTGACAGGCCTTGGTGCGCCGCGCCAGCCAGAGCGCCTCAGACCAGGGTCTGTCCAACAGGCTATAGTGCTCCGCGCCTCTCAGAGCGCCAAGACCCCTAAGAGACCCCGTTCTTGCCCTATCTTTTCGTACTAGTTCCTAAGTAATGTACCTATCATTCCTAGTTGATTCCAACACTCTAAAGTACATCTAAACATCATGAAATCATCCATAAACATGAGATCATGATCCTTGAATCCATAATCGAATTCAAGGGAAGCTAAGATCAAGGTCAAAAAAGTTAAGAGTCAAGTTTAAAAGTTAAAAAGTAAGTCAAAGTAAGTTCTTAAAGTTTTCAAAGAATCTTAAATAATCGTTTTAACTTTGATGTAAGGCTCAAGTTACAAGTCGAGCAAAGAGTAAAGATTTGAGTTAAATTCTCAAAAGTTATAAGCAAACTAAGTATTCCCTAAGAATTGAAGTTTCAAGTTGAGTAAAGAGCAAGAGTTGAGTTCATTTCTCAAAAGTTATAAGGGGACTAAGTATCCCCTAAAAGTTTATAAATGTTTTCACATTTAAGTTAAAAGGAAACTAAGAGTCCAAAAGAGTTTTGAACAAAAAGGGTGAACATTGATTCCAAAAGGAGCTTTTTAAAGCTAAAGGGTTCAGTAAATTATCTCAACCCAAAGAAAGGAAGTTTTATTAAAAGTATAAGCTAAAGTATTTTTAGGAGAAGTATTTAGAACTGATGTGGGGATGATAGTTCATATTAACTCAAGTCTCCATGTAAACCATATAGCCATCATGGGAATTGATGGGTCATACCTTTTAGATGATCATGTAAGTTGAGCTAGTGGATCCACTAAGTTAAGTAAGGTCCTACACTGATGGCAAGGTATAGGATGGTCCTTGGGCAACGTGAGGTAAAACGTTGTATCATCACTTAGGCTCAAAGTGACGGTTGTCGGTTAGAGAATCTCCCACAAAAGTTATATTACTTTCATATATAAGTAAAGTTGAGTTTGTTATTGCATTTTTTAACGAACTAAGTTGTTTTATTGTTTTACAAGCTTTATATATATCGCATGTGTTTTAAATTGCTTTATATACATACTTTGAGTTAAGCATGTTCTTGAGTTGAGCAGAGCCAAGGTAAGTTCATCTTATTTCCCTCAAGCTTAAGTTGTTGTTTAGCATTCCAACTCGCATAACTCGTACATTCAATGGACTGATGCTAGTTGTCCTGCATCATTTTATGATGCAGACGTAAGTAATCAGGATCAGCACGCAGCACACCGTTAATCTAGTTGAGCACTCCACACTCACTTGGTGAGCCTCCTTGCATTCCGGAGGACATCTCTTTTTATTACCTTTCTAGCTTAGTTCATTAGGATGTTGCGGGGTCTATCCCAACATCCATCTCAGTCAATTTAGGCTTCATAGACAATGTAGTAGTTCAGTTTTTGGAGTCTCCTTTATCTTATACTTCATATGTTACAGTATTGAGACTTAAGTGTCATTTTGGCCAAGACAGTTAATTAAGTTATCTTATGAGAATGCCTTTAATTCTTTATATGAGATGAGTATAGTCTTCCGCTGAGTTAAGTAAGCCAGGCCAAGGGTTCGCTCAAGGCCAGCAATGGTCGTTGGGTGTTGGCCACGTCCAAGGTGTAGGCTCTGGACGTGACAAACTTGGTATTAGAGCACAGAGTTCAAGAGTCCTAGGGAGTCTATGAAGCTGTGTCTGTAGAGTCTTAGTAACCGGTGTGAAGCGCGCCACATCTATGATTAGGAGGCTACAACATTTAGGAATGTTTCACTTCTTTCATTTCCTTTTCGTGCGTTAGAGTTTACTCTAAAAGTTTCTCTCTAATTCATGCTTACGCATATTTCAGATTTATCATGCCTCCATGAAGAGAAGTCAGAGGTCGACCAGCCAGAATAAATGTTGAGGAAATAGAGGTCCTTAATGCACCTGATGTGCAACCCCAAGAAGAGGTTACCAATGCCGACTTCCGGGAAGCTATCCGAATGTTAAGTCAAGTAGTAACCAACCAAGTCGGGCAACAGAGAGGAGCTCGACAAGAAGGGGCTGACACCTCAAGGGTTCGTGAGTTTCTAAGAATGAATCCTCCTAGTTTCACCGGATCAAGCACTACTGAGGATCCGGCAAACTTTGTAGAAGAATTGAATAAAGTATTCTAGGTAATGCGTGTGGTGGATGCTAAGAGGGTTGAATTGGTTGCGTATCAACTAAAGAGTGTGGCTAGAACCTGGTTTGATCAATGGAAGGATGGTAGCGCTGAGGATGCACCACATACAAGTTGAGCTTGTTTCGAAGAAGCCTTCTTGGGGAGGTTCTTTCCTCGAGAACTGAAGGAAGCAATGGTACGGGAGTTCCTTACTTTGAAGCAGGACTCCATGAGTGTCCATGAGTATGGATTGAACTTCACCCAACTGTCTCTCTATGTTCCGAAGATGGTGAAGGACATAAGGAGCAGATTGAGCTTGTTTGTTGCCGGTTTGGGCCGTGTTTCAAGCAAACAAGGTAGGGTTGCAATGTTGATTGGCGACATAGACATGTCCAGGCTTATGGTCTATGTGCAACAAGTTGAAGAGGAGAATCTTAAGGAGAAGGAGGAATACAGAAACAAGAAAGCGAATACTGGAATGAGTCTAGGCAGCAGAAAGGTGGTTCAAGTCGACCACAATTCCAGAAATAGAAGGGGCATGCACCATCATTTGCTAGTGCACCTGCGCCTAGAAACAAAGGTGAGTATAATGGCCAGAATTCACAGAACTTCAACGCTAGACCAGCCCAATCTCAAGGTAGTGTGGCACAAGGAGGTGGTGGAATTTCTACATGTGGTAGATGTGGTAACCTACCCGGGTTGATGTCGCGATGGCCAGACAGGTTGTTTCAAGTGTGGTCAAAAGGGTCACTTCATGAGGGAGTGCCCCAAGAACAAGAAAGGTGGTGGAAATCCGGGCAATAGAGCTCAATCTTCATCAGTTGCTCCACCAGACAATGTTGGACCTAGAGGAGCCACTTCAGGTACTGGCGGAGGGGCAAACCGCCTCTATGCTATCACTAGCCGCCAAGAACAAGAGAACTCTCCAGATGTTATCACGGGTATGATCAAAGTCTTTACTTTTGATGTTTATGCTTTGTTAGACCCAAGAGCAAGTTTATCCTTTGTAACTCCTTATATTGCAAATTAGTTTGAAATTCTTCCTGAAAAGCTTTGTGAACCCTTTTGTGTCTCTACACCTATTGGGGAGTCTATTCTAGCAGAAAGAGTTTATTGGGATTGTCTTGTTTCCATCAATCACAAGAGCACCATGGTTGATCTAGTAGAGTTAGACATGGTAGATTTTGATGTAATTCTAGGTATGGACTGGCTCCATGCCTGTTATGCATCAATAGATTGCAGAACTCGAGTAGTCAAGTTTCAAATTCCTAATGAGTCAGTCATAGAGTGGACTAGTAAGTTTCAGCAGTGCCTAAGGGTCGTTTCATTTCGTACCTTAAGGCGAGGAAGTAGTGTCAAAGGGTTGTATCTATCACTTAGTCCGAGTTAATGACTCAAATGTTGAGGTACCTTCTCTTCAGTCAGTTCCTATCGTCAGTGAGTTTCCAGAAGTCTTTCCTTATGATCTACCCGGATTCTCTACCGAAAGAGAGATAGACTTCAGCATAGACATCATCCCAGATACTCATCCTGTCTCTATTCTGCCATACAGAATGACACCAGCAGAGTTAAAAGAACTAAAAGAAAAATTGAAAGATTTGTTATATAAAGGCTTCATTAGACCAAGTGTCTCACCTTAGGGCACTCCATTCTTATTTGTAACGAAAAAAGATAGGTCTCTTAGGATGTGTATAGACTACCGCCAATTCAATAAATTGACCATCAAGAATAAATATCCTCTTCCAAGGATATATGATTTTCGATCAACTTCAAGGTGTTTCTTGTTTTTCCATGATAGACCTCAGATCAGGCTATCATCAGTTGAAAGTAAGGGAATGTGATATTCCAAAGACAGCTTTTAGAACAAGGTATGGGCATTATGAATTTTTGGTTATGTCCTTTGGTTTGACAAATGCGCCCGCAGCATTCATGGATCTTATGAACATAGTCTTGAAACCTTATTTAGATTTGTTTGTCATCGTTTTCATTGATGATGTACTAATTTATTCAAGGAGTGAACAAGAGCATGCTAGTCACCTTAGGGTAGTTCTGCAGACTTTGAGAGATAAGGAGTTGTATGCCAAGTTATCCAAGTGTGAGTTTTGGCTTAACTCGGTGGCATTCTTAGGCCACACTGTTTCTGGTGAAGGGATTAGAGTTGACACTCAGAAGATTGAAACGGTTCAGAGTTGGCCTAGACCCACATCTCCAACAAATATAAGGAGTTTTTTGGGCTTGGCTGGCTATTATAGGAGATTTGTTGAAGGATTCTCATCTATCTCATCTCCTTTGAGCAAGCTAACTCTAAAGACACAGTCAAGTTTCAATGGTCTAGAGCTTGTGAGAAAAACTTTCATGAGTTGAAAAAGAGATTGACTACCGCTCCGGTTATAAACTTACCAAAGGTTACTCAAGGTTTTGTGGTGTATTGTGATGCATCAAGAGTTGGCTTGGGTTGTGTGTTGATGTATAATGACAAGGTTATAGCTTATGCCTCAAGACAGTTGAAGGTTCATGAGAAGAATTATTCAACTCATGACTTAGAATTGGTTGCAGTAGTGTTTGCTTTGAAGATATGGTGCCACAACTTGTATGGTGTTCATGTTGATATATTCACTGATCACAAATGCCTCCAATATGTGTTCACTCAGAAAGAGCTAAACCTCATATAGAGAAGGTGGTTGGAATTACTCAAGGATTATGACATGATTATTATTTACCACCCAGGTAAGGCTAATCTTCTTCACTCTTTTATTTGCGGATGCTTAACACTAGGTTCAACTACGTCAGACCTATAGCTATCATCAATACGCCAGCTGAGAAATCAACAGCGAGAAGTCGCGGTCGAGGCAGGGGTAAAGGAAGAGCAAGGGGTAGAGGTCGAGGATGGGTATCACCTAATAGGGATGGAGCTCCCGTGATAATGCTTTCGGAAATGAGAATCATCATGTGTATCATGAAAAGAAAGAGGAAAATGTTTAGGTTGGGAATGATGAGGTTGTTGAACAAAAAGAAGAGGTACAGGCTGAGACTACAGGTATTCCTCCCTTAGATCCAGTATTAGCTAAATAGATGATGTCGTTCCTGAAAGGATTGGTTGGTCTTAGATTTCTTCCCTCTATTCAAGCAACTCAAGCTCACGCCAATCCCCCTATTGCTATCATTGCTCCCAAGGTGGGTGGAACTGTAGGTACTCATGCTTTCTTCCGTCCTTTGTTGGGTCCTGTTATGACATGTAATGAGCATGAGATGTTGACTAAGTTCTTGAAATTGAAATTGCCTGTGTTCCATGGTTCAGAGAGTGAGGACGCGTATGAGTTCATCCTAGATTGTTATGAGAGGCTTCATAAGTTGGGAATTGTCCACCAGCATGGGATAGAGTTTGAGACCTTTTAACTTCAAGGAGAGGCTAAGCAGTGGTGGAGAGCTTATGTAAAATGTAGATCTTCAGTTTTACCCCACTTAGTTGGACCCAATTTCATGCTCTGTTCTTCGAGAAGTATGTGCCCTGTACCTTGAGAGATCGCAAGAAAGATGAGTTCATGGCTTTGGAACAAGGTGGTATATATGTGGCTACTTATGAGGCTAAGTTACATGTTTGTCGAGATATGCTATGCAATTGGCGACTACTGAAGAAGAAAGGATCTTCCTATTTGTTAAGGGACTAAACTCTGAGTTGCAGGTGTTTTCGGTTAATATGACCTCTGTAGGAAAAAAGTTTCAACAAGGTAACAAATTTTGTGAAGAAAGTGGAGGGGATGAGGCGAGACGGTCAGGCTAAGGCATTGACTAAGAAGGCAAAGAATTCATTCAGGGTTCTTATTCCAGAAGTTCAGGGAGGCCAACACCTGCAGCCTGGCCAATTCAGGTCCGCTCTGCCTGCTTCTACAAGTAATAACTCAGGAACTCCACCTCAGAATTTGATTCAGGATAGATAGGGAGCCACATATTTGACGGGCAGCAGGCCATCTTTTGATCGCACTTGTTATAATTGTGGAGAACCTTGGGCATATGAAGATAGATTGTGCTAACCTGCGCATGATGGATTTTGCGCAATAGTAGACTAGAGTAGTGTTATCCACAGGAAATGGTAATAATGGTTGAGGGCGTCCACAAGGTGGGCGAGAAGGAAATCAGCGAGGCCACGGAGATAGGGGAAATGGTAACGCAGGCAGAGTTACAATGCGTCCAGGTAGGGAAGTCACCCGTCAAGATGACAGGGCTCAGTGTTACGCCTTTCTGGGCAAGAACGAGGCACAGTCTTCTGATGCAGTGATCACAGGTACTATTATTGTATGTAACTGAATGAATAATGTGTTATTTGATCCGAGTTCTACTTATTCTTATGAATCTTTGCGATTTGTCTTAGAGTTTAATATGAATTGTGATATACTTGATGCCCTCATCCGTGTTTCTACTCCCATTGAAGAGTCTGTTATAGTAACCCATGTCTATCGTGCTTATCCTATCTTGTTTATGGGTTTTCATACTTGGGTTGATTTGGTGATTTTGGATATGACTGACTTTGACATAATCTTAGGCATGACTTGGTTATCCCCCTATTATGTTGTGCTTAATTGTGATATTAAGTTTGTGACTCTAGAAATTCTGGGAAGGGAAAATTAGAGGGGGAAGGGGTGTGCAAGCCTAAGCAAGCTAAGATTATATCCTTCATTAGGTCTATAAAACTGGTAGGGTAGGGTTGTTTGGCTTACTTGACTCATATTCGGAATGTGGAGTTTGAGTCTCCCTCTATTGAGTCTATTCCGGTGGTGTCAAAATTTAGAGAAGTGTTTCCTAATTATTTGTCTGGTATGCCTCCGAATAGAGATATAGGTTTCTGCACAGATTTAGAACCTGGTACCCGCCCTATTTCAATCCCTCCATATGGCACCACTCCGGTATAATTGAGAGAGCTAAGGCTCAAATCCAAGAACTTCTTAATAAATGTTTTATTCGTCCTAGTGATTCACTGTGGGGTGCTCCTGGCTTTTTGTTAAGAAAAATGATGGTAATATGAGAATGCTTATAGATTACCGGCAATTAAATAGGGTCACCATTCGAAATAAGTATTTATTGCCTCAAATAGATGATCTGTTTAGCCAATTGCAAGGTGCATCAATTTTCTCTAAGATTGATTTAAGGTCTGGTTATCATCAGTTAAAGAGAGGGCCTTAAGATGTACCCAAGATGGCATTTAAGACTCGATATGGACATTATGAGTTTTTAGTGATGTCATTTGGGTTAACAAATGCATCTGTAGCTTTCATGAGTTTGATGAATAGGGTGTTCAAACCCTTTCTTGATTCGTTTGTTATAGTATTTATTGATGACATTCTAGTTTATTCAAAGAGTAAGGAAGAGCATGTCAGCCATCTTTGTATTGTTCTGGGTGTTCTTGGAAAACAAAGGGTGTATGCGAAATTTTCTAAGTGTGAATTTTGGTTGAACTCAGTTGCCTTTCTGGGGCATGTAGTTTCAAAATAAGGGGTGATGGTATATCCCCAAAAGATTGAAGCGGTTAAGGATTGGGTTCGGCCTAGATCTGTGACGGTATTAGAAGTTTTGTAGGGCTCGCTAGTTACTATTGTCGGTTTGTGAAAAACTTTGCTTCTATTGCCATACATTTGATAAATTTGACCCAAAAATAGGTACCTTTTGAATGGACTTAAAAATGCGATGAGCGCTTTCAAAAGCTCAAGACTTTTTTGACCACTGCACTTATTCTAGCATTATCGGTTGAAGGTAAGGATTTTATTGTATATTGTGATGCTTCACATTCGGGTTTAGGTGATGTGTTAATGCAGGATAACAATGTCATAGACTATGCATCGCGACAATCAAAGGTACATTAGAGGAATTACCCAACACATGATTTGGAGTTGGCAGCGGTAATGTTTGCTCTTAAGATCTGGCGACATTACCTCTATGGTGTCGAGTGTGAGGTGTTTACTGATCATCGTTGTTTGCAACATGTGTTTACACAAAAGGATTTGAATTTGAGATAGAGAAGGTGGATGGAGTTACTTAAGGATTATAATGTTGTCATTCAATACCATCCGGGTAAGGCTAATGTAGTGGCAGATGCTTTGAGTCGAAACGCAGTGAGTATGGGTAGTCTAGCTTGCTTGAGTGTATCCACGTGACCTTTGGCTAAGGAAATTTACATCTTGGAGTCTAAATTCATGCAGTTAGGCATCTCAAGAAAGGCGGAATGTTAGCTAGCGTTGAAGTAAAGGTCACGTTCATTGAGGAGATCAAGGCCAAAGAGTTTGAGGATGACATTTTGAATGAGCTTAGAAAGAAGACAGTGTCTGGCAAGGCTCAAGAGACCACTCTTGATACGGGAGGTGTGCTTAGTTTTAAAGAAAGGTTTTGTGTTCCTCGCATAGGTGACTTAATTCAGAATTTGTTGACAGAATCCAATGGTTTGCGAAATTCCTTTCATACGGGTGTGACCAAGATATACCGAGATTTGAAGCGACTTTAATGGTGGTCTGGCATGAAGAAAGATATAGCGAAATTTGTGGCTAAGTGTAAAAATTGACAACAAGTAAAATATGAACACCAAAGGCCCGTAAGTTTGCTTAAGAGGATGTTAATTCTGGAATGGAAATGGGAAAGGATAGATATGGATTTCGTTGTTGGCATTTCTAAGACTTTGGAAAAGTTTGATTCTATTAGGTTATGGTTGATAAATTGACTAAGTCATCTCATTTTATTCCGGTCAGAATAGAATATAATACACAGCAATTGGCTAAGGTATATGTAAAAGAGATAGTGAGGTTGCACGGGTGCCCCTTTCTATAATCTCAGACTGTGGTAAGCAATTCACATCCATGTTTTGGAGAAAACTACATGATGAATTGAGCACACAACTCACTTTTAGTACAACTTTCCATCCACAGACGAACGGGCAGTCAGAGAGGACTATTCAAGTTTTATAAGAGATGTTGAGGGCATGTGTGATTCATGTTGGGAGGGCATTGGGATAATTTCTTACCTTTGTGTGAGTTCTCCTATGATAATAGTTATCAATCCATCATAGATATGGCACCGTTTGAGGCACTTTATGCGAGGGGATGTAGATCACCCATAGGATGGTTCGAGGTTGTATATGTGAAACCTTTCAATTAGTCTAGGTAATAAAAAATTCATTTGGGTTTGGTGATGTTGTTTTGGGATCGAGTGACAGCATGTGTAAGAGGAAAGGAACAGTTAAGCGGTAATGTAGCGAGTTCCAAGTCAATTATAGGACTGGCTGGCCGAGGGTCCAGGTGGGTTGAGGGTTGGTGTTCCGACGTTGATAGACAATGAGAGGAGACGAGTTGCTATGTGTGTTTATAGGGAAAGGCGTGTGTGAATTGTGGGGAGGCATAATGGTGGGAGACACTGGACAGTAGGTACAGAAGATGGGATGTGGGAAGCAGGAATTATAAGAGAGGAGGGATATGGAAATCTACTCGGAGAAAGGGAAGGTGCAGGAGGTGAAGTTGCTTCCACCACTAATGCATTGTCAGAAGAGGACTGGGAGTATGAGTTGCCTTGATACTTGGATAGAGAAGGAGAAGATGATGACGGAAAATATGTTATTGTGTGAGCTTCTATTTATCTGTAACTATAGGAATTTTAGGTCTGGGTCTGAAGAATTTGGCATTGTGCTTTTTGCCCAGTGAGCTGATTTAATGGTAGTATTGGAGAAAAAAAATAAAATGGAAATATGCTCAACAAATCGCACATCGCAGGATAAATACACCTTTGCAGAAATTGGATCAAAACATTGGTGACAGTGATGAGATAAGGAAAATCCGAGATAGACACACGGGTAGATTTTGGTTCAAGTTTATTTTTGGAGTATGGTTTAAGCCATGGATAGCATAAACAACCAAAAATCCTTAGGGAGTTATAATCGGGTGATTTACCAAGTAATCATTGGAATGGAGATTGATTATCTAGGTGAGAGGTTGGCAGACAATTGATGAGGTAGACACCATGATGATACACGAAAGACCAAAATTAGGGTGGAAGGGATGCATCATGTAAGAGTGTTTTTGTAGTTTCAACAATATGATGATTACGTCGTTCTGCAAATGCAACTCATTGAGGCGTATAGGGTGGGGTGGAGAGGTGTTCAATGCTATGAAGTGAAAGATAAGAGTCAAGACTTTTATACTCTCCACGCCATCAGTATACAATGATAAAAAAATTGTGTCAAAATAGTTCTTCATCAAAGGATGAAATTTTTGAAAGATGTCTTTGACTTCATTTTTTTAAGTTAATGTGTAGAGCAAAGTGTATTTTGTATATTGGTCAACAAAGATACAATAATACCGCTTCTTGTCAAGAGATAAAATCGGTGATGGCCCCCATAAATGACAAAATAATTTGAAGCGGTTTAGAGCTACAAAGTGATAATTGAGTAAAAGGATGTCGATGGACTTTATTAGATTAACAGAATTGCAATGGAAGAGTTTGTCTCACTCATGAAACAGTAGCGAGAATTTATTTAAAATAAATCTAAGAACTCTAGAGTGATGATGACTGAGACATTGATGCCAAGTAGTGAGAGAAATGGATGGTGTAGTCATGTGAGCTTGAGGATGTGAGATAGGCCACTCATACAGTCCATTATTGGTTCAGTCGTGCACCAACGGTTTCCGCATTTTCAAATCATTCACAGCAAAGTCAAAAGAAAAAAATTCAATAGACTTTAGATTGTCTTGACAAAAGTTAGAAACATGTAGAAGTTTGCGTTTCATGGAAGGGGCACACATGTTAACTTGAAAACATTGTATGATGCATGTAATTGAGTAGAATAAGTGTGAGAGATGGGAATTTTCGTACCATCACCCATGGATAATCCTCGTTACCATGGTACGATTGTAGATTGTGACTGTGTTGTAATGTGATGGGTGGCTCCTAAATCAACTATCCAAGGGTCGTTGCGGTAGTAAACCCAGTTGCATAGTTGGCTTTGGCTTCAAAGTGATTGTGAGACTTTGAGTGGTAGATATTGGCGGTGTGGCCAATCCTATTACATTGTTGACATCGAGTAACACCACTTGGATTTGAGTTGGACTGCCATTGTGGTGGAGTATTTGGATATGACTTCTGGCGCCATTGTTGAGAATTGTTGGTCTACCTGCGTTTGTTGGGATTATTGGTATTGGATTTGGTGGGAGTAGTGATTGCAGCAATGATGGGACTAGACAGTTTCTTAGCATCCTCATGGAAAAGGAAAAGTTCATAGTCCAGTAGATTTTCAAACATTTCCTCATAGGAGATAGTCGTATCATGTGCACGAATGGCAGTAGAGATCTCACGAAACTTAGGACCTAGACCATTGAGTATTTTGACGATGAGTTCAGGACTGGACACAGCAGTACCAGTAGTGGCTAACTCATCCGAAAGAGACTGAATAGTGTAAAGATAATCAGTAATGGAGCGAGACTCTTTAGTGACATGGGCAAGCTGATCACGCAAACTAAAGACCCAATTTTGAAATTTGTTCGCATAAGTGGTATGTAAAGCATCTCAAGTTGATTTAGCTGAGTCAACGACAGCAACAGTAGGAGCAATGGTGGGTTCGATAAAAGCCATGAGGGCATTCTGGATGAGTTTGTCCTGACGGAACCAAGTTAAGAAGGTAGGATTAGGAGATGTGTTCATGCCTAGGGTAATCGTGTGATTGGGGGCGGAGTGGTCCGATCGATAAGGCCAAAGAGGTTGTAGCCATACATAAGCATGGAGAATTGGGCTTTCCAGGTGGCGAAGTTGTGACCACCGCTTAGTTTGAGGGGTGATTGGGATGCAGGATTGAACTAAATGATACCGTTGGTACCTATCGTGTTATCAGCATTGACAACTCTAGGATTGTTGACATTGTTTTTGCCATTGTGATTGGTCATGTTGCTGATCTGCGTGAGGAGAAGGAAGGAAAAAAATTGGATTGTTCTCATTAGAGCGTGAAGAGCCCTGATACCATGTAAAAACTCAATAGGTTATGGAAAACATACTTTATTAATGAAGGTTGAAAGGTATTAAATAGAGTTACAAAGAACTAATAAGACTCCTAAACTAACTGAACTACATAAATTATGTGCTGATATAGCGAATGCATATTCCTAAATAAGCAAGGACTATGAAACACTAATACCAACTTAATTATTAACTATTGTCTTAACTGACTTCTGATGCTCCAATAAATGAAACCGTCAAAATCAAATTCACGCTTGTTTACCCAAATAATTGATTTTGATCGAACTTCAACCAACTTCAAATTTTAGAATTTGTTCACCGCAAGCATATGGTTTGCCTCATTTATCGTGTCATCCTTTTCCACAAGTCATAAACCACATTTAAAGGCTATAGAGAAGATCTTGTAGGAAGAAGAATCCTAGAAGTCAAAAAAGACAGCAGATACGTTACATAAAATCACTTTTTTACTGCGTATAGTATACCTACTTTACCTTCTAGTTTGAAGTGTAGATTTAATTAGCTCTCTCTAGTCTACCATATCACAATCATTTTTGACACAATTTCTTTTCATTATTATGTATCCAATCCTGAGCAAGTTAGACAGATCACTATTATTTGGGCCACATTTAACACTCGTAGAAAAATTATTAGTCATTAGTTTACCAAATATCATAAAATGTGTTCCTTCTTGCCAAACTCTCACTATTATGATTATCGGCCTGGGATTTTATCACATTTTGCAAAGGTAGAAAGCTTACCAGCCTTGAGTTTATGAAGGAGTTTGGATTTGCTTGGCTTTGATCCAATCCCTAATTAGGAGCTAAAGTGAGTTTACAACATAGCTTACCTGCAAATAGCTAAAAATAAGAATTTGGGAAAATAAAAACCACCTGATTCAGCTAATCTCACCCTCGAGAAATAGCTGAGATACCTTAACTACTTTTATACAAGTTTAACCATTGTTGAACTATGAAATCCCAACTTAAGCTAAAGCCTTACATTACAATCATCTGATATCGTCTCCTCTGATGAGGCATCGCTATTGATGACAATCAGCTCAACTTTTTTATCTGCTTCTGACTTACAATGTTGCTTCCCTTCTCTTATAGGGAGATGAGCACAATCAGTATTACCATTATTCAGCTCAGTTTTTGGTGTAGTGTACAAATCGCTCAATCTGTTCCTTGATTCACAATGAGCTCGCTTAGGTTCAGAAAACGGTGGACCAACCCATGGATGGATAAACCATGAAGAATCTAGGGCAAATCCAGGAGGCCTAGGTGGGATTGCAACCACTTCCTTGAGCCAGTGAGGCAAATTACCTACTTCAGACACTCTGTTCATAATTCGAGAACTGAATGAACATTCAACACCTGAACCTGCAGAGTTATCGGATTGGTTGAACCTAGCTCTTTTGCGGTTTCCCCTGAGACAGAGAGAATCTAAGGTCCCTACATTTGTTGTAGCCAGGTGAAGTAATTTGTGCGAAGTATTTTGAACATTTGGAAAATGAAATGGTATTTGGCTCCGGATGTAGTCTCCTGACTGGGAATGTGCATGCCCAAGTGAAAGTTGAACATCATTCATACCATGGGATGAAACATCAGCTTTATGTAACTGTCTCACAGGGGAAATGGATTTTCCATGTAAAAGTTTCGACTGTTCCTCCATCCACCGTTCTGCCAAGTCTGTTGGCGTCCTCCAGGAAAAAAAGCGCAGCCTTGGATCCCTCAACATCACATCCCAGTTACCTCTTCCATGCCGCCTCACGCCAATCCAAAGAGAATCTAGCTCTTCTTCTGACCACATGTTTGGAGACCCTAATTTTTCTGCAAATCTCCTCTTGTTTCCGTTTTGAGATCTTGCTCTGTTAAGAATGTTGTCCAGGATCATTTGATGTCGATGAAGTATTGATGCATCAACAGAAAACTGAGAAGCTGTTCCTTGAATGGATTCGCTTGGTTGATTCCATATGTCAGCCAACTGTGAGGATCTCGAAGTTAAAGCTTGACTTGGCAGTGACAAACCAAGAAAATCTGAGGATTCTGCTACAGTAAACGCACAATGTCTCTTCTCTTCTAATGAGGAAGCTTTTCCTTCTTTAGAATTAGCATGAGCACTCTCATTTTCCTGCAGGCTTGCTAATGGGAAAAAGTTGTAGGTTCTATCTTCCGACAAAAGCTGAAAGCAAACAATTTAATGCATCTCAATCATATGTAAAAGACTCACTTAATTGAAAGTGCACAGCATCACTGAAAAATGGTAGAGATTGAGATGAGCAGCAGTTTCTTTAACACTGCACATACCTGCAGTAAATCATTTTTCGAAGAACTGCTTTCACCACTATCAGCCATTGCTTTTCCAGATAAGCAACCAGCTTCAGGCAAATCTGCATGAATTGGAGTTATCTTCTCGGGCTTGTTGTCAAGTAATTCCAAACTCTTGTCAGAAGGCACCCTATGTAAAGCCATTGAATTATTTCCATTCAAGAAGCAAGGAGGGTTCTGGTGAACTTCCAGTGCTGTTGGGATGAGGTGCTCATCAGATGCTTGTTCCGACCTATTGCGGTCCATTTTGTAATCACTATCTGAACATGGTAATTTAAAACAGAAGCATACTGAGACGCATAAAATTCATGAACAAGAGTTCCTATAAGAACATATATCTTAAATCCAGGAGGATAAAACCAAATTAAAATACATACCACAAGGTATATATATATCTAAAGCTTGGGAACCACTGTTACTTGCAACCTCTAAGGGAGACGATATTGGCACTTCAGTTCTGGACAAACCATCAAAAGAAGGGTCCTGAGGGCTATGAAATGATGACTCCTTGAAAGTATCTGAAGCAACACCGTCATCCAAACCAGAGAAACCTACTCCAAGATTTGGATCAGCTACTTCATCGATTGGCTGAGCTTCCTTCACTGAGATAGGCTGTTCATTAACATCTAACAATCTGTACAAGCAAACACCAAGAATTAAAATTAAATATCTTCAACTAGGTTACATTTCCAGACAAGAATCTTTCATTAAACCTGTTCCCTAGATTCACTATAAGGCAAGAGTAGACGATAGTTAAGCTTACATCTTCATCTGTGAAGGTGATCCAGCACAGGCACATTGATAATTGTCACCTCCGTTGGTTGTCTATAACAAAATAAAAACTTGGTTAACATTGGAATCACATGATTTTCTAGAAAATAATTAGCATGTCAGTCTTCATCAGGTGTTTAGGACCGCAAAGACGAACTGAGCGGCAAGCAGGTTCTACCAACCTGAGTTATCAATGCCTTCACACAGCTTAACATGTCAAAGGTAAAAACCAAGTAAACCAGTTCAAGCAGGATGGAGAAAAAAAAGTCTCATGCAAAGTGAATTTGTCTCTCAAATTACAGAACCTGTAGGCTTGTATCTGAAGTTAAAGGAAAGCAAGTAAATTCACATAATCCATTTGAAACTATACTTTAGTTGAGCCTTGTGTCTGGGCATAGAAACAGAATGTTTTGTTTTTGCACAGTTGTTTTGTTTTCTTATACAAATATTCTTGATTTTCTGTTTCTGAAAATAAAAACAAAAAAAAACTCTCAGAACATCCCAAAATAATATCTCCTAAAACTAAATCCAAACATACATAGAAACAGAATGACTTGTTTTTGCACAGTTGTGTTGTTTTCTTATACAAATATTCTTGATTTTCTGTTTCTGAAAAAAAAAAAAAACTCAGAACATCCCAAAATAATATCTCTTAAAACTAAATCCAAACATACATAGAAATAAAACAAACAAATTAGATGAAAAACAAGAAATATTAGTCCAAGTGCCCTCAAAAATAAAATAAATACAGACATCATTTTAATACCCCATATTGCAAAAGTCAGCGTAGTCTAGATAAAAGATTTAGCTTTAATCTGCATGATCGTGGTTACTAAGAACTCGTACAAGAAACACCGAATATAATATTTATAACGGTCAAAGGAAAAATGGGATGAGTATAGATATTTGTCTCATGTATTCAAAGTAAGAATCTAGAGAAATACTATGGCTATCCTACAAATGCATAATCTATTTGTATTCTGTTTCTGCCATTTTTCCACTTAGTTTAGGTATGTGAATAACTATAAAACAAATTAGAGAAGTATATGAATAATCAGCATTGATCTCCGAAAACTGGTTAGATATGTTTCAGATGGTTTATGAATTATTATGAATAAGGTTAATATCGCACAATTTCTAATATCATCTAAAAATCAACTGACAAAAGTTCTCTGCATTACTAGCAATGAAGTGGCTTGTCTAGGATAAGGATTAACCTCTGGATGCTTAAAATCTGCTGAAAGATCCACCGAGCAACTCTTAGCAACTGATTTCTCAGAGTCATGAGGAGCGACAAGACATACAGTATTTTCAACTGATAAGCAAGCAACATCTTCAGCTTCAAGATTGCCCTTGGCATCTGCCCGGACTACATCCTTGTCCCGCTTGGCTCTTCGCTGAAAAGTAATCAGACTGGAAGACGATTTACTTGTACTAACTGCATTTACAGAGGGGATCAGAGAGATGTCTTTTAGTGTGTCAGCTTCTTCTGGACTCAGTTTAACCAAATCAGAGGAATCAGAATCCTGAAGATAGCATCCCCTCTCACCACCACCAGAACTTGGGGAGACCAAATCCTGTTCTCTCGAATAATTCAATCCTGTCAACGGGGAAAGAGAAAACTTCTGGGTGCATTTACTATCACATACCCTGCCTGAAATAATGCAAGAACATAATCTCTTCTGTGAATTCCTCGGTTCTCCTTCAGAGAGAGGCCCTTTGGAACCCTTTGAAGACTGAACTTCTTCAGAATTATCCTGCAAAGATGAATGGCAATTAAGCAACTTGGGAAGTTTACACGTAAGACATCCTTTCTAACCTTCAGAATCATAATCCGGTAGAGGCAAGAAGAAGATTGTTTCAATGAAAATCACAATGCCACCAAAAGTCACATTGAAGCTCAAAATCCATCTCTCAGGCTAAGCTTGACTATCTAACAGTCACAGTCCCTAAAAAGTCATAATAAAAATCCTGAACACATCATACAAGTATAAAATAATTTCAATAACTCAATTACCCATCTGCTATCTTGATTTTGACAAGGAACAGGCATTTAAATGTGCAAGTTGATACAAACAATTTTGCGCACTATTTCATCTTTAAAAATACAGAAGTAAGCTTAAAAGAGAATGTTGAAATGCAACTATGTCCAATCAGTTGTTTCTGCATAAGATGCATGCACGGTTGTTCAGTTCTATATTTTTCTCTATTCTTTATCTTTCTTTTCTCTTGCTTTATAATGCGAGATAGGGGAAGCAGGAAATGTGCATAGGGTAACTTGAAGAAATTTAAAGGGATTATGGTGGTCCAGCTAGGCTACAACGGAGCAGCAGGAAAAGAAAGAAATATAGAGATCAGATGAGTGATGCAGCAGGATTTTTGAAGGGGGGGTGTAGACGTGAGAAGACCAACGAACATGGATAGCACACTAGTAACGAAGGCCTATAAAAAAAATTGACAAGTTGTGTGAATGCTTGTGTTAAATTGATTTACCTTCAGATTAACAAGGTCGTCTTGTGTTAACAGATCAGTCACGATGGAAGAAAGCATTTCCAATAGTTTTACAAGTTAAATACTAGGAACTGTCATCAAAAAAAAATACTAGGAACTCAGAAAATAAAGGGGATGACTGCATCTTCACAATTAATTTGATAGTAGGACGAAAGAGGGAGAAGATTATATTCACGCTATTTAAAAAGTTCAACCAACATAATTCAGCAACGGTTTCTTCGATCTAGTAGTAGCTTATAAACTCAACAAGTCATTGCTTATCACGTACAAAAGAGAGATTTTTCTTAATTGATATGTCTGGACCAACTTGCACGCTCCTCAACCATTCAACTGGGCAACCTGTTGAATCCACTAGCACAAGATTGCGAAAGTAATCCTGCTCGCTACGTTCAGAGAAAATGAGCTCACATCAAGGGTTGTAGCTGGGATTTGACCTTGGGATCCCTGAATTGTCACTCCCATGCTTCAACCACTACATCACCTTTAGAACCATGTACAATATAGCAATATCTTTCTGAGCTATAAAAATTTAGTTTTCTGACAAAAAATGAAAAATAAAGTTCTACTTACGAAAAATCTACCCAAGTCTAAGCTCTCACACTTCCCACACCAATTTCTAAACTCACACCCCGTCATAAGGAGTTCTTTGGTCACTATTGTTTCAGTCAGCTTGCACCCACCCCTACCAGTTTTATCATGTAAGCATAAGCAGACATATTTCAGTATATACAACTTAAGCAATTCATCACAAGAAGAACACCATGAACTCTTGAATTTACCCTAATATACTCTCCATCCTAGTTGCCATTCCAATTGCAAGTGAACAATTTCCCAAAAGCAAAACAATGAGAGAGAGAAAGAGAAGTACAGATTGGACGGCCATTAAAGACAGTAGCTAATAATCATATATAGTATAATTAGTATTTGCATAATGTACGTCTGAAAGCAAGAGATACAAGTGCTGGGATCATGCACCACATTACATATCTGTGTTTACTGATTATGAAGAATCACTAGTAAGTTGAAATCTAGGAGATGGTTCATATGTAGATAACGACTTAATTCAGAATAGTTGCCACGGTTTTATTAACAAATGTGACGACATAAATTAGAAGATGACTTTCCAAAGAAAATCAAGTCACAAGAAAGGACCTCATATAACAACTACTACTATTACTACTACACCTCAATGACAAGCACAACAAAGACCTCATGCCTCCGATAGAATGTTTGGTTTCCTAAACCAAATGGAGTACGGTATATCAAAGATCTCACCTCAAAGTCTTTCTTTCCATCCTTGAAGCTAGGGTTGTCATACTTCTCCTCTTCCTCCAGCAAAGGGGCCACAGCCTTTGATTTTATACACTCAGAAGGTGTATTATGAGTCCCATTTTCCAAAAAAAGATCAGAACCTGGTAGCCTCTTTCGCTTGTAAGTCAAGAACACTTTTTTCCGAATCATTAAGCTTTTGAATGGTCATACAAATAGGTATTGAAACTTCCACAGCAAACTTATAAAAACATGAATTGCAAAGTCGTCGAATTGAAGCTAAAGCCACACCATATATATGCTGCAAAAATCATAAAAAAGAAACTACATCAAACTGACATCATGTGAGTTCAACATTATTGCAACCACTTTTCACCTCATCATGAACTCGTTATTGAATTTTACCTATGTGTTCTATTAACAATCTTGGGCAAACAACACGAGAGAAAAAGTATAAGCAACACTTACTCTTCAACCTAAACCCATGCAAATAACTACTCCCTCTATCCCAATTTATATGACTGACTTCCCTTTCTAGTCGGTCCAAAAAAGAATGACACATTTTAGCAACAATTTAACTTTTAAATACTCATTTTTCACACAAACCTCATTTTTTTACCACAAATTTCAAAAATCTTTGTTTATAGGAATTCCTAATAAGCAAGAGTAAAACTTTACAGAATCCACAACTTATAAAGCCAAAACCTTTAAAATAACACAAAAAAAAAACAGAAAAAAGAAAATCACCTTAAACTCAACATAGAGCACCAAGAAATTTGAAGTACCAACATGCACTTCATCCAAGATTTTTTGTCAAAAAAAAAAGGGAAAATAGTACACTTATCAGCAAATAGAGTTATTAAAATGGAATTTTCCCCTTTTATAACCCAAAAATTGAGAGGGAAAAATAACAGATAATGAGTACTCTACAGTCTACACACACAAAGCAAATAACAATATGAAATCTTTCTAACAAAAAGAAGAGAAAGTTGGAAAAGGAGAAAAAAGTTACGCCTAACCGGCCGGAAAGGGAGAAAGTCACCGGCGATAAGGGAAGCCCTGAAAAGTTTCCGACAAGAAAGCTCAGTTTGAGAGAGTGTAGTTGTACTCACTTGTCTGGTCTCTTAGAGTACTGTGCGATTAAAGAGAAGGAGAGAGAGAGAGTGCGTTCTCTTTTTGGACTCTTTCACTTGGTCAGCTTTTTCTTTATCACAATAAATAAATTTTCAAATTAAATAAAGAATTTAAAAAGTTATTCACACATTTAAAAATTCATAAAATAATGGATTATATTAAATTAAAAGCATATAAATTTAAGTAAATTTCAGAATTAATATAATTGAATTAATTATATAGGTCCAATAAATACAAATCCAATTTTATTGGGCTAATTCGTCAAATTAAAGTACACATGATGAGTCCACATTGTAAAAGGGAAAAGACATAAATTGCCCTCTAACTTTTACTGAAAAATCAGTTACAGAATTCTACTATTACGATGATCTATTACATATCTTAAATACTTAGAAGTATAGTATTTATTTGTCTCTTTCGTCATACAATGTATAGAGTGAGAGTCACTCACCTCCTAATGAATCCACATAATAAATGGCACATTCCGTTTCACTCAAATTCATTTTATTTTGTCCTAATTCATTTTATTTCACCCACCGTTTCCTTTTACTAAGAACACTAACCTAATTGACAATTTCGTCCTTAAATCGATTATTTCGTGGACATGATGAATGTTGATTTTCTTCAAATAGAGATATTTATCTTGTACGTTTGTTATGGTATGGAGATATTGATTAAGATGTTTGAAATATTATTTTAAGAAACACTCGAAAAAATGAAATGATGTATTCTCCAAGTATTCAAAAGGATATTGTTGATTCTTGTGCTAAGAAATGTTTTTAAGTTATTCTTGAAGGTTTAGATGGGGATTATTTTAAAATGTTAATCGATGAATCAAAAGATATATCACATAAGAAGAATATGACATTTGTTTTGAGATATGTTAACAAAGAAGGTGAAGTAATAAAGTGATTTTTTAGTACTATTCATGTTAGTGTACATCTACTCGCAATTCATTAAAGGAGGCAATCTACTTTTTGATAGAGCTAGCAACATGCAAGAAGAGCTAAATAATCTTAAAACTTAGATTTTGAATGAGGCTTCACCAACATATTACATTCATTTATGTTCTGCCCACCAGTTGAAGTTAACACTAATGACTCTTGCAAAGAAGGATTCAAATATAGACAACTTTTTTTGTTTGATTACTAATGTGTTAAATATTGTTGGAGCACCTTTTAAGTGAAGAAATTTTCTTTGGGAACATCTAGCAAAAAAGTTCGAGGATTAAATAAAATATGTAGGCTTTAGCGGTTAGGTGATATTTTTTGGGGTTCTCATTATAGAACATTAGATAACTTTATTGCTCTATTTTCATTAGTTATTGAGTGCTTGAATCTACTGAATATGGGTGTCCAAACTATACTGACAAACTTGTTGCTAAAACTTTTGTGATACGATTAACAAATTTAATTTTGTCTTTATGTTGCACTTGATTTGAAAAGTTCTTATGATGACAAATGAGGTGAGCTTCTCATTACACAGGACGGATCAAGATATTGTCAATGCTATTGCTCTTACAAAATGAAAATTACAAAACACGTGGGATAGTAAATTCGAATCATTAATGAATGATGCCTTGTTCTTTTTGTGATAAGTATGATATAATCATGCTAGAGATGGATGCTAGCTATTTTTATGGTAAGTCGAAGCGTAACACTCTTGATATTACATACTTTTATTATTTATGTGTTGGAACTTTTTATATTGTTATTAATTTGTATCTTCAAGACCTATGACTAGTTTGAATCTAACTAATTCATTTGTTAGTGTTGATAAGATCAAGATAATGAGGTTGGCTGCATATTATATGAATGAGTTTTACAACAACAAACTTCGAGATTTTTTCAGCTTGATAGCTTTATAGTTTATGATCATGGTTCTGACAAGAGGTACTTCAACTTGAAGAAAATTAGTGATCATGCTAAAGTATTGGTTAAGTTAGATCTGCATCAAACTTGGTCACTTGTTTATTCGCTTATCAGTTGACTTTCATTCTTTTTATTGCTACTGTTTATGTGGAACAAACTTTCTCATTGGAACGAACTTTCTTATTCATGAAGTATATCGAAATTCACTTCGTAATAGTATTACTGATGACTTATTGAGTGATTCTCTAGTTTGCTATATAGAGCGTAAGATATTCACAAATATAAGCAATGATGATTTTATTTATCGTTTTCAATATATGAAAAGTTGTTGAGCACAGTTCTGACTTTAAGACTAGAAGTCTCTTTTGTAATGATATTATTACTAGCGGGTCATTGTGGCTTGTGATTAAAAATTGTTTTTGGTGATGATAATTTTAATAGTTGTTTTATTGTTTTTTTACTTTTTTTGTTGAAGTGTTTGAGTTAGTATACATTTATACTATGTAATTACTAACAATTTTATGTTAAAGGAAGTGAGCGCCCACAATTTTTAAATTCTTGATCCACCACTTCTTATAGGGATATCTATGGACATTGTATTTTCTAGGTCATACCTTTTTAGCAACATCTTAATATGTTTAAGCTAATAAATCATTGTTCCATTCTTGGTTTGTTTTACTTGTAGGCTTAAAAAATATCAAATTCCCTTATCATGCTTGTTAAATTGGTTGCAATCTATGCACTTTATGAATCAAGTCCTTTGATTAACTACGCAAGAAGATAAAGTGCAAAATAATAAGATTAACATTAGTTTGATTAGTATAAATAAACTCCTAGCTCAAGGGAGGAAAACTCATGACCATCAGAATTTTTTCAAAACTTTCACTAACTATAAATAACTTGTTTTAGTTTACAACGTCATTTACACCTATAAATTGTTCCTAACAATATCATCCCCAACTTTTCCTACTTCAATAATTTCGAACTGTTCGACTCTTTTTGCTTACTATTCAATGACTCTACCAAGTTAATAAAATTTCTTACAATTCAATAAACATTACAATTACTAAGTAAAATTTCTTGCAATTAAATAAACATTACAATGACTAAGTAAACTGAATAGATGAAACCACACTCAAGAAGCTAACTGTTATAACTAAGAACAAAAACATAAATCTTGATATGAAAATGTCTTCATTATTGCTCTAATCGGCCCTCTCTTGACTTATGTCGACTCTCAAATCATTCTAGATATCTCTCTTTGAATCAAGTCAAGCTTCAAAGCCTTTTGACATGTATGTATAAGAGTGATTGGTATTTTCGACGGTCTGAATTTAGTTAATACCTCTTATAAATTGTTAATTATTATAATTTATGATATTTATTACGAAGTAATTACTAAATATACAAATGATTGAAAAGAGTGGTTTAATTATTCTAATGCGTCTTTCCAATAATTTAGTATTTATCTTAGCTTTCTTTGAAATTATCAAACATTACAATAAAGATTAGAGTAATTTATTTCGTCAAACTGTAAACACATTTAATTCTATTATACTTTATTACATTTACACCTTTCATTTCATATTAATTGAATTTTTAAAACATTTCATACTCTTTAAGAAAAGTAGGTTAAAACATAAATTGGACATAGTTTTTCATTTTTATCCTTATTAATTATTGTCAAATTTATTGAAGTTATCACATTGAAAATTCAAATGAAGGATAAAATTGAAAGAATACTCTAAAAGTAGTATTGAAAACTGAACATGTAAGTTAATTTGAAAAATAGAAAATGTCATAAAAATTTAATTAATATGAAACGGAGGGCGTACTATATACTCCTTTTCTACACTTTTATTTTTCGCATTTTAAAAGTCAATTTGATTAATCTTTAGTAATAAATTATACTAGATAAATTTGATATTTTAAAATTTGAATTTAAAATTTTCAAAATTATATGAAAAGTAATATAAATTGTAAATTTTCTATTAACTTTTTTTTATATATATATATACACACATACATTATAACCTACTATGTACTGTTCTTTCATTTTAATTTGTTTGTTTATAGTCTTTTTTAATTCATTCTTCTTTTTTGTAATTTTTTAATGTTAATTTCCCACATAATAGGTTTAAAAATTATAAGATTAAGAGCCCATTTTGATTACTTTAAAAAGTAGTTTTCAAGTCAAAAATAAAAAGTTCAACAGAAATAACTTTTAAATCAAAATTCAAAAGTAGGGGATGCCTACTTTTGGGTTTTAACTTATTTTAAATTATTTTTTAAACTTATATTAAGTTATTTGTAACCTTGCAAAATACTTTCTAATTTAATTTAAGTCATTTTTTACTTATTTTTAAGTTATTTTTATATTTATCAAACACCTCCAAAAGTAAAAATAACTAACTTAAAAGTAGGTTTGACTAACTTTTAAGCCAATTCAAACACCCTCTAAGAGCATTTTGTATATTCTATCTATTTTAAATTTCGAATGACTATTTTAAAAAAAAATTATGTTAAACTACAATAAAAAAAAGTATTTAACATAGCATCATACACTTAATTCTTTTGAAACACCAAAACACACACACTTAAAGTTTACTATATTTTCAACACTGTCAAGAACATATAGAGAACAAAGAAATAATTTTGAGGTTAGTAATTACAATGGGGCGGGGTGGACGTGTGTTGGGGCAGGTTTAAGGCTATATTGGGCAGGATGTGTTTAAGGTTGTGGGCAGGGGCGGACCCACCTATAGAGGTTCGGGTGCTCGAGCACCCATTGACTCTGGCGGAAATTTTATATATGTATACAGAAAATACTGAAAAATTTATATAAAATTTGCTTCAGCACTCATTAAAGAAAGTGTTCTATGGTCGGTGTGGTTCTGAAGTCGTATTCTGGGAGTGCTGGTGCATTTCATCAAGGGTTCGAGCCCCTGCGGCAACATTTATATTTTTGTTGAAAAAAGGCCAACAGAAACTTCTTGACTTCTTTTTCAAAATTTTGCTTATATTTCTTTTTATTTTTCCACTTTTCTATTTTTGCATTTCATTTATTAATTAAATTATAAAAATATTAGTAGTGAACTTCTAGAAAAAAAAATAGCTAACAAATATTAAAAGAATTGAGCACCCACGATCACCGAATCCTGGATCCGTCAATGGTTGTGGGGGCAGGTTTAAGATTGTGCGGAACGAGAAGCGATGTGGGGCGGGTTGATGTGGATATTTTAAAAAGTTAATGTCGGGCGAGGGCGAGTTGCAGGTGTATGCAGTTTCAAACTTAATTTCAGCATTTTACAAATTATAAGAGTGATAGAACATTATTTATCAAGATAGTTTTGTTAAAGTTACTAAAATATTCAAGATAGTCAATAAAAACGATTCAGTCAAAACTATACGGTTTCTCACATGCTTTTCAATTGACCTTTAGAAATTAATTTCTTAAGTCATTCTCGGTTAAATAACTAACTTTTTTATAAAATTTATTTTTAGTATCAAACTTAACTAGAAAAAAAAATTAATTTTTTTTTTATGTGGGGCGGGTTCATGCGGGCGAATCTATGCAGGGCTAGATGAGGCATGTTGAACGTGAAAAAAATTGTTATGTGGGACAAAGTGGGACAGGTTAAATTTTTTGCGGATTAAGCTCAACCTGCCTTGAACCCATGCCGCACCATCACATTTTTTTATTAATTCCCACCCGGTGTCCAGAGCCCACATTGAAGCTCCAACTAAATCAGGATCGTGCATTGCAGGGCTCACTCGAGGGTGACGCTCCCAATAAATTTTCTCCATACCCAGGACTCGAACCTGAGTCCTTTAGTTAAGGGTGAAACACTTTTACCGGTGCACCACAACCCACATTGGTGCACCACCCCGTTGCTATCCCCAGTTGACGTATATACATGCATGCATATATATATATATATATATATATATATATATATATATGTAAAATTTCTTTTATTGTATTTTATATTTATATTTTTTAGGTTATAAATGTATTTATAATTTTATTTTATAATATTTATATTTTTAACAATAATTTGATTATAACTTAAAAAGCAAAGTGAAAATTGATATTTAATTTTATTTTTTTTTAAATGAATATGCATTACCTTATAAATTTTAATTTAATTTAAGCTAGAGGGAGTATTACAAAAAAGTTCAATATAAATTTGAAAGTCAACTTCTTCTTTTATTAAAATTTGAAAGACAAATGAAAGATACTTCCCATTCAATAATAGGTTGTTCACTATTGATTTGATACATAGTTTAAAAAATAATAATTAATAAAGATAATATTATTAAATTATTCTTCAAATATATTAAATTTAATATTTTAAAAAATATAATAGGTATTAAATAATATTTAAAAACAAAAATAAAATAAATACAAAAGAATAAATTACCTTTTGATTTTTTAAACTGGACAAAAATTGATTGACAACTATATTTAGTATATTCGACAAACAAAAATTTGGATGAAGTAGATGAAGATACTCTCTTGGTCTATTTTTATTTATCTATATTTAACTTGACACATTTCTTAAGAAATAATAATAGAAAAATATTCTTGTAATATCACTCGTATTAATAGTTTGAGTCGTTTAAATATTGAAAAATAAATAATAATATTTAACGACAAAAATGAAATTAATATAAAATAATAAATTATTTTTAAAATTTAAAAATTAAATAATTATTTTAAATAAGGAAAAGGCTCAAATATGCTATTAAATTTTTAGAAAAGGCTCATTTATGCCATCAGTTAAAAGTTTGACTCATTTATTCCATTATCGTTAAAAAAAAGGCTCATTCATGCCATTATTTGTTAACGGTGTTTTGCAAAACCATTTTTGACACGTGACAAATTATAATTCGGCCACGTCATCAATAATTTTAACAAAACAAAAAACAAAAAAAAATCAATTTTTATTCAGAATTTTGAATTTTTTATTTAACAAAATAAAATAAAAATTAATTTAATGTTTTTCCAGAATTATGATTTTTTATTTAAAAATTGATGACGTGGCTGAATTATTAATAGTCAGTTATCAAAAATGATTTTGCAAAACCAGCGTTAAAAAATAATGGCATGAATGAGTCTTTCTTCAATAGTAATGGTATAAATGAGTCAAATAATATAAATAAGCCTTTTCTAAAAATACTTTGGCATATTTGAGTCTTTTCCTTTTTAAATATATTAGACAAATAAAAATTAAGCAAGAAATGAGCAGTTATCCATAGGAAAAAGAAGTGGGCCAAAACATTGCTTTAATTCAATTTAAGACAGAGTGAGCTCTGTTACTTTGCATCTTGAAAACCCCAAAAAAAGATGAAAAACGGAGGTGATATTTTGCTTCATACATGCACGCAACCTTCTTCACAGTCTTCCATATTTCTGCAGACCTGCTTTATCTTTATCTCACTTACATTTATTTCTCTCTCTCTCTCTCTCAATACTCATCCAAAATGTTTTAAAAAGTTTTTTTTGTTACCTCCATGCTTATATACCGTAAAATCACATTAAATTAATATAATTAATTAATTTTTTAATTTCGACTTGAATCAATGAAAAAATTTATTTTTGAATTTCGCCTTGGATCAATGGAAAAATTTATCCATTTTGATGAGATAATAAGAAAACATATTTTGTGAAGATTTCTATACAGATATATATAACCATTAATATTATAAATTAATAATTTTTTTAAAATACAAATATATTTAAGTCAATTTAGTAAAATTTGATTTTATTGTATTTTGTTGTTTTATTAAAACTTAAATCTATTTGAAGTTCACCTCTAATTTTCCTTATTGAATTCAAAAATTTTGGTGTTGTCTTTTTGAAGTGCACCATTAAATTGTGAAAAATTATAGATACGACAATGCTTTTTGACGCGTAACTGGTTCGAAAAATATTACTATTTTGTTTTCTAACTTTATCATTAACAATATTTTTTTCAATAGTATCCACAATTTGTCCTAAACTTTGATTCTCTGAATATGTATTTTTTTCACTTATCCAACATATTATTAATATTCATTTTAATGTAATAACTGAGATCATTGATCATGACCTACATGAATGACATTTTCACAAGTGGTTTCTATCAAATTATCTCAATTCATCCTCAAATGAATTTACGGCGTCGAAACACTCTTTAAATTAATAAACATTAATTTATCAATTAAATAATACCTCTATAAAATAATAATATTTTATTATCTATCTATATTAATTTAGTGAAATTTTAATGATTTTTTTCTATAAGTATTACTTTTAAAAAATCACTTTATCATTAATAAAAAAATATTTTATTAATTTATGCTTTTAAAACCTTTTTTAATATGCTCTATTTACATATCTTATGTATCAATATCAAGATAATAATGAAAGGAATTTTTTAAAAAGCAATCAATATTTGTAATCGAAAGTATTAATTTTAAAGACAAAATAAATTTCTTAAAATTAATTCTATTTTTATTTTTTGAATTAATGAATAATCAATTAAAGGGACCATTCTTTTGGGGGATTCTTAGTAATCTCTACGGAGGTTTGAGATAAATATTTTAGTAAATTGAATAAATAATGTAAAATAAAAATATATAAAACTATTCATTATATTATGAATTTTTATTAAATATTTTTATAATTTTTTAAATATGCTTTCAATCAAGCATTCTTGTCAAATGTATTAATTAGTCAAAAGGTATGGTATCATGATATGATATCATGATATGGAATCATAAGATGAAATTAAAGTTTTGTTTGGACATGCGTTATGGAATATTTGTGTTGTATATTTTCTCATAAACATAAAAATCCCATAAGTTGTAAAATTATTAAAATAACCCCAATTGTTTATTCAATCTTATCAAATAAAAACTTATAAAATCGCATAATAAATTATTTTAAAGGTATTTTTTCTCCACTTAGGTAATTATTTCATCTAGCTTTAATTTAATAAAAAAAATTGAACATAAATTGTAGTGTACTAGTTTTTAATATAATCCTCCCACATAGTATGAATAATTTCCTCAAGTTGAACTTACATTTCTCGATCATGTGACTGAGAAGACGAACCAACATTATTACTTTGAGCCATTTGTTGGTCAATATCATCATAACTATATTTTTATGTTTATATCCCATAAATATTTCATCACTTTAACAATCGGTTGGTGTGAATTAAAGTGACTATATGTTGGTGAGAATAATAAATTTTGTGCCGGTGAGAATAATAAATTTTAAAAAGTAATGATGTGATTATAAATTTTATTTACATATGAAATAAATGGTTAGTAGATATAAATGTGGGGTTGTTTTAACAAAATATAAATTTGTAGATCAATTTTTGTATTAAAATATCTTAAATCATGATATGGAATCACAATGTAATTCCATGTCATGCTTTTTGGAGAATATGAAATCACATATCATGATATGGAACCATGAGATGGAATCAACGTGAAATCACATGTCCAAACACTGATTCCATCTCACGATACCATATCGATATGGTATCACATGATCAAACGCCTACTTAGTATTGTGTTTGATATTCTTTTTTAATTTATATATAATTAATGCTTGCATTAGTTATACATTTTATTGCGTGTTAAGGTGTGTATTGCTAATATCATGGACTCCTAGGTTAGCAATGTAATGATTTTAATGCATGTATTAACATAATTAAAGATTCATTTGTCCCTCAAAATCCTTTTTACATCTAGTCCATCATAATAGTGGAAGGTATCTTTGTAAATAATTTTTTAATGTAACGCATGCTATTTTTAATGCACCAAACCAAACAATGTATAAAAATAATTTAGATATAAGTAATGCAAGCATAACTAAGTACATGCATCGCTAATGCAAACATTACTAATATATTGTATATAACATTATTCTTATAAACTATACTAAACAATCATTTAATCATATGTATATCATATATAAAAGAGAATATAGGCTCGCCTACGTGGTATCACCACAAACCATAATTCTCTTTTAATTTATTAATTTACAAACTATAGTCTTCCCCTTCAATGAAAAGTTTTGAAATTTATGAAAAAATTGCGATTTTTATGAAGAGTTACGACTTTAATGAAGACTTGCGATTTTTATGAGGAGTTGTGACTTTCATGAAGAGTTGCGACTTTTATGAAAAAATGTGACTTTTATGAAAGGCCGTGACCTTTCCGAAGGGTTGCAACTTTTTCAAATAGTTGTAGCATTTTCGATAAAACACAATAAATAATTATTCACGCTAGCCTTTGTTGTCTATAAATAGAGGGATTTCCTCTCATTTTAAAACAACAAAAATTCTTAACCTCATCCTCCTCTTCACACTTAAATATTTGTGTACTTTGCTCCTGTTAAGTGGCTCACTGACACCATTGCTTATGTTACAGATCCTGGTATATATTTTTACAATCATTTATTTATGGTTATGCTATTAAGGATAAATAATAGATGTAATAATTTTTATTTTTCTTTACATTATTAATGTTTATTACTATGTAATCGTTTATGCAATATTATAGTGTTTTAGTTTAATGACTGGTAGATTTTAAGTAATTTTATAAATTCCACGATATTAAGTTTTCGCGCGAAGCGCAGATAATTTATCTAGTATAGTATAATTAATCTGACAATATTGGCAAGCAGGGGTAGACCCACCCTATGTCATGGGGTGTCGACCAACATTTTTGAGACATTTTCAGAATTTTAATAAATATTAACGGAATTTGAACCTCCAACCTCCTATATATAGTCAAATTAAATTAAAATAAGCCAATGACACTAGAATATTTAATACTTAATACTATCTCCAATGAGACGATTATAAATACATTTCAAAATATGAACACTCGTCGAGGAAAGTTTAGAAGTTTACTAGACTTGCGCTTTAAATAGTTTTTATTAATATAATGTTATTATATTAATTATTTATTATTTACTAATTTTTAAATATCGACATTGCTTACAAATTTTTTTACGTATGCCGCTGTTGACAAGTGCCATGAATTTAGACTTCAGCGATACTTGATAACTTGCTCATATATTTTTATGATTTTACAAGCTTAAGTAAGCCTTTTAATACTAAATTGCTAAGAGAATGTTGAATTAATGAAAGACACAACAAAATTGCATAATATTTTTTTTGTATCACTTAAAGACTTAGAAAATTTGTTTGATTCTTGCTTAATTTCATTACAAATGAATGCTCCTTTGCTTATACTACTCACTAAGAGTAAATTTACCAATATTAATTATTTACAAGACCCTATTTAAATTTTTTTTACACAACTAAAAAATTTCAAGGATCTATCACGCAAATTTATGGATTCTAAGGTTTTCCAGAAAGAAATTTCCTATATTTCTAGAATAATCCACGAAAGATTAGTTTTCTTCCACAGTAAGTTTCACACAGACAAAGCACGTATCTAAGTTTCAAAATTTGCAAAATAAAATAAAAGGGTACACAAAAATCTCAATTCAATCGAAGTAATAAGTTGAATGAAAAGTTTTTGATTCAAGTATTATTATAGACAAACAACCCTAACAAAGATAAAAGGTCAAACATATACAAGAAATTGACTAACCATTTATAATATTCCTCCTATATAGAAGTGGGAGTTAATAGGGACTAACGAAGTAATACGATTTGTACAACAAGCTATAGAAGTGGGAGTTAATAGGGACTAACAAAGCAATACGATTTGTACAACAAGCTAACAAATGTGTACTTTAGTCTTATTTATTAGTTTGGTCTATCTATAGAAGTGGGAGTTAATAGGGACTAACAAAGCAATACGATTTGTACAACAAGCTAATAAATGTGTACTTTAGTCTTATTTATTAGTTTGGTCTATCTATTGACACGTGTAGTACAATAGTACTTTTACCAAATAGGTCCTTCTTTAGTGACACATGGATTCCACCTTCTTTACTCCATTGATTTCCAGTAGCTTCCATTTCTTCTTTCTTCCGATGCTAAACAATGGAAGAAACACTAATGTTTCGACTTCCACGGCTCTGATAAAATTGAAGAAGAAGGCTGGTGTTCAAGATTAAATTGATCATTTAGGACTCCAGTAAATTCATCTTTTCTTGGTTGTCACAGGTATGGTCTTTTCTTCGTCTCTTTTCCCCTTTGGCGGTGAAAATTTTTCCCACCAAATCATCTATGTTCTAATTTTGATATCATGTTGTTGGATTAAAGTAAATGCTGCTACAGAATGTAGTTTTACAAGACTCCATTTTTAGTTTTCCTTATAAAAATACTTAACCTAATCTTATTTGAGGATTTCTAGCTGTAAAATCATGAATTAGTTTTATATTGCTTATTTGATTTTGATTTTTACTGCAGCTAATAAATGATCACTATAGAAAATATGCAAAAAAAATTGTCAACAACACAATTCAAGTGATACGAATTAATGATATTGATTCAATTAGGACACTTAATCAAGAGAAAAAAAATTCAAACATATCAGGTCGGACTTTTGTCTTTTCACCAAACTATTAAGGATCTGACTTTTGCAAATTAGCGATTATATTATTTTTACTTCTCAAAAAATTGATGATAGACGGATTTTTTGTGTTTTCTATTTGTACTAGCATGTTATTGGCCTTCATGTTTAGAGGTCGGGTTTCCTCTACACGTCACTTATTTGATGAAATTTCCTTTAAACTCTGAAGGAATATAAAAGTCAATTGATTTGAACTATATATAACACGTTCTTCACATAGAACTACTTCCAACCAACGTAGTTAACAAGTCAGGTGGAACCCCAGAAGTTTAAGGTAATAATCTGTTGAAGACGACTTTTTCTTTGTGGATACTACCTTCTACACTCATGTAGTATTATTGTTTTTGCACTTCTCTCTAAATTCTAAGGTGAAGAGTCTCTCAAAACTTATTGTGGGGCAATACTAGATTTTCAAATTACATTTCACTAACTGATTTCACTCACTTCTTTATTATGAATTTGGGTTTGTTTCATCCTTATCCATCTTCCACTTTAATTTACATTTTGTCTAGATGATACACCTCCTCAGCGCATACATATAGAGATCCTGTAATTTGATCCATATGACAGATGAAAAGAATTAGAGGAAAACTCGATAGAACCATTGACAAAGTCTAGACTATCAAAAGTGAAAAGTGATCTACACTATAGCTTCTACCATTCCATCTCTTATAGTTGCTTTGATTTTAGTGCTTAAATAAGTTTATTTGCTTTCCAACATGGGGGGTAGTAAGTGTTTTTTCCTGTAGTATGGATATAGAGAACTTTTTTCTCTTTACTATTCAAGACTTCATGAGGAGAAAGAGACTTAGTCAAAATAATCGCATTGTTTCTATACCTTATCTCAATCTACCCCTTAGTGCAGGTATGGGGCACTTTGTCAGAAATCGTTCATTTATCAAGAAGTCATATTGCTTGAAAGCACACACAACACATAGAAGAAGAGTTCGAGTGTGAAAGCATTTACTTATGTACTTGCTAAATACTTAAGTAGCAAATAATGTATTTGATCTCTTTAGTTTGAGAATTGAGACTTCATTCACGTTGAGTAGTAGAATCTTAATTTTTTAATAACTGAGGAGGCTCTGCATAACTTATGTACTTGCTCGCATTTGGATTGTCCTTATACTATTGTCGTATAAATAAGAAAGAAAAACCATGTTTTCTTAGTGAGTTGAAGTAGACTTGCCCTAGGTGTCAATAAGTTGAGATTATTCATTTGTATGCTTATTTATGATGTATAATTACTTATAAAATTCTCTTTGTAGTGTAAATTTGCAGATGATAAGAGTTAAGAAAATCTTTTAAGGCTTATCAAAATTCTCTTAATTTTGCTTCTAAATTCTACATCTATACTCTGTACCCTTAGCCTAATTATCAAAATTAATTTGGAAACTATAGTTGGCTAATATCATTGACGTTCTATACTGAGTTTGAATTCTTCCTTTCATTCCTATTGACGATTTTAAAATATATTGTTCTTCCTCTTTAGATATGCATGTATGTAAGTTTCAAGACGAGTGATGGACATACGTGTCCCCTTTTTCCAGGTTCATTGTAGTAAGTATATTATTTCTTTGACGTGGAAGCTGGATAAATGTTGTCAACATGTACTCCTGTGTTTTTCTATTATTTGAAATCTGGATAAATGTTGTTTATGATTCCCCCTGTTTTGGGTGTCTCTCTTTTCATTAGGATATACATTTTTCCCATATTGTTTCAGAACAACTTCTTTGGTGCCTTTTCTTTTAGGTTCTCATAGTTCTACACTTCTATACATACTTTATCAAGCAATGAATGTAACCAGTCAACTTCCATTTTTTCATGTTATTTAGTATTTGACAAGTTCGTTATAAAATGTCATAGATGAAATCTTGATAAAATTGTGCTTGACAATGTATTAAAGAAAGAACAAAGAAGCTCTGGAAATTCAAGAAATCATATAACAAATGAGGTGCTCTTTTGAGATGCCAAATGTATTATTGAAACCATTTACCAACCAAAGTTTCTCCTGAGATGTCTAGATATCTCTGAATTCTGAATTCAGAACTCAGATGAAAATTTAAGTTCTTAGAATAGCTAGCTCGGAGGGTTCTATGCCTAGTATCTATACATTCTGCAGTTTCAATCTACCAACTCATTGCGTAACTCTTGGGTAAACTATTAAACTAACATGAGATATATATATCGTCTAACTTCATTCAAAAATGAAACTTGCATTTTTATAGTATCAAAATAAAAATGATTTTCTAATTTGATCATTTGTTGGAGTTTTGGTGAATTATGTCGAATCTTATCACATAAAGCCTAAGTGGCATAATAACATGGTGGATCATAATTAGAGCAAAATGTTATAGATAGTTGAGTAATGTAACACGTGTAGAAGAGAAAGTGATTGGCTCCTCTTCTCAACAAACTTTCACTCAATTTGTTGCTTTTATCTTGCTGTTTGAGAAGTGACAATTTTTTGAGCATGTTGGCTTCTGCTCATTTATCATTCTGTGTTATTCAAGAATGAACGCATTTCTGGGAGCTCAAGACACACGACACACTCATGACAATAAATAACAATAGTAACTAAGCTGCAGTAAATTTAACTTCAAACTTCAATAAACAAACTTCGAATTACAATAGATTACACAACTCCGTAATCCTATCGAATTATAAACTCTAATTCCGTAACTCAAAACACAATCCCACAAGGCTTATGTTCCAGAACATCTTCAAGTTGCCCCCAACTAGAAGATCAAACTTTACTATGAAAATAGCCTCAAACTACTCTTCAAAACTCACAAGATAAATAACACTATAAGAAAAGTGTTGATTACCTGGGGATTTTTCTAGGGATAGTACATTAAATCCGCAGGTAATTTGATTACTTGCGATTTTTTTTTGCGAAATGAAATTCGATGGAAAAACCTTCGTTCGTAGGTAACTCTTACCTGCGGATTTATACAATCCCTAGGTAATTTACCTGGGGAATTTAAATCCGCAGCTGTGTTACTTGTCGATTTATCTGCATAATTAATGAAAATTCTTGCGAATTTTTTTATAAAATCGAAATTTCTTCGTAGAAATATTTCGCAAGTGATTCCCCATAAAGATCCCCAAGTAAATCCATAGGAGTTTGGAGATGATATTTTTTGAAACAAAAGGAAATTTCTTGTGGATATATATGAAAGTGTTGCTCAAGATAATTCCAATGAAAAGAACCCGCAAAACCCATCAAAAAACACAATTTACGTTATATCTTCATTCAACAAAAAAATTGAATTCATAATTCATAATTCCTATCAAAATAAACCTGCAAGATCAATAGTATATGATTTTTAAACATACAAAACAAAATACAACTCAAATTTGAATTCTAAATAGTACCATCAACCATCTCAATCCCCATTTGAAGATGATGCGTCATAATGGGCAGAACCACTGTCATTCACGTTATCATGGGCAGAACCACTATCATTCACGCTATCAGAGTCATCACCACTTTCATTCTCATAAGTTTGATTGTCTTCTTGAGATGATTACTCATTTGAAGATGATGTGTTGTATACATGCTTCTTCAATAAGTTCAATTCCCTCCTCACCCTCTTATTTTTGTGACGCTTTTTCTGCAGTTGAGCATATAAGTCAGCATTGGAAGCATTTACCTGAGCTTTAATCATCTCATCAATTTCTATCGATAAAGCTGATGTTGATTGTTTAGACGATGCCTTTACATGTCGACCCAAGGATCCAAGACCTTTAACTCGTCCTTTTTTCTTTCCACCAACAGATTGCACCCAAATATCCATCTCTGTTAATTGAGAAGGTTGACCTGCTAAATTAGTTTCTCCTTCCGCAGCTAATGCACTTTGAGAGAGTTTTTGGCCAAAAACATTCTTTAACTATACCCCAAACATAAACTACATCCTTAAAGTAATCATTTTTAGCAGAAAACATCCTTTAACTATACCCAAACTTAAACTACATCCTTAAAATATCATTTTTAGCAGAAAACATTCTTTAAGTATTTGTAAGTGAACAACGTTCATCCTTTTGTTAGATATTGTCAAAAAATTAAGGGATCTTACGAAAAAATGAGTAGTTAACGTGACTATCAACAAAAGTTATTCTGGAAAATTTCGTTACTTTCTACAAGAAGTTCTTTAAAAATAAATCTTAGGCACTGTTGCTCATGGAAACTAAAAATGATTGGAAGGTATGAGTACACATGATTTGCCTTTTTCGTAACGAAAAGAAGTTGGAGATTAATTATTTTTACCTTTTTCTTACAATAAATGAATAGATTTTTGGGTCAATCTAATATTTAAGTGACCAAAATATTGATTATGTCTCGTATTTGAGTTTCATTTTACAGTATTAAAAGCGGAGGTCTCCAACAAATGTCGCTTCTAGCATATTCAGTTGAGAAGAAACATATTCAAACTAATAGTATTTTTAATTAAAATTACATGAAAAATGAATGAAAAAAGGATCAAATTAAAAGATTTTGCATAATTCTTAACTTAATTACGAAAAAGTTTGGAATAATATTCTTGGCATATTTAAGAATAATAATTAGGAAGGGACGACTTAATTTTTGTGGGATATATCGATTAGTTTTCTGATAAATTCAAGTAGAAGGATGAAAATTGTTTACTTTAAAATATTTGAAGGATGTTTTCTGCTAAAAATGATACTTTAAGGATGTAGTTTAAGTTTGGGGTATAATTAAAGGATGTTTTCTGCTAAAAATGATACTTTAAGGATGTAATTTAAGTTTGGGGTATAGTTGAAGAATGTTTTTGGAATTTATGAATGTTTGAAGGTTGAAGAAGAAACTTATAAATCCTAGTGTATTGAAGAAAATGGAGACTTCATTCAATGTGAGGATTGCAGAAAGTATTAGATGCATATTTTTGCCTATGTATAATCAAGTTAGCTGTTTAATATTGTCTATCCCACCATCATCAACTGTAGGACGTTACATTTTAACGTAAAAATACATCCTTGATATAGGAAGTCCTTAAGCTGAAGAATTGATAACTAGTTTACAGAGAAGTGCTAAGAACCTAAGAATTTAAACTAACTAATACAATTAAACTAGCAGCAACCAACATCATTTAAACTAACAAATACAATTTTATTTCAGTGTTAAGAGCCTAATACAACCTCAATAGTGAAGAGTACAGTTATGTCTTTTAAAGTGATATAAAACATTTCATAGAAAACAACATTGAATTCACAGAACTTCACATTCTGGACACAAAAGAATTATAACCACTTTTTGGAATGAAGAGGGTATACTACATACATGACATAATAAGTTTTACGCATGGACAAGCTATATTCAATAAGATTAAACCTTAGCAAAGCCATGAATGATACACATAAAATGTGAATTAATCTACAAAAGAATAGAGCAAACGAATACTTACATAAGCAGTTTCAGCTTACCCAACTTTTATCACTTTTCTTGCGATGAGTTCGAAAATAAAATTCTGAAATTGATGGATTCTTTCCAGTAGATTCTTTCTATAATGAAGGAAGATATTTGTGTTATCAATGTTGAGTATAATGTTATTTTCTTAAAAGAAATACATCTAAAAAGATTTATGATTACCATTCTCTTATAGATCACTCGATGAGGTATACAACCACCTGTATGAAGTGATGCACCAGCATTTGAATCACGTTTTTTTTAATTTTGTTCGGACTTTATCTTAAATGCCGGAGACTCCCAGTGCCCCTTCATCTCCTTGAATACTGCATCCCCCATCCATTGTGGCTTCAGAGGCAAGTTTTTCCTAACATCTTGAAAAAGTTGTGTCATCCTTGCAGATGCCCTTTTCTCAAAATTACGTCTTATAGCATCAGTATAGTGAGGGAGCCAATTGAATTTCTTCTGTATATACCAAATAAAAACAACACTAGTTATTCAAGATCACACCTGTATTAGACACTTGAGAATTGTTAGTGTTGCAAATGGTAACGTTATTTTGAGAGATTCTTTAACAGATGAAATAAACTCTCTATTTCATTTGAGTTTGAAATAATATATATGATCTCTCACTGTTGTGAATGTACCTCGTCTAGTACAGTTGAGTCAACTCGAGTAGTTCGATACATCCATACATATCACTTCATAGTTCCAGAAAGGAAGAGAGCAATAAAATTGCTTTCAAAAAAAGAAGACATTATATCCCAGATGGTTGAAACCAAGCCTTTCCAGCCATATTAAATTTTTTCTAGAAAGTGCTGCTAAGTGGCAGGTAATGCATTGTCTTGTGTGGAATCTTTTTCTTACCCTTTCTGTCCACACGTTTTTTATAACGAGGTTCTTTACAAAACTTACATTCTGTCATATCTTTATCAGCCTTGTAATATAGCATACATCCATTAACACAACAATCAATTTTTTGGCTAGTTAGACCAAGCCCCATCACTAGCTTCTTCGCTCGATAGTAATCAAGAGGTATCTTATTATCTAGAGAACTTGTCTCCTTCATTAATTGAGCCATTGCATTAAAAGAACTATGAGACATATTGTATTCAGATTAATACTCATCATTCTAACAGCCACAGACAACTCTGAATATTCACATCCATCCCATAAGGGATTCTGAGCTGAATTCAACATTTTGTAAAATCTGCTAGCACCTATATTCGGAGACTCTTCTACATTGGGGTTCAACATGATGACTAAATTCTACAGCAGCAGCATCAATCATACCTACGTGTTCACAATTTTTTTCTAGAATGTTACATTGACTGCTTGAGGGCATGTCAGAGTCACATTCTTGATGCTTACTTTAATCACTAGAATAGATATGTTCATTCAAATTAATTAAAGGAGCTTCCTCTCCATGTGATGTCCAATACCAATAGTTTGGTGTGAATCCTTTTTGAAAAACATGCATATTAACTTCATCGGATGTAAGGTGCTTCATATTTTTACAACGCTTACAAGGACACCTTATAACTTTTTCAGACAAATACTTCTGTTGACTACAAGCAAATTTAATAAATTCAGCCATTCCACTTATAAATTCATCAGTGTATCCCGCTCGACCAGGGATAAGCCTATTTACCATTCATTTTCGATGCTCGGGGATTTTCATTTTCTGAACCAAAAAATAAATATGTTTGTAAACATATAAATAATGAAATTTAGATACTGTATGATTCAACAATTGTTGGGGAAAACTACTAGTTCGTCATAGGAACCTAAAAATATGCATATAACATTGCAAGAATAAAGACAAAAGAAAGCAGCACAATAATTGCTTGAAAAGAGGCTACATAAGAAACAGAACATAATTATTTAATCTATATACTTGATGTCCATGTTTAAATAATAAATTTTTCATCTGTCAGACAAGTATATTCTTATATATCAAGAGAATCAGAAACTGATTTATCAAGTGAATCAGAAATGGCAGAGAAAAGAATGGTATTGGTGTGTCTAGCATCACTATGAGTGGTTGGGGAAAGCTACTAGTCAGTCACATGAACCTAAAAATATGCACATAACAATATAAGAACACGGACAAAAGAAAGCAACACGATACTTGTCTGAAAAGAAGCTACATGAGAAACAGAACATAAATATAATGTACAGGGCTCCACTTTTTTTTATCACTCCCCTATATGTCTAGAAATCACAAACTCTAAAATCAGAGAAGGAAACCTTTTCCGTTCTTAAATGTCTTAGCTGAAAATGAAAAATTCCTACAATAGTATGTTTTTATAATCACATAAATATCATCATACATATAGCTTTCAGACCATAAATTCAAAGAAATCTTCTGTCCTACTCCATCTCAGTTCAAACCGTCACATAAACTAAAATATAAAGAATATAACATACATCAATTTCATACTAACTGAATTTTGGGTTGTTCCATCAAGTAAAGGAAACAGAATGAGGAACACGATCTAACATCAAGCAATCACATCACTGACAATTGAAATATAATCACAAAATGGCTCAACAAAACTTGATTAAAACATAAATAATGAAGCATCTTCATCACTCTAAGCAAGAGCACCCACATTGAAGGTATCCTACAGGCACTTTGATACCTCAACCATCCCAGAAAACAGAAGCTCAAACTGCTCCACTAGTTGTTTCAAGCCAGAATAAAATCAAGACTTATCAGATTTTAGTGAATCAGTTCTACATGATCTCTGCGGGGACCTATTTCAGAAATCAAACTACAATAACAGAAACTGAAAGGTGCAAAGCAAGCATGATTTTCCACTCTCTTTCGTACGGTTAACATATAATTCATGTGCTGATTCCTCTCTAATAAAGTATGAACTATGAACAATAATAGACCTAATACATAGACAACCTGTATAGTTATCAATCAGACACCTAATGCAGGCCTAAAAAATCCTATTGAGCTATCAACAACAACAATCATTCAAAATTTAAAAACAAAAGAGAAGGAATAAGTACCGGGGGAGGCAAAAATAAATAAATAAAATCTATTAGAACAAGTAGAACAGAATCATTCGTACATGTATGGAAGAATAACCTTTCAAAATTCAGGTCGTAAAGAAGTTTATACTATTCTACTTGCGATTTGAATTTGTCTAAAAGGAAGAAATATCACATAATTAAAGGCTTTCCTAAGATTACTGAATCACTTCATTGACCACTAGGTTACTCCTTGGATTCGTCGATGATCATCCGACATCTTAATTAGTATTTATGTGTGCTGGATTGTCATTATATATTTGTTAAGCATTAATTATTGAGGATTCTCTTAGTAAATAAAATGGACCAAGGAAACATCATCGCAACAAGCCACTCACCTATGCTTCTAGATATAAACTTGACTTCATGCAACAGTAAACTCCCTTCAGATTCTTTAATGTATGAGTAAATCATAAGACAATTGTCGTTATAGTATAAAAAAGTTTGACTAGCAGATAATATAGGAACAATATCTCTAGCTAAATCCCTAGGTACATGGACCAATTTTTTGTAAGCCTTGAAGAACATTCATACACCAACAAGTAAAGAGTAAGGTGCAAGGATTTATTGTACTCAAAATGTATTTCACAAAGAACACCTCGGCCTCTAGGAGAATAGGTACGACCCCTGCCGCTCCCTCCTTGATATGAATGAGCTGTACTTGAAGAGTTTGAATGTGTATTCTGAGCAGCAAAAGCTTGCGGAAGATGGTGGATCAGTACCTTTAAAGCGCTGCAAACGTTTTTCATGTAGTAACAACTTAAACGAAGGTCCTCAAGTGTAAATTGCCCAGGAAAATGAGTGATAATGCCAACTAACGTGTCATATTCCTTTCCTAGGCCAAGCAATACATGATCAATAAAGTCTTGATTTGAAACCGAAGAATTAATAGCTGCTAAGGAATCTGCAATTTGTTTAGCATCCCTCAGATATTGATCAATAGATATAAAGTCTGCTTTACGTAGGGTGGTGAGTTGTCGTTTTAAGTCAAATGATTTTGCTTGACTAGCATCCATGCTCTACTAATTTTTCCTCATCCTTCCAGTGCTCCTATTTCATCCGCTAGTGTTCCTCATATTTCATCCCCCTCGACTACCCCTTCGGCTAGTGAGCCGCCTTTGAGTAGCAATCCGCCCACATCTCCCTCTCCTCCCAATCATCCAATGCAAACCCGTTTGAAGTCTGGAATCACTAAGCCTCGTCAATTGCTTTCCTTAAATATAACTCATGAAAACCAACTTGTTTCTCCCAGGCTGTCAAAAATCCGAAATGGCAGCAAACAATGGCTGATGAATTCAATGCACTTTTAGAAAATAAAACTTGGTTGCTCGTTCCTTATAACGATAACATAAACTTGGTTGGTTGTAAATGGGTGTATCGTATCAAATATAATTCAGATGGGTCTGTTGAGCGTTACAAAGCCCGCCTTGTCGCACAAGGTTTTCACCAGCAACCATGTCTTGATTATCATGAGACTTTTAGTCCTGTTGTTCGGCCAACTACGGTACGTATAGTTCTTTCTCTTGCTGTTTCCTTTGGTTGGGAAATTCGAATGGTTGGTCAATTCGATAACTTGATGTTAAAAATGTTTTTCTTCATGGTATTCTTAATGAGGAAGTCTTCATGAAACAACCTCCTGGTTTTACCCATTCAGATTATCCACATCATGTTTGTAAATTGACTAAAGCCATTTATGGTCTAAAGCAAGCACCACGTGCTTGGTTTCATCGCTTTAGTACGTTTCTTCTTACCCAAGGTTTTGTTTGTAGTAAAACTGATCCATCTATGTTTATTCATCGTTCTTCTTTCGGTATTCTTATCTTATTATTGTATGTTGATAATATTATTCTCACTGGTAGTCATTCCAATCTTCTTGTTCAATTCATCGATCGTCTTTCTCATCAGTTTGCAATGAAAGATCTAGGTAACCTTAATTATTTTCTTGGTGTTCATGTTGTCCGCACATCACATGGTCTTCATTTGTCTCAACAAAAATACATTGTTGATTTACTTCTTAAGTTTCATATGCATACATGCAAGCCTGTTCGTGCTCCTATTGCATCTCGCACTTGTATAACTCTTGAGGATGGTACCTTACTTTCGGACCCAAGTGAGTATAGGAGCATGGTTGGTGCACTTCAATACTTGACAATGACTCGTCCTGATATTGCCTATGCAGTTAATATTGTTTCTCAATTTATGCATGCTCCACGAACTACTCACTTGCACTGTGTCAAGCGTATTTTCAGATATTTGCAGGGTACACCGACACATGGTTTATTTTTGTGTGCCTCTTCATCTAATTCTATTGTCACGGCCTATTCCGATGTTGATTGGGCTGGTTGTCCTAATACTCGCCGATCTACGACGGGCTATGCGGTGTTCTTGGGCTCAAATCTCATATCTTGGCGTTCAAAGAAGCAACCAACTGTTTCTAAGTCATCTACAGAGGCCGAATACAGAGCAATTGCTTATACAGTTGCTGAGACTACTTGGATTCGTCATCTTCTTTTTGAGCTTGGAATATATCTTCGTCAACCGATTTGTGTATTTTGTGACAATGTCAGTTCAACATATATGTGTAGCAATCCTGTGTTCCACGATCGTTCCAAACATATTGATGTTGACTTTCATTATGTTCGTGGCAAAGTATCTCAAGGGGATCTTCTAGTTAAATATGTCCCGACGCGATTACAAGTTGCTGACATTTTTACGAAAGGCTTTTCCTCCTCTCAATTTTGTTTTTTACGTGACAATCTGTCCGTCACTACATCTCGTCCAGATTGAGGGGGCATATTGGGACTCTTATATTTATCAGATTAGGACTCTTAGGATTGTCTAGTGTATTAATGTATAACTAGACTTGTAGTATATCTAGGATTCTTGTATCCTTGTTATAAATATATGTAAGCAGGCTCTCGATATTCAATGAGCCATTATCAAAACTCTCTAACATAACGGCTTCAAACATATGAAGCCAACTATGCTAAAGTGTAGAAGTTCATGGAGAAACATATGGTTGAATCTGATGATGGCGAAGAAGAGACTGATTTGTAGGTTATGTTGTGGTTGTTAGGCATTTTCTATGACATTTAGTATTGTTTAAAATTATTTACTTCCGTTTTTAATAACAACTGAGTACTTATTAGACTTGATTCTAATGATGCTTGAACTTTTAGACTCCATTGTGAATCTGTGAATCAAGTAGAATTTCAATGTTAAGAATGTATTCGATGTTTGGTTTTATTGTTAAGTTGACTTTTTTAGTTGGAAGATCACCTAAATAGTCAATAAATTAATTATTTATACCAACTATAATGATCGAAAGAGTACTTAAATGATTAATAAATGTCAACCACATTGATCGCAATATATATAATTAATGATTTAATAAGTTAACTATTACGACAACTGTAGTCGGCATTATAAAATTAATAAATTATTATTTGACAATTATTCCGACTACAGTAGTCGGTGGTATTTAAATCAATAAAATATTATTTTATTAGCGTTCCGACTACATTAGTCGGCAATTCAGTTACTCTAATGGTCGGGTTTCAATTTACATATTGTGACTATGGTAGTCGGCAAATTCCGACTACTGTAGTCGGCAAGTATTTTCCGACGCTCGATCTGTCGACTACACAAAAATAGTCGGCAAGTCATCGGCAAACTCCATTTTCTGACTACATTCTGACCAATTTTGCAGTCGGCAAACGACGAAATTCTAGTAGTGATCCAGGCTCCTTTGCTATCCCAGTTCCTCAATGAACCTCTTATTTTCAATACTTCACCCCATTGGCCCAAACTAGCCCAGATATTTGACAATGAGACATATGCACCAACTTCACTCGGTTCCAACTCTATGATTTTTTTTGCTACCAGCTTTCCTAGCTCAACCTCATCGTGCAATTTACAAGCAACAAGTAATGTTCCCAAGATCAAATCATCAAGTTTTATAGGCATATCACAAATGAACCTCTCAGCCTCGGTTAAACAAAAAAACTAACAACATAACAAGCACCTGAGAAGAAATACAACTAATGAAAAAGAAAAAGGAGCTTAACTTAACACCGCAACAGATCACTCGATTTTCATCCAAACTAAATCAGTAAACAACAATTTACAGATTAACTTCACAGAGATTGAAATTTGTAGATTAACCTTGATTTTTGAGTAGATTGGGAAGCAAATATTCAGATCTGTAGTCCTTTACTTCGGAAAAATCAGCTTGGAGAGAAGCATAAGGCCTGCTTGGAGAGTTTTGAGATGAACTTTGGATGAGCTTGGAACTTCGAGCTACACCGATTGGAGCGTTGGAAAATCAGATTGTCTCCACCATTGCTTCTGCATGTAAGTTTTGGAGAGAAGATTTAGTGGGTTTTGGAGAGAAAGCTTCAGTGTAACGTGAGTTAGAGAGATGGAAAATGAGCATAATGGGTCTTACAATCACTTTCCAATTCCTAAAATTTTGATTGAGCTTTTAATTAATAATATTTTTGGAATTAGTAGTTTAAAATTTTAATTGAGTTTTTAATTAATAACCTTCAATTGATTCATGAGGTGTCAACAATGTAAAAAAATCTAATCATCTAAGAGATATATAACTTACTAATTATTTTTGGAATTAGTAGTTTAGGAATGTCTAGGTAAATTATTTCTCATTCGTCAATTTCCAATTATTTCTCATTCCTAAAGTTTGGTCTAATAATTCTTAAATTCCCAAAGTATTTCTCAAGGTAATAAATTTTTTAGGTAAATCCCCATATATAATTTTTTAGACAATCTGGAATTTTCCTACAGATTAAAAGGATTTTTTTTAAAAAAAAATTGGTCCATGTACCTAGGGATTTAGCTAGAGATATTGTTCCTGCGGATATATTTCCCTAGGTAATTTTGCAGGAACTAATTTAGTGCAAAATGGTATCAACTTTAGCTGCGAAATTTGTTGGAAATATAAGTTTCACAGATAATATATTTTAGTATTGAGGAATTTAAAATTTTCGCAAGAATATTTGCAAATATTATCTGCGAAAATTTTCCCAAGGTAATATCCCCATGTAATCCACACTTTTCTAGTAGTGCTCAAATGAAATAGGGAGCCTATTTCTTCCATTGAAGACTCTTCCAGAACAGTGTTACCAAGTTGCAACACTCTAACAAGTCCAAAGTGTCTAATATGACTGTAGGGATCAAGACAATTTATCACTTTCAAAGATATGAGATGCTTACTACCAGCTGGACACTTATTAGAATTGAACAGAATACAGCTTTTGGGGAGTTGGGATTTGTCCGTATGAATGGTTAGACGACGGTGTATGAAATCCGAAGCATGAAACGGAGCACCTGAATTGATCAACTTGAAAAACTTTTCCTTTTTTGCTCTTACTGAACAAAAATCATGCACATAGCAAACCTTGATAGCAACAGAAAAAGGGTGACTACTCTTGGACACGCTACAATCCACCATTACCAGGCTACTGGAAACTAAAGCATCCAAGTAACTTTGAGTTATTTCCTCTAAACTACTCTTGGACGGGATACAATGATCCACAAACCCTTCGGCTATCCACAATTGCATCAACTTAGAGACTGTAGTTCGTTTGTTCTTTTGTGATCTTCCAAAGTAAAGGAACAACGGCTTCAGGTGATATGGTAGGTGGTCATAACTTAATTGCATAACCTTCATCATCTGCAAATTGTTGTTGGCAGAAATAAGGGAATCAATGTTGTTGGAATGTATGCGTCCACAAATTTCAATGGGACCAGGTCCTCAGCACAGTTACAATAACGAATAGTAATATAAGCGCTGAAAGTAAAGATTGAACAAGCAACTTTACGTGGAAACCTCCTTGCTCAAGGGAAGAAAACCACGACCTGTCTCAACAGGACTTTTCGAACTGCGTTTCACTAATCTTCTCACAAGCAAAAGTAAAACCAGTTTTACACCAAGAGACTAGCCTACTAATCTCTATGCTAAGTAATACTTCCTATCACTTAGCTGAGCCAGAGTAGATACAACACTACCCACTATACTAACCCTCACCGATTAATATAAATTTTTCTAAGCGGATACCACACCGCCCACTAAACCCCACCCTTTGGACGGTTTAGATTTTGACTAAGCAACAACAATGTTGCCCACTAAATCACCTAACTCTAGATGACTTAGACTTCTAGAACCGAAACAAGATTTGAATCCTTTATAGATTAGGATCAGATTTACAATGTAAGCACATAGACACAAAGCTCTAAATACAACAAGACTCTTTAGCACTCAATTAGGTCCCTTGTTGATATGAGCAGTGTTATTCCTTGAAGATGACCTTCACTTTTCAAGCTTATGAATTTTCAGAGAAAATCCATGTTTTTGTTTGCCAAATCTTGAATTTGTGTTTGTTGGAAAGAGATAATATAATTCACCACAAATTCGTTGAAACCATCCCATTGGTTAAAGGCCTGCTGTTGGAAAAGTTGTGCACCTACCGCATCAGAGGTGACAACTTTTCTGACAGCTGTCTTTTCACCTTTTCACGTCGCAGTCTTGCGGGGACCAGGTCCCAGAAGTTTGTGAGTTCTTGAAAAGGCTTGCTGGCTGACTTCCTTCTTTGGATGAATGAATTTAATATGCTGTTTGTTATGCTAAAAATATCAAACATAAAGAGTTATTATCCGTTGGACAAACACCCTCCCCCATTTTGATTGGTGTAGTGCGCTGACGTCTCACCAACCTCTGACGTGACAACTTTACAGCTGTAACCAATTATGTATCTGATGAAGGAAACTCTACCTGGGACCATGTCCCTGCATTTGTGAGATACTGAAACATACAATCTCGTCCGCTCTTCTTATTGGTGTAGACACTGCACTTTTCACCTACCACCTGACATGACAACTTTTACGGTTGTACTCCATTTGAATCTGGACGAGAGCACTCTGCCAGGGACCAGGTCCCCGCATTTGTGAGGATCATCAAAACACCTAGAATATAACATTTTCCCCCCTTTTAATGATAACACACAAATATACCTACACTAAGTTTATCATTCATCTCACTGTCAGCTGTTCAAATAACAAGGATCTTGTTCCTTGTTAGATCGATAAGTTTGTTAAATCATCAAAACTTCATGTCAAGTTCGAGCTAACATCTCAACTCAGCTTCAAACTAACATTTTCCCCCTTTTTGATGATAACATACTTATTCACCAGTTCCCCCTATCAACAAGAATTCTTGGGGTAACTGGAGTTGAATCAGTCCCGAAGTTTGTCAAATCATCAAAACATCAATATATCATTTTCCCTCTTTTTGATGTTGACGAACATATTCACCAGTTCCCCTATCAACAAGAATTCTTAGGGTAACTGGAGTTTCATCATCTCCGAAGTTTGTCAACTCATCAAAACATCAACATAGCACATGTTATGTTGAATCTTAAGCCACAAATCCTTTTCCTTTTTCTTTCCTCTAACAATTACTCCAGCAATCAAAACAACAGCCAGAGGAAGCCCTTGACATTTCTCAACTATATATTTGGTGTCCAAGTTCTGACAGTTCAGCAGGGCAGCTTCCTTGATCTCCAAATACCCTTTTTTCAAATAAATTCCAACTTTTTTCATGTGTTAGAAGTTGAAGGTAGAGAAGATCATTATGACATTTAACTTGCAAACCTACCTCACTACTTCGGCTAGTTAAGATAATTCTATTTCCTCTCTCAACCCTCGGAAAGCATGCTATTAACATCTCCACTGTTGCAATATCCCACACATCATCCAAGACGATGAGGTACCTTTTATCGTATAGTTTTTCTCGTAGATTTTCAGCAAGATCAACATCTTAATTTATCACCCTCATTACTTTCTTTCTTGTCTTCCGACCCTGCAACTTGCTGAAGAATCACCCACAACACCTTTGACTTGTAAAACTTCTGGGAAACAGTGCACCAAGCAAGAACATTGAAATGACTAGCAACTAGTGTATTTTTATACACTTTGTTGGCTAGAGTAGTTTTACCGAGTCCTGGCATTCCGACAATCGAAATGACATGAAGGTTGGATTCATGTTCATCAAGGAGCTGGTCAATGATCCAGGCTTCGTATTCCTCATGACCTATTGTTACCTCAACAAAAGATGATGAGGTTGACTTAATTGGCTCGTCGGAAGACTCTGCGTCAAGGGGGACATCCCCATGTTTATCCTCCAGCTGTAAACTGGTGACTTCCGCCATGATAAGATTGATCTTATCAGTGACACTCGGAAGTGAGAATATGAGGTGCGAGAGAGCATTATCTCTGACAAGAATGGAATCAATGACATGTTCTGCTTCATATGCAACATCTAAAGCTCGCACCCAACAATCTTTAACCACTCCACTAGTGTCATATAATGTTTGCCTGACTTTCCCAAAAGATGATCTTAGGAATTCAAGGCTTTCTTTCACCATCCCAATTTCTTTCTTTACCAGAGCAACTGAATAAGTATTGGAAATGAGCAAATCATTTAAATGTCTGAGTAGAAGACTCATGAAGAGTAAACCATCATCCATAGGAAAGCGAATTTGAGATGACTCTGGGGCTTTCAAAAAAAGCCGTCTGATATCTCCCTTCATTTGTTCGATTTCTTGCAACAAGTATGGAGCTGAAAACTCCGCTTCGTTGATATTATTCTCAGATCTCTCCTCCAACAGCTTGCTCACCAGAATAGATATCTTCCTTGTAAGTACTCCGACATGTGCCAACATATCATTCAATTTGTCACGATGGATATAGCGCTTTGGTATATCAGTGAGAAAGATCAATAGGAACTCCATCATGACATTAATGTTTTGAGTTGGAGCGTAACTGACAGCTACTGCACCTGCCATGCATCCTTGGATAAGAATCAGATAATTTTGAAGAATCCTTGGAGATGATTTTAGAATTTGCTTAACAAACTCCTCTAGTTCTGTTGACCTTGATTCTTTCATGAGCTTAGAAGTACAAATGTGTAGAACCTCCAGCTCAAGAGGGATTATGTCGATGAGTAGAGAGTTGATCTTCGAAGAGCATCGAGAGACCTCATACTCCTTGTTATAATGATTTATATGCTTTCCAGTCCAAAGATCAAAACAGAATTTTGTTACTCTTTGAGCAGTAAAATGGAACCAAGGATAGAGATATTCAGTACTTGTTTTGTTGGCCACGAGGAAAGGATAGAAGTCTCTCAGATGTCTACATACTTGCCGAAGAATCTTGTAGTCACTCATCAGGGAGAGAAGCAAATTAGCACAATACTTAGGTAGACCATGGAGGTTCTTGAGGAGGCTGTCCATGTATTCACGTGGAGCTTCCGCCACATACGGCTCCTCTATCATCATGACTGCATTCTGCAAAGTCAAATAACTTTTGATTTCTTTCAGCAGGGAAGCCATAAAATGATCAATGTTGTATTTAGCTCGGATAAATTCCTCTTCACAGAAAAGTGACCAACTTAAATTATCAAACTTTTCTATGTTCAGGGACATCCTGGAATCCAAACTCGAATGTCCAAATAGGACAAATGTTCTTAGGAATCTCACTTCCATTCTTAGTTTTTCAAAGTCAACCAATTCTGAAGCAATTAGTTCTTTTTCTTCATTCTTTATTTTCTTCAAGACATTCAAGAAATCATCAATAAGATTCCTAATTTTGCTTCTTTTTTCCTCAAATACCACCTGCTAGATTAAAAAACAAACAAACATACGTACTAGAGTTACATTTTGATTTGCATGTGTATGATGTTAAATTAACAGAATACTTTGATAATTCGTTACTGAACACGAAATTTAAAGAATGGAGAATTATTTTTGACATGTGTAATCTAAAATAAGTTAGTAGCTATTTGTGCGACTGTAGTGAGAAAATTATATCTCTAGCTCATCAATTAAACTTCATATTCATAATAATACCTCTAGAACAGTAGAAAAAATGGAAACTAAACACATTGACTAGGGCTAACACAACATCCATAATCTCAACATGGTCTATCTGCTGAATTGTTGACAATGCTTTAGACAAGAGATTAATAGTCCTAAGATTAAGTATTAATGTGAACAATAGAGATAGTATATTAGCCCTAACTTTCTCCTAGACCATTACGAACTTGATCTCCAATATGTGTTTACTTCGACTACATACCACACTTGCCAGTCTTTGTGGAGAATACTGCAACCCAATTATCACCATGAGTTCAGATAGGCCTTTTAGTGGAGTCGACAATTAACAATCGTGATATGAAATTCTCACATCCACAAAAGTTAGAAGATCAATTTGTACTCTTTTAGTTCCTTCACATGACCTTCTTTGCAACTATCTAATGCTCTTGTCCAAGATTGATTTGGTATTATAGAGCATCCCAACAACAAATGTCAAATCAGGAGACTTGAGCATACATAAGGCTTTTGTTGGGAATCAAGTTTGACTTTGTAAGGGCCTATGGGCTATTAGAGACTTTTATTTGAGATCCAGGCCCAATAACCATTTGTTAAAAAAAAATGGTTACGAAAATTATGTCGAAGCTTTTGCTTTTCAGTTATCTCTGATCCCTTTTCTCTCTTCTAGTATCTCATCCCCTTCTAACTACATTCTTCTATGTTAATCTATCTGTAATTAATTAGTATGTTATTATTTTGTTGTGTGTATTATACTTGTAATTTGTATTCAACGATAATGTTATATTCTAGGTGTTTTGATGATCCACACAAATGCGGGGACCTGGTCCCTGGAAAAGTGCTCTCGTCCAGATACAAATGGGGTACAGCCGTAAAAGTTGTCATGTCAGGTGGTAGGTGAAAAGTGCAGTGTCCTACACCAATAGGAATAGCGGACGAGATTGTATGTTTGTGTATCTCACAAATGCAGGGACCTGGTCCCAAGCAGAGTTTCCTCCATCAGATACATAATTGGTTACAGCAGTAAAGCTATCACGTCAGAGGTTGGTGAGGCGTCAGCGTACTACACCAATCAGAATGGAGGATGGTGTTTGTCCAACGGATAATAACTCTTTATGTTTGATATTTTTAGCATGACAAACACCATATTATATTCATTCATCCAAAGAAGGAAGTCGGCCAACAAGCCTTTTCAAGATCTCACAAAGAAGTTTGCATGGGACCTGGTCCCCGCAAGACTGCGACGTGAAAAGGTGAAAAGACAGCTGTCTGCCACCTCTGATGCGATAGGTGCAAAGCTTTTCCAACAGCAGGTCTTCAGCCAATGGGATGGCTTCAACGAATTTGTGGGGAATTATATTATCTCTTTCCAACAAACACAAATTCAAGATTTGGCAAACTAAAACAAAAAGAGCTTAAAAGAGAAGGCCATCTTCAAGGAAGAACTCAAGCACAAGAATACATACAGCAAGGACCTGATCAAGAGAAGAAGTGCTTTCTGTACCTGCTGTTGTTCTTGAATGTTTGTATTGAGCTTAACTTGTAGGATTCGTTTCATTGTTTGTTAGAAACGTTTCAAACCTGGTTTGAATCTTGTAAGAATTTAGTTAGGAGTAACTTTGTGTCTTACTCTAAAAGATCTATATTAATCAGTTGGTTAGTATAGTGTGCGGTGTGGTATCCGCTTAGTTGAAGTCTAAGTTATCTAGGGGTGGTAGTTTAGTGGGCAGTGTTGTATCTGCTTTGGCTCATCTAAGTAATAGGTGGTATTGCTTAGTGTGGAGATTAGTAGGCTAATCTCGTGTCGTAATCGTCTTTTACTTTTGCTTGTTGAAGATTAGTGAAAGCGGTTTGAAAAGTCCTGTTGAGAACATGTCGTGGTTTTACTCCCTTGAGCAAGGAGGTTTCCACGTAAAGTTGCTTGTTCAATCTTTACTTTCAGCACTTATTTTACTGTTTGTTATTATAACTGTGCTGAGGACCTGGTCCCATCGAAATCTGTGGACGCATACATTCTAGCAGATAACAATGTATACATCAATGTTTTGTATTAGAAAAGTGGTTTGTTTCATTGGTGCTTTCATCTAGAGGTCTTCAATAGAGGACCAAATAGTTCGAACAATTAAAGATTCAATTAAGGTCAGGAAGGATACTTGGTTGAAGGATCTCGCTGAAATTCGTTCAATATTACACGAGTTGGTTGGAAACCTTCCAACGAGTAAACCTAGCACAATGGAATTTCAACGATTCTGTGGCGAGAGTTCAGAGTTATGGATTCTCAGGCTGAACGCTACTTTGAGTTTCATGATATTACAGAGAAAACCATAAGTTATCTCTAGCATCGTGCGATCTCGACAGGACAGCTTTGCAGTGGTACCAATGACTTTTCCAAAACAAACAATTGGGAACATTTTACTGATTCGCTGAATTTCTTAGCCCAAAGCTAAATCTCAGGCACAGTGGGAGTAACTGAGTATTGTTGATAATAACTTTTTCAGGTGGCACAAAACGCTTTTTGTTCTAGTAACTTTATTTACCTATATATTTGAATAGCCTTTATAATTGCCATGTAAAACATACAATTAGTATTGTTACAAAAATATGTAAAACTAATTAATAATTGCTACAAAAGTAACCAACTTAATTTGAGAATGTAAAAGTATTAATGGGTAGACATACCCATGATTTGTTTTTTACTCGTTTTTTCCCCTTTCCTTTTGCCATTTATATATGCTGGATTTAATCTCTAACCTCCAAATTAAGCTTTAATTTCCAGAGAACTGATATTCTTTCAACTAATTAATCACATGAACACTTAATGAGGATAAAAATTAGAATTGAACACAAGTAAATGGAATGGTAAGAAGCAAGAGTTAAGAATGTTAAATATTGAATTTATAGGTTTTGAATAGTAATTTACGATTTAGTAAAGTTATAACTTCTCAATCAGTCTCTACTTTACGAGCTCCAAATTGATCTTTAACATGTCAAATATTTTATATTGAACAAACTTGATAGGTTACTCAAAGCGCGTAAAAACAGTCTAGGAGGGTGTGTGAAGATGTCATGGTGGGGAGGATACAATTTGGATTTTGCTTTGCTTTCAATAGGAAAATCACTTTTTTCATTTTTGAGAAATTTGTTTTCGGAGAGAAATATATTTTAAATTTTAATTAATTAAACATGAGAAAATTGATAAATATTATTTCCTCCGTACTAACACATCATGTGTTAATAGTGTTTTCCTGTAGGCGGATATATTAAGATCTTATATGTACGTAGAACTACTATATCAAAAATTATCTTTATTGGTAATGAATAAACGATAATAGTTTAATTGCCGTTAAATATATTTTTTAGTGACATTAACACTCTTTATAAATGTCTCTAAAGTCTAAATCAACATTTGGATCCAATGAGAATTTACTATAATGCTCATTTAACACTCTATATTAATGTGCATATTTATTACCACTAAAATCTATTTTTGTTATATCTATATATCTACATAAACTATGTTAAAATGTCTTCTTTATATATCATGATTAGAGACCTTAATCTCCTTTAACAAATTTGGACCTTATATGGGTGTATTTGATCATACGAAGTAACATATGTGAGTTTCTTACTATATTTGGTAAATCAGTAGAAATCATTATCTCAAAATTATTTTGTATATAATCTTATTAGACAAATAATGTGTAATGCTATTTAGAGAACTTATTTTTTCTATTTGACAGAAAATATTCTCCAATATAATATTTTTAACCAATCAAACATTAGAAAATTGAAAAACAGTTTAGAGGGTTAGAAACCATTCAAGACGCCATAAAATAAATTCTTTCAACTTACTATATATTCAACGTCATGAATTGCTCATATGGTAAACACCCACGCATCCGACCCTAAGATTACGGATGTGATCCACCAAGTGAGCAAAAATGAAATAGTAAAAGAAATTAAAACTGGAAAAATATTTTACCTTTTTCTTAACTTCCAAGCTAAATGGTAGTTTGCCTTGTTGCAGATTCACAACATATTGAGAAAATTGAGTGAGCAAATCTTGAAGAACCTAATTCACTTATTAAAAAACATTATTGTTAGATCTGAAATAGATTAGTTTAAGTTTATTGTTACTTTGAATTATTAGAGGCAAGTCTTTTTATATTATACTCTATAGAAGCCACCAAAACAATTTAATATGATTTTTGGCAGTCCATAAAAATATTTGCTAGTGGAACATTAACAACAAAAATAAGAGATTTTGATTTTTTCCTTTATAATTTTGTTTTAAATTTTATGAGTATAAAGTTTTTCATTTTCGTCTTTAAAAATTGGGATAACTTCAGAGACCTCTCTTAGGTTGCGCTATATAACACTCACCTCTATGTGGTTTACAATATTACGCTTATCTTTCTTATTTTGACTTTTTGATAACCATTCGTTAAAGCTATTAAAAATAAATATAAAGCAATTATGATTTGATAAATTTGTCCTTCTTTATATTTTTTTTTCATATTAATGCATACTATTAAAAACATGACTTATTTAATAAATACTTTTAAAATAGAGAAAATATATAATAAAAAAAACCCTGAACATTGGTCGGATAACTTGCTTTAGCACTTAAACTACACGGGCGTTTAAATATCTTCATTAACATCTTTAAAGTGAATTATATGCAACCCTAAGAGATGATGTGACAAAGAGAGTGACTTCACTCACCTAATAGCGTGTGAAGGAATTTAAAAAGAAAAAAATTATAAAATCATACACATGTCATTTTTATAGGTTAATATATAATCAATATATTAACTTTTATTAAACTATATAAATGAATTTTCTTATTGGTGCACAAATTTTTTAATTTTTTTTCTCTTTATATTATTGTCTTCCCCAAAAGCTTTTTCTCCGTTGAAACATTCTTTTTTTCTCCATCTTCATCTTCAACTCTATCAACTACTTCAATTTCACCATTTCTTTAGTAATACACAAAATCCAACACCAACATCTTATTATTGACGTCACTTTCACACATATAAATTTTATCGAGTTTTATCAGATCTAAAAAAATCTTATTGGTTCACCAATAAGACGAAGAAAGGAAGAGTAACAGGAGATATGGTGAAGCTCGTTGGAAAATATGAAGAGGAAAAAACGAATAGAGATAAGGGCTAGAAATGGTGAAGAAGAAGGAAGAAGAAAGAAGTGAAGGGGGTGAGTGGGGGCTGGGTATGAGGGAAGTAAAAAGCGGTTGGGTCGGGGCTGGATATGGGAGAATAAAAATGAATTTTAAACTTTGATTTTAGAAAATGCATTTGTAATTAATTATTTAGTGTAAATTAATTTTAAGTAGTGTTGAAAAAAAATTTGTTTAAATAATTAATGACGACGTGGCGTTGACATGACTATGATGTGACACTTACATGGCTATAATATGGCAAGTGGAGTGATATAATAATATTAGAGTGATTTTTAATTCACTTCAAAGCTGTTAAGGAGATATTTAAACAGTTGTATTAGTTTAAGTGTAAAATAAGTTATCCGACCAAGTTTAGGGAGATTTTTATGTATTTTCTCTTAGAATATATCAACACATATATATATATATATATATATATATATATATATACACACGTGTTTTTTTACCTATCTTCTTAATATTTTTTGCTAGTTAAGTTTAAATGTGTCTCTGAGATCAGTCATAATAATCTAGGGGGTACTTGTGCCTTATCCCGCTAAGAAATTATCATTCGTTTATTACTTTATCTCTTAAAAGTTAATATGTTTGAGTTGATTTCCATCCCATAATATTTTTTGTATCGTTGCACTATTTATATTTGTTAAATCATGCTAGAAGTTTTGTTCTCTGTGTATTTCTTTAATCATATTTTTAATTTTTTAAACTATTAATGTATTTTTAAATATATTTTTTGTGTTATTGTACTATTTTATTATATCATAAATTTAAAAATTAAAGATTCGTGAGGCTTACGCCCCTTGTCTCGAGGCTCACATCTCGTCCCTATATTTAAATTTTAGGAATTAAAGTTGGTTCCTCAGATTGCAAGAGTTGTAATCTATATTTGTTTAGAAATTACAGTTAATACCTTAGGCTATAGAGTTTGTAATCTTAAATTGTTGAGTCTCAGTGAGTTAGTGTAGTTAGAGTAAAATCCTGTAGGAATACCGATCTTGATTTTTTAACACCTTTTGAGTCGGATATTTTTCATGTAAACATATTATCTTCTTTATTTTTTGTTCTTACAACTATATTGGAGCATGTTACGCAACTCGTTTCACTCGTAGGCTAATCTAAAGTAAATTTCTAGATCATGTGGATTATCATGAATATGACTAACTTCCAGATCTGGACTTGGATATAGGCACAACCCAATCTATTAGATAAATAAAATTAAATAAGTAAATATACCACTTTAATTGGCCCCCAAAAAATAAAATAATCATAATACTTGCTTTTAAATTGATCAAAAAGTCATATATCTTCATAATTTTGTGTTATCCTTAAATTCAACCTCAATCATGACTACAAAATGAATATATTTTAGTAATTGTAAATGTATCTTCATCATTTAGCATGCATGGTTACATAAAATTTTATTGTGAAAGTCAAATTACACCTAATTATAAGTGACGCTAGTCCTCGATCCTCACTAATAATAATAAAATGTGATATAGCTATGTGGTTGATAAAGTTATGTACTAACTAGAATTTCACAACTAATTAAAATCTATATAAAGGGACAAGTTTTAACTATACTCTCGCTACTATCTTTTCATAACTTATTGTCATTCCAAAGAAAAGGAAATATGGGTTTGAAAGATAAGTTGATTGCTTCAATGGTGGTGAGGTGTGGAGGACATTTAGTCCATGATATGTTTCATACCAATATTCATCATATACGCAACATAAGTCCTAAACTGATCAACCATTGTGAAATTCATGAAGGTGAAGTCGGAAAGATTGATGCAGTTCTTAGCTGGAAATATATCGATGGTAATACACATTTTCTCTCTCTCAATACAATTTGCTTGCATCAATTTTCCATATTTATATTTATGTTTGTTGGTATTATAGAAATCATTTTTCAAGTAAGTTATTTCCAAGAAAAAACATTTTATGGAGTTTTGTTATAAAAACTATACACCAATTTCGCATCAAAAAAGGAATTTCAATACCCCCGCCCCCTCTCCCCACCCCACCACACAAGAAAAACAACAGTAACAAAAAAATATCAGAAAAAAATATTTTTCCAAATATTTTGTACAGAAAACTTTTCTCGTGAAAAACCAAGCCCCATATATTCTCCACAATGTGATTTTTTTTTAAATAACTTAAAAGATAATCGGATTTAACACATAAATTAGCTCAATCCAGCATCATATAATTTTTTTTGGAAAACAAAAAACAAAAAATGATGAAAAAATAAATAAAATGAAGATATTATTTTGTGAGAATATATATTATTTATGAGGAATTTGAATTAGGAGAGAAATCTCTTGTATTTTATCATTTCAATGATTACAGATGGAAAGGAAAGTTTCTTAAAGAAGAGATCAAAAACATTGATCCTCAGAAGAAATCAATCACTTGAGAAGTAATCGAAGGAGATGTGCTAGAGTTGTACAACTTCTTCATTATTATCACATCCAGTGAACACCAGTGGACTACAGTAACATTTGAATACGAGAAGAAAATTGAAAATACTCCAGAACCTCTTTCTTTCTTGGATTATTTCATTAATGTGACGAAAGATATGGAGGGTCATCTACTCAGCAAATAGAATATTCCGTGTATGTTATGCTTATGTGATTAATGTTTGGTAATATTGACGAGGTCCAGGAAACGTGTGAAATAAATTAATAATGTTATATATATAGACTCTTCTATGAATGTATTTCGAAATATGGTCAATATATACATATATTAAGATATTAGAGTATGAATAATTTTGCAAAAAAATGTATCTATAACAAAAAGATAAATTTATGAATTATCAATATACTATTTTCATTCCTTTTCAACCCCGTTTTCGTCTGATTTCTCTAATGGTAATATTGGGACTACGACTAAGGAGATCCCTTATGAAGTATTATTGACTTAGGGTGTGCTTGGAATTTTTTGTTTTTCTTTTTTTCATATTTTGTTGATTAATATTTCTAAAAATATTTTTCCAAAAATTACATTTTCCTTCTAAAAATGACTTTCCTACCACATTTATGGAAATCATATTAAATTTGGTGTATGGCTCCCAAGTAAACATGTTATTCTCTAACATGTATTTGGTTCCTCTTAAGAAAATGCCTAAAGAAAAGGTACAATTTGTTGCGTATACAAACTATAGAACTTGCATAATTGATTATTTGATGCAAGTTTTATGTACCATACAAATTTTAGAACTTAATTACATAATTGATTATTTTATGCAAGTTCTATGTACCGTACAAGCTATATAACTTACATAATTATATAGAACTTGCTTAACTGATTATTTTATGCAAGTTTCATGTACGGTACAAACTACAGAATTTGCATAATTGATTATTTTAAAGTTCAAGAGTTTAGGACCTAAAAAATAAAATCAGATCGCATAGTTTAAAAAACAAAAAAATTGGGAGCTCCCTACTTTTTATTTTTATTGATGTTTGAACTTTGAACTTATCATCGCCTCAAGGTTATTGGGTATTGAATAATAGATCCTTTTGAGTTCTAGATTTTTTATTTATTTATTATTTTTAGTTTTTCGTAGGTTCATTAAATAATTTACGATTTTTAAACATTATGGGCACGGTTTATAAAGAGGCTCGGGTGAGTTTTGGAGAACAAAGTGTCATTGATCCAATCCATCTGATCGTGCAACACCTATATAGGAGAATGACTATTCTACCGAATCATCGTGTGCCATGTGTTGAGACAAGCTCCGAATAGCTAAGTAGTTAGGTTTGTTTGAGGAAGGTCCCAAAAAAAAATATTTTCTCATATGATAAAGAAAAGAAGATAATCCAAATGTAATTTTTTAAAAATTCACTCATCTTCTTCTGTAAAATTTTCAAATTTTGCACACTATTTTTCATGTTTTTAAAATTTGCACACTATTTTTCATGTTTTTAATATGTTATTTTTATAATTTATTCGCCTTTTTAATTTTGATACCTTGCCTTTTATGGATAGGAAAAAATATTGAAACTCAATTCGGAGTGATTTTTTTTTTTTTGATAACATATTATAAAAGTAATTTCAATAACAATAAAACCAGAAAATAGATTGAAAAATGTAAAGAATAAAAATAAAAACTTCTTATTTCTTCAAATATGCACAAATGATAAGGATAAGGATGTAGAGTCCTAGTACGTTAGTATGTTTGAGTTATACGTGGTTATTTTCTCTTCTCTTTAGATCTCTTATGTCCAACAAACTCTTACTCATCTATACTTGTACATATATAAATACCACATTGTATCAATATTACTCAAGCTTTCATAAACATATTTAACTCTTGTATGGTATGGAGAGCCTAAAAAGTATATTTGATCTTCCTCTTCTTTTTCTTTTCCAGCATTCTGACTCTTCCTTTTGTTCCAGAATATCTGATACTTCCTCTTCCTCGTCCCCCAACTCTCCAACAATCACTCTCAATCAATATGGTGTCGTTCAGTCCAGTTGATCTCTTTTAACACTGCGTCCTAGCTATCTTCAAGTTAACAGAAAGTGCAAATAATCCAACTTGATCCTAAGTTACCACACTTTTGTTTGGTTACAATCTTCTTACCTTTGTTGATGGATCACTTCCCCATCCCAAATGCGCAGATTTTGGACAATTACAATAACCAAATTCCCAACCCTAAGTTGAGATTGTGACAACTACAAGACAGTCTTGTTTGCAATGCTATTATGACATCAGTTGACGCTACAATCGCTCCCTCATTGCCCATGATTCCCCTGCCAAAGAAGCTTGATTCTCTAAACAATTTATACCAGCCAATCGCACTCGAGAATTTTCGGTTTGCGCGACATTCTTGCAAATGTCAAACAAGACGTATGTTCAATCAATGATTATATGAGAGACATCAAGTCCATTATATTGCAGATGATTTGATGTCACTTTTCACCCGTTAATAACGAGGAACTTGTTATTTGTGGAAATAAAATCTTGGCAGCAAGACATCTATACTTGTTGAAATTACTAGCCACAAATGTGAAAATTGGTAGCCACCAATGTGAAAATTGGTAGTCACATTTGTGGAAGTAGGTTGTCAAAGTTTGGTATAAGTTTGGTAGAGTTTGACAACCAATTTTTGTGAAACTTGGCTACCACATTCATTTCATTAATGATGTAATCAAGAGGTTCAAAAACTCTATAAATAGAGTAATAATTGAACACTTGAAGACACACCAAAGAAGAAATAGAGAGTAGAGAGAGTAATCCACAAACTACTTCTTAGTTTGTGAGAAAATAGTGTGAAAGTAATATTGTTGTGAGTTGTAAGAAATAAAAGAGTATTGAGTAGTAATATTTTGACACTACAAAGTTTTTCATCAATATTAATGTATTACTTATTTGGGTATCATATTTACCCCATTTTAATATATGGTGTCGTTGTTACTCTCTTTCTATTGCTATTTAGTTTGGATATTATCTTGGGTGTGGTTATCATTTTGTCCAACAATGTGGTATCAGAGACATGACAAATAATAGTCTTTTGTCCTTTTAGTACCCTCGTCTCACAAGAGAAAATTATAAAAATTGGTGTCTACGAATGAAATCCGTTCTTGGCTCTCAAGATGTTTGGGGTATTGTAGACAAAAGGGTATACAAAACCCACAAAGATCAACAACCCTCACTCTTATCCATCAATGTTTCGATGATTGTATGTTTGAGAAGGTGACTGATACAACCACCTCAAAAGAAGTTTGAGAGATTTTAAAAAATTCTCTTCAAGGATTTGATAAAGTAAAGAAGATAAAACTTCAAACTCTAAGGGCCGAATTTGAAGTTTAAAAATGAAAGAATCCGAATCCATTTTGAATTTTTGTTCAAGATTGATGAGTGTTGTAAATTAACTAAGAAGGATGATGTGCGTGCGGTAGAAAAGATCTTTCATTCTTTAACACCTAAATTTGATTATGTGGTGTGTGTTATTGAGGAGTCTAAAGATTTAGACTCTATGACAATAAAACAATTGGAAGGTTCTTTACTAGCCCACAAAGAGAAAATGATAAGGAGAAAATAAGAGACACTAGAGCAACTTCTTAAAACTCATGCATCCTTCAAAGGATTTGAAGGTGAGAAAAGTTACAAAGGAAATGGACAATGGCAAGGCCGTAGAGGTCGTGGAAGGGGAAGAAGTTATACCAATCATTTCAACAATGAAGATAAAGGTCACCAGTCATTCAAAGGTCGTGGCCGTGGTCAATGAGGAGGAAAATAACATAATGCCTATCAAGGTACAAATGAAATGAAGTATGACAAATCTAGAATTGAGTGTTATAACTGTCATAAAATTGGACATTACTCTTGGGAATGCCGTAGTAATGTTAAAGAGACAATTAATCTTGTTAACAACAATAAAGACGGAGATGAGTCAACGTTGTTATTAGCACTCAAAGAAGAAAATATAGATGATTGCACTTTATGGTATCTTGACAATGGATCACCCAATCATATCTGTGGCCTCAAAGATAAGTTTGTGGAGATAAAGAAGACGGTGAAAGGTGATCTGTCTTTTGGAGATACCTCAAAGATCCAAGTTGAAGGGATAGGTACAATTTCATATCTTGTAAAGATGGTGGCCATAAATTTAGTGCCAAAATTGAAAATTAATATTTTGAGTTTGGGTCATCTTCTTGAAAAAAGATATGATATTCATATGAAAAATATGCATCGTTGGCTAAGAGATTCAAGTAATAACTTATTGCTAAAGTTCATATGAAAAAGAATAGGTTGTTCCCTTTGAATCTTAAAACCATCGATGGAAAGTGTTTGAAGGCTAATGTGCGAGATGACTCATGATGTTGGCATATGAGATTTGGGCACTTGAACTTTGAAGCGCTCAAAAAAATGGGATACAAATACATGGTTGATAGGATACCGTTAATCAACCATCCAAATTAATTATGTGAAGCTTGTCTTCTTCGAACACATGCGAGGATGAGTTTTCCAAATGAGACTACATCAAGAACAAGTAAGCCACTTCAACTTGTACACACTGATGTGTGTGGTCCAACCGATCCACCTTCTTTTGGTAAAAGAAAATACTTCTTGCTTTCTATTAATGATTTCAGTAGAAAGACTTGGGTATACTTGAAGAAAAAATCTGAAGTTTTTGTTGCCTTTAAAAATTTCAAAGCACTTGTAGAAAGAGAAAGTGGTTAAGCATTAAGGTCCAATAGAGGAGAAGAATTCACCTCAAAAGAATTTAATGACTTTTGTCAATCTCATGGAATTCTTCACCCTCTAATGGTACCTTACTTGCCATAACAAAATGGAGTTACAGAAAGAAATAATAGAATAATTCTTAATATGACTAGATGTATATTGAAAGCTAAACATCTACCAAAAGAATTTTGGGCCGAGGCTGTTTTTTATGCAGTTTATTTGAGCAATAAGTCACCAACAAAAAATGTACGAGATCAAACACCTCATGAAGCATGAAGTGGAAAGAAGCCAAGTGTTAATCAGTTGAGGATCGTCGGGAGCATAGCCTATGCTCATGTTCCACATCATCGGAGAGCTAAACTTGATGATCGTAGTGTGAAATATGTGTTTGTTGGCTATGACGCAAGTTCAAAAGGCTACAAGTTGTATAATCCAAGCAATAACAAGGTAGTGATGAGTCGTGATGTTGAATTCTATGAAGAAGCATCATGGAATTGGGAGACTACTTTGGAGATGAAGAAAAACAAGAGACTATGGCACCTGCACAAGATGCAACCACACTTACTTCACCAACAAATGTTGCATATCCATCTTCTTAAGAGAGTTCAAGTGAAAGACCACATAGAACTAAGAGCATCCAAGAACTCTGTGATGACACAGAAGAAATTACTAATTATAATTTTTTATGTTGTCTCTTTGTTGATAGTGAATCAGTGAATTTTGATGAAGGTGTTACTGACAAAAGGTGGAGACAAGCCATGAATGAGGAGATCTAGTCAATAGAGAAGAACAACACTTGGGAGTTAACAACTCCTCCCAAGAATCATTGAGCAATTGGAGTCAAATGGGTATACAAGGCAAAGAAAAATGCCCATGGAGAGGTAGAGAGATACAAGGCAAGACTTGACGCTACAAACAAAGACATGACATCGACTATGAGAAAGTTCATGCACCTGTTGCCCGCATGGAGATGATCCATCTATTGATCTCTTTGGCGGCGCAAATGAAGTGGAAGATCCACCAACTAGATGTTAAATTGACATTCTTGAATGGACATCTTGAAGAAAAAGTCTATGTTGAGCAACCATTGAGTTTTGTGGTTAAAAATCATGAAGATAAGGTGTTGAGGTTGAATAAAGCCTTATATGGGTTGAAGCAAGCTCCACGAGCTAGGAATAGTCGCATTTAAAAATACTTTCAAGACAATAAGTTTACTCATTGTCTCCATGAATATGCTCTTTACATTAAAGTTCATACTAATAGAGATATTCTGCTTATTTGTCTTTATGTTGATGATCTCATTCTAACGGATAGTAACCCAGTTTTATTTGAAGCTTTTAAGAAAGTTATGTCCCTTGAGTTTGAGATGATGAACATAGGGCTTGTGTCATATTAATTGGGCCTAGAAGTGAAGAAAATGGAGGAAGTCATCTTCATATCTCAAGAAAGTTATACAAAGGAGATTTTGAAGAAGTTCAACATGTTTGATTGAAACCTGCGAACACCTCAATGGAAAGTCGAACAAAATTGTCAAAGTTCGACGATGGACAAAAAATGGATTTCATTTTTTTTCTAAAGTCTCGTAGGAAGTCTGAGGTACTTGACATATACCAGACCAAATATACTTTTTGTGGTTGGAGTAGTAAGTCGCTTCATGGAAGCTCCTACCTCGCTAAAAGAATTCTTCGCTACCTAAAAGGTATGATCGACCTTGTACTACTTTATTCTTCTTTGGATGATTTTAATGTTGTGGGATAATGTGATAGTTGTTTTGCGGGAGATGTTGATGAAATAAAAACACACCGGATTTTGTGTTTTTCTTGGAGTTCAAAGAAACAATCAATTGTTACTCTCTCGACTTGTGAAGCTGAATATGTGGTAGCGACATCATGTACATATCATGCTATTTGGTTGAGGAGATTGTTGAGGGAACTCAATTTGCTAAAAATTGAAGTCACAATAATTTGTGTTGATAACAAATCTGCGAAGCACTTGCAAAGAATCCAGTGTATCATGATTAGAGCAAACACATGGACACAAGGTATCACTTTATTCGAGAATGCGTTCCCAAGAAAGAGATAGAGCTCAAGCACTACAAAAAAATCAGTTTTTACCGACAGACAAAATTCGTCGCTAATCTATGATATTCCGTCGCTAAACAGGTTTAGCGATGGATTAGCAACAGATTATTGACTGTTGCTATATCGCTCGTTAGTAATCTCTTAGTGACGAAAAATGTGTTCCGTCACAAATTTAGCGACGAACTAATTCGTCATTATATTTAAAATTCGTTGCTAATTTTACAATTTATTCCGTCATTTTTAATAAATTGGTAACAAATTTTTCATCGATAATCCATCGCAACATATTTCGTCATTTGAGCCAGCACATTTGGCACAATTAAAATTCGTCGTTCGTCCGTCGCCATATTTGTTGCTAAATTTTTTCTTGTAAATTTAATTTATTTTGTTTTCAATATGATATTTATATATTTAAATTAAATTGCTAAATACCGCTAAAATAATAAACATATAAAATAATGTCATATATGGTTCAAAATATATAGTATATTGAAATCTCATATTTTCAAATCAAAACATCCAAAACAATATATAGACCGTTCTTCAAACATTCATCAAATATTGTTACTGCAAAATTTGTACTTTTCAAAAAAGCAGAAAATATAACAAAAAGGGATAAAATTGTCACGTGAAACTAATTAAGGATCAGCCTCGTCCACATTAGTAGTAGCTGAAGGAGGCACTAAGGGTGTCACTGTTGATGGGTTGCCAATGGGAGTACCCTCTTAATAACATCGGGAAGAAGGTGATTAGCAAGTGCAGGAAGCATTTGCATTACAAACTTATCCATATTTGTGTTCAATATTGATTGAGAAATTGAAGGAAGTACTGATGATGAGGTACAAATTTTATGCCCGTAATAAATTTTTGCTTTAAAACCAAGACCGTATATTCTTCTCTTCTTTTCTTCCCACAGCTTGATAAAATATTTCACATCCACCAATATCAGCTTAAGACAGTTTTTTCCCGTAATGTTTCTTCATTTTTTCCCCTGTATTAAGTAGAGGAAAAATGAAATCATTAAACATTGGGAATAAAATTTATTTTGAAGAAAAATACAACAACATGCATAACATTTTAAGCATTAGCATTAATGTACAAATTCGGCCTTCAAATTTTAAGCTATGAAATTTAACAAACTATGGAATCTAATATATTTCAATAAGATCAAGAGAGAATACTGTGAGACATCAAGAGCACACTTAGTTGCTAATTATGGCAACAACTAGACAGTCCAAGAACAAACCATCTATAAAGTGCAAGATCCTAATAGGAATGTGTTTGCCCTGCCTGCTGTCAAGAAATGCATCAACAACCCAATTCGGAGAACCAGAATTCATTTAGTGTTCATAAACAGATGCATTATCCATAACGAATGATCAACTTCATATGAAAATACCAACATTTCATCGATATAAAGAAACAAAAGAAAGTATCAGACGACAGTTCCGCAAAAGATCTATTTCAAGTATATGCAGCATATGATCCCAACTAAGAAAATAACTCATTTCATACCTAAACAAAAGTAATACACACTATAGATATCAACATTTTCTCTTTTGATCTTTCACTGCTCAATTAAGTAAAAGTGTGTGTAGGTATTAAAATTGCCGCTGACATGGCTTGCCGATAAATAGAAAGAACTGATGTCTGTAAGTACAAGAGTGTAATAGCTATCATTGAATTCTATCAGAAAAGATCATATAAATAAAGGAATAAATTATCAAAAGAATCATGGACTTCTATAATAAGATTTACACAAAGAATTAGTAAAAATCTATAGAAAATTTGAACACAACTACAACATACTAGGGAATTGGAGAAGCCTTTTGAAAGGCTGAAATGCTAAATATTATCTGATCATATGATTTTGATAAGGAATCTGGTTAAACTATGCTCATCAAAGTAATATCGATATATAAACCATTTACAACAGAACTATCACATGATTAAGTCAAGTAATTCCATTAATTTAATAAAATGATCTGTTGAGCTCAATAATTTAGAAAACGATAAGACAAGAGATTTAAAAGTATAAGAATATGTTAATGATCTTATTCGAGTTACTCTATGCACTTCCCTTTTTTTTGGGTCCCAGAAGATCTGATCCATATTCTTTAATTAAAAAACTTTTTATTTCCATGAATTCAAACTAAAGCGTGAAAGATGAATCAACATCAACGAAAAGAGATATAACAAAGATGAATCCTCTGGGTTTTAGGCCTGCTCCATTAGAGATTTTGGACAACGAAAAATCAATATTGAACCAACAACACCTATATCGACTTTGAAAAATGTGACGAAATCTTCTAAATCTGACTTATCATTCAGCAAAGACGAGCTTAGAAAAGCTGAAGAACAAATAAGAATGGCTTTTGTTGAGTTTTATCAATACCGTAGACTTGTAAAAAACTACAGGTAATGTTGCTATGTTGTTCCTCCCAAATGATGAATTATAGTTGTTTGTTGTGTCCAATTCAACTAACTATTTGCTACTTAATTATGCAATTTCTTTTATGTGTTGACATTTTCAAAGATCATGAAAAAGTAGGATAAAGTATTATTACTAAAGTGATCACTATTCAGCAACAAGAAGTACTTGCATATAGTTTGACTTCTAATCATGCAGTTTATTGATACAGACCAGCTCAAGGAAAGCTTCCAAATCATACTTGGAGATGATTGATAAATCTTATTTGTAGCTCAGATAAGGAACATTGTCTTTCACTTTCAAAAACTATTTCCCTCTCAAAATCATTGTTGTTGAAGCTATAGCTTGAAACTCTCATCGATTATTGCTTTTTTAGGTTACTAAGGTCATTGAAATTGTGGAGGCCACATTCATAAAGCATTTTTTCAATGGAAATCGAAGAAAAGGAATGAAGTATTTAAGACGACAAACAAAAAAAGACACATATAGTAACATTTTTCATGGGTAAGCATACATCCTTGTTAGTATCAACTTCCTCTTCCTGTGTAATCGGAGGTCAAATGTATTGTATAACCCTTTTTTGAGACATATAGATTGACCTATTATATCACTTGCATAAGGATCGTATTTTCATGTTACTAACTGATATACTTTTAACCTACCAGTATGTTCTTTGGCTGCTCAATTGCATTAGTGGTAGCTATTGTTGTAACAACACGTGCAGGAAACCTTCTAGAGCATAAGGATCGTGGACAGTATATGGATAATATTAAAGTACGAGTATAAATTATTTCTAATTGAAATAAGGAACATAGTTGATTAACAAAAAAACATTTAAAGCAGATCATAGACAAAATGAATGAATAGATAGCAATAATCAGTCAAGCAGATGAGTAACAAGATAACAGTAAACAGTCTTAAACAAATAAATTAAATTTTAATATAAAAGTATATGAACAAGTAAGCTTTAACAAAATTACATTAAAGGGACATACCTGAATGGATCCTTAGCTTAATTCAAAAAGATTACCGAGGCTTTTAACCTGTTTCTTCGTATTCATAGTTGTTAGCCGGAGCTTTAATACTTTTGCTGTTATCCTCCTCGAACTCGCGTGGATTCGTTGCTGGACAGAGAAGAGAGAAGGCAGAGGCGACGGATGTTGTCCATTCCATACTATGCCGTTATCTTCGCTTGGGTCTCGTCGGTGTTTGTTGATGTTGCTCGCTAGAGTTGGCTGCTGCCGATGCTCACCATCGCTGCTCACTGCATGGAGCTAATGTTGGTAAAGTTTTTCGCTGTAGAAGGAGACAACTGGTGGTTCCATCTCCGTGATACTACTATTACTAGACGGAGACTGCTTGGTCGCCTGGTTGCTCGAGCGATGGAGGTTCGCTTGTGGTCTTCACGCACCTGTCAGAGCTCGCCATTGTTGTCCAACTTGTGATTTCGCAGCTGCTGCTGGACGGCGTTGTTCACTGCTAGTTCTCAAGGCTGCAGTGACCGGAAAAAAGAATGGAGAGGAGGGAAAAGGGGTCTGGGCGGCGGATTTAGAGATGAGAGGAGGAGAATGAAGAAAATTAGGGATTTGCGGTCTTTTGTATAAGTGGGAAAACAAGGATCTTAAATCAGGACCATTGATCAAATTTGGATGAGCTAATGAGATTGACTCCTGGAGTTTGATGAATCATGATGGACGGATGAGATTAAATGAGAGTAATTAAAATGTGAAATTGGAGTTTGCAACGGAATTAGTAACGAATTCTGATATTGACGGATATTTTCGTCACTATATAATAAAATTTTTATAAAAATATATTTAATAGTTTAGCAACCTTTTTTCGTCACTAATTCCATCACCCAATATTAGTTAAATTTTTCACCACTATTTTTTTACTAAATCCGTAGGAAAATTAGGCGCCAAATTTTCACGCTAATATTTAGCGACGGCTTAAATATTCCGTGGCAAATTTGTTGCTATATTATAAATCAAAAAAAACATTTGTTAATTTTGCAACAAAATGGTTGTTCCGTCGCAGATCCGTCGTTATATAGTGACGGAATATTGTTCGTCGCTAATATCCGTCGCTAAACGTTGTTTTTTTAGTAGTGAAGTATGTGAAATTTCATGATCAAGTTGCGGATATTTTTACAAAGCCTCTCAAGTTTGAAGATTTTCAGAGATTGAGATCAAGCCTTGAAGTAAAGAAGAAAAAATCAAAATTACGGTAGAGATTTGTGGGAATAAAATCTTGACAGCAGCTAGTTTGACAACCATACTTGTTGAAATTACTAGCCACAAACGTGAAAATTGATAGCCATCAATGTGAAAGTTGGTAGCCACTGAAGTAGGTTGTCAAAGGTTAGTAGAGTTTGACAACCAATTTTTGTGAAAATTGGCTACCACATTTATGTCACTAATGATGTAATCAAGAGGTTAAAAAAACTCTATAAATAGAGTAGTAATTAAACACTTGAAGACACACCAAAATTAGAGAAGCAACAGAGAGAGAGTAGAGAGAGTAATCCACAAACTACTTCTTAGTTTATGAGAAAATAGTGTGGAAGTAATATTGTTGTGATTTGTAAGAAATAAAAGAGTATTGAATAGTAGTCTTTTGACAGTATAATATTTTTTGATCAATATTATTGTATTAATTATCTGGGTATCATATTTACCCCATTTTAATATTTGGTGTCGGTGTTACTCTCTTCCTATTTCTATTTAGTTTGGATATTATCCTGGGTAGATTATCATTTTGTCAAACATTATTAAGGTGTTGAGTGGTTTAGGTGCGAGTACAAGGAGTTATTTGCAGCAATTCGAAGAAATTTTTGATAAACTCTTTGCCCAAGAGATGTTCATCAAACACTCAGAACCTAAAGTCGATACGGCAATGATCACTGCCCAATTCATCAACATTCCACCAACAATGATCCCAAAAATTGACAGCCTAACTCTTCCAATTGTAAGAACACTACTTCATCTGGTTCATACAACTTCCTGAACCAATTTTATGCGTCGAATGACACTTCCTTAACCCAACAGAATACCACCAGAAGCAACAACCAGTGTATCCAATGTCAAATTTGTGATAATTTTGGTTATATTGCAAAAGTCTGTAGGTCAAAATCACACAATGCTACTGAAGCATATGCAAATTTTGTCAACCGTCACTCTTACGCTTCCAAAAATTTAACTTCCATTGAATTTTCTCCCTATTCCTTTGTTGCGAAGGATTTGAGCATGAGACATGTCTTCTTCAAGGAAAGTAATGGTGATCTCTATGAGTGACCCACAAACATGACCAAATCATTCGCACCTTGTCCTCAAGCACATTAGGTTGCATCAACATCTCCATCATTACTACAAGAGAACATGTCATTAGCGAGAGACTAAATCCCTAGCGAACTTACAAAATTCCTAGATAACATCATTTTTGCTAGGAAAATGACCATGAAAACCTTTTGTTAGCGTAGCCAATTTAGCTAGAATATTTTGCTAGGCAACATATCCAAGCAAATATTAGCAAGGATTATTCCTAGGTAACTTCATAGCAAACAAATCTCTTTTGCTTGGACATTTTCCAAGCTATTATGTAAACATCCTAGCTTTTTCTTGGCTTGATTTGTTATGTTTTCATGACTTCTAGCTTAATTTTAGAAGCAACCAAAATTACTTTAATTTCACGTATCGTGAAATAAATAATTGAATCCATTCAAATTACACCTATTCATTAACTATACTTATGCATTTATTTGCACAACCATTTCAAAATGGTATGTCCTTCAAAAATGAATAACATGTATACAAACAAAATCAAACATATCTGAAGTTTAAAAACATCAAAATTAGCTCCATGTCAACTTAAGCTAAAAAACATCAACATAAGCTCCTTGGTGACATTGTCCTCCAACTTAACATCTCTAGCTCCATTTGTTGACACGTTTAATTTCTTTCAATTTAAGGTCTCCAACTTCACTTCTTTCACGTTTCTTCATATTTAATGTCTCCTTACATTAGTTCAATACTTTATTCATCCCTTCGTGTATAAATCCTATGTAATATATGAACAAAGAAGATATTTTGGGAGTCATACCATGTAAACTCACATGAATTCTAGGTTTTTGTAAGATTTTTTATTTTGGATAATGAAAGGATGAAAATTGTTCATTTAGAAAAGCAATAACCTTATTTTTTGTTCACATGAATATCTTAAGGATGTACTTTAATTAGTGGGTATACTTGGGAATGTTATTGGCCAAACATTCCATTTTAAACAACAACTCTTCATAATACAAAGTCAGCACCATTCCATACCCCATAATATAGAGAAACTTCTTTTAATTTCGGACAAAAGTATACAATTGGCCGGATAGAATATTCTCAAACATGATTATACATAATATTCCCTTTAACTTAGCTTGAGGTGGCATCTAGACCCTTTAGTTTTTGGTGTGCACAAGTAAACACTCAAACTTGTATGAAATTGAATAATTTGTAAATGCGTACATCTTGCGTGACATAATATATGTAGAATACTATGTATGATGATGTATAGGACAAGAACTGCTATGTAGGATGTCAAGTAAGATGTATGTGCTTACTTGTTCAACTCTATATAAGTTTAACTGTCTGCTTGTGCATAACCAAAGTTGGAGGGTGTAGACACAAAATGAAGCCAAGTTAAAGGCATGTTTATGTATTATTCCATAAAGAAAATAACTGTTATCAGTCCTAGCTCCTACTAATTACCGATAAGGACTAGAATAACAAGTACTTATTCCATTTAAGTAAAAACATAGTATTATCAATATATCACCAAAATCAAAGCACATCAAAATAAATCTTAGCAGAGATGCAAATAAAAAATTTAAGTAGTGCCAACAAATATTAACTCCAGAATAAATTGAATCATAACCTAAGTCCTTAAAATGAGAAACACAATTGAAAATCAATCCAAATCTAAAAACAAAAGTCAGCACCATTCATTCTGCAACTCATATTAATTTTAATTTGTTTACTTTTCTGCTTCCTTATTAGGAACACTAAATGTTACCAAACCCTACTTTAACTAACATAATTACTGCATAAAATCTGTACAATAAAGAAACAAGTTAAGAAGTACAAGGATACTATGAGTAAAAGAAAAGAAAAAATTCTATGATATTTGATCAAACCTTTTATAATAAAGCAGTAATTCAATAATATATAGTTTAAATATAGTAAGAAATTAATCTTAAATATTGTTAGGCCACGACTCCGATGTTCCTTCACATATGCTCCCATTGTTATTTATGTCTGGATCAAGGAAAACATTTGTCCTAAATCCTTAGTTGTACGGACTCTTCACTTTTGATGTCCCATAGCAAGTGCAAAAGTTTTTCATTTCATTATTAATTATCCGCGAAAAACATACGATTAGGTTTAGTCAGAGAGTTATGAATAGAAAAGATTAATGAGTTGGAATGATTTAGAAATTGGTACACCAAATTCCTTGAGATAAAGCGTTACTGGTAGTTACAGGGAGTTATAATTTGTTTTCCCTCCAAAAATTTTGGGATAAAATTTTATTCCAATAAATTCCAGAAAATATTTAGCGTTAGACTTAGCTAGAGGAATTGTGTCCCTATCTAATTCCTACAATTATCTGCCTAGATTTTGAAGTCAAAACGTTTGTTAGGAAATACATATTTCCTAGTAATTTCATAGCTAATATCATATTTTAGCTAGGGATTTTAGATTCATAGCTAACATCGGTAGCTAATCACATGTACTGTTGTAGCATCTATGTCATGATCGTATTGGTCATCCTCAACCTCATATTACCAAAGTGTTGAATTACAGATGGCAGAATTGGTGCATCGCTATTGGTCAGTTTAATAGTTCGTGGGAGTTTGTTAGGAAGTTACATCTCATCTTGAAAGATCACGTGGTTAGCAGTTTTGTTAGTTAAAATAACTGTGATCCTCTATATATATAGGTAGCTATGTAAATGTTAAGCAACAAAAATGTAAGATTCATCCAAGTTTTCAGAACACAAATGTAATACAAGATGCTTCAATAGAATACAATTTTTACTTTATTCTCCCTAAACATTTCACAATTTTTTTGTGGTATCAGAGCACTGATCGAAGGGTTATTTGAAGCTACAAATCATCGATCATTGTAGCAAAAAGAATGGTGGAACCACAGAGTTTAGATACAGAAGATAATCTGCAGATAAACCATAATCATCCACTTCATCTTCAAACCTCAGATACTCTTGGTGTTTCCTTGATTCCTATGAAGCTTATAAGGCCAGAGAACTATGGTGTTTGGAGTAGATCCATGCGATTGACACTTCTAGTAAAAAAGAAGCAAGGATTTGTTGATGGCACGTGTGCTAAAAGCTCATACAAAGGAGATTTGGCAACTCGGTGGGAGAGATGTGATGCAGTTGTATTATCATAGATTAGTGCAGCTGTAGCACCAGAACTGATGACAAGCATTGTACGAAAATATGGAGTGATTTCAAGGCGAGATTTGATAAATCGATTTTGACTAGAATTTTCATTTGTGGAAGGAGATTAGTGTATTGACTCAAGGAATAGAGACTTTGACCTCTTATTACTCAAGGATGAGAGATTTGTGGGGTGAGATGGATATAATGTCACCTTCTCCATCGTGTGATTGGGAAGAGTCAAGCTCACATGTTGAACATGGTAAACAACAAAGAGTGTTGCAGTTTTCGATTGGGCTGAATGAAAGTTTTGTACATGTGGGGAGTTCTATCTTACTCGATTGGGATGAATAAAAGTTATGCACGGGTGGGGAGTATTATCTTACCCTGTCCTTCTGTTCCCAATGTAAACCAATCCTATGCAATGACAATTTCGGAAGAGAGTCAAAAGAAGCTAGGACAGGCGGAACGAGGAAAGAAACCTTTCACAATGATGACAGAAAAAAGGTAATCAAGCATATAATTACAACAATCTGAATTAGATCAACAACAACTTTCAAGCTCAGAAAACACGGGGTCAGACTTTACAAGGTAGGAGATTGGGATTAGTATGTGATGATTATGGGTATAAGGTCACACTAAAGACAATTGCTATAGAATTGTGGGATTTCCTGTTACTTTTAAGAGTAAAAGAAAGATGTTTGTGAATGAGGCCTATTCAAATACCTCTACTTATCTGGAATCAAGTAAGTCTGAAGCTGAGGCACCTAGATATGGATCCTTATCCTAGATCTAATTACCTAGAGGTTATTTCACAAAGGAACAATATAAGCAGGTTGTTAAGATGATGGAGTCTCCTTCACCATCAAGAACGGTAGCGCCAATGCAGCAGCAGGTATGAATCCTTTTTAGTAAGTGCTAATGGTCATAAAGTAAAGTGGATTGTTAATTCAGGAGCCATACATCATATTACATATGTAGAAAATTATCAGAAATGTAAAAGTAACAGGAAGCAAAATTTATGTAGAACATATTGTAAATGCTATGATTTTAGATAATTACAAGTTGAAAAATGTTTTACATGTCCCAGACTGAGGTTCAACTTATTGTCAATCTCCAAGCTGACTAAAGACCTGGAATGCATGGTGTCATTTTATCTTGATTTATGTGTAATGCGGGCTCTCTCTACTGGAGAGGTGATTGGGATTGGTAAATAGGAGGTAGGCTTATACATCTTAAGGCATGATGCCACACCTATTGTTGGAGCAATGCTAAAAATAAACTTCTTAGAGACCATCGACTTTGGAACCTTAGATTGGGATATCCATACTTGAAAAGTAATGCAACACCTTCCTATGTTGCAGAATAAAGTACATGAGGCAATGCAAGAAGGTTGCATGATTTGTCCTTTCGCAAAGCAATGTAGGCTTAAATTTCCTTCTAGTGTTACTCAGGCTTCAAAACTGTTAGAGATGGTACACTTAGATGTTAGGGGACCTCATAGGGATCCTACTTATGATAGAAAACATTATTTTCTGACAATAGTTGATGATTTTAGTAGGTTTACATGGATCTCTTTACTGCACACTAAGAAGGATCCAGTAGTTGTATAAAGAAGTTTTATATCCATGATTTGTAATCAGTTTGATATTGCAATAAAGGTTTTCAGATCTGATAATGACACTGAATTCTTTAACAGTCAAGTGAATGATTTGCTATCTTCCTTAGGCATTGTACATCAAAGTAGTTGTCCTTACGCCCCACAACAAAATATCATTGTGGAAAGAAAACATATACACATTTTGGAAATAGGTAGAGCCTTAAAGATACAAACTGCATTATACTTAATTAACAGATTGTCTACAATTTTCCTTTGATGGTTATTCTCCTTATGAAAGACTGTTTGGAAAATCTCCTAGATTGGATCACATTAGAGTATTTGGGTGTTTATGTTTTGTTGCTACATTTCCTAGGGGTAGGAAGTGTGAAGCTAGAGCAAATAGAACTGTTCTATTGGGTAATTATTCTACACAAAAAGGCTATAAGTTGTATGATCTTGATCAGTAGGGATGTTGTTTTCAAAGAAGAAGTATTTCCTTTCAAGGTTCTGCAGCCTCATGATGAAGGTCCATATACTTTGTTTTTTCCATTTCTAAATGATACAAATGATGCTCCTGATAATCTAGATTAGGTCCTCCAACAGATTCTTCCTTGCAGCCTCATGCTGAAGATTCTTCCTCACAACCTGCAGATCCAAGAACTGAAATGTTAACAATCCATGTGTTGAGTCCCCTGTTGCTGATAACTTAGAAGACCTACAAGATTAACCTCCTGCACACAGTTCTGTAGAATAAGTACAAACTGCCCCCATTGGTTCAAGAAAGACTACCCGGACTTGCAAGCCTCCTGTGTAGATTAAAGAATATGTTGTTCCCAAAAAGTCCAGTCCTCACTCCATCACTAATTATGTTTGTAATGATAATGTATCCACAAGCTATCAATCTTACATGCTTTTTCAGCAGCTGTGGATCCCCAATCTTTTAATGAAGCATATCAAGACAAGTTGTGAACTGATGCCATGAAGCAAGAAATCCAAGCTTTGGAAGACAACAATACTTGGAAATTGTTGACATACCACCTGGTGAGAAAGAAATTGATTCCGAATGGGTATACAAGATAAAGTACAAGTACAATGGTGATGTAGAAGACAAGGCTAGTTGCAAGAGGATATACTCAAAAGAGAGGGTCTTGATTATCAAGACATGTTTTCACCAGTTGCTAAAATGGTCACCATTAGGACTTTCCTTAGCCTTGTAGCTTCGCATGGTTGGAATTTATCCCAAATGGATGTTAACAAATGCTTATTGAAAAGTGATTTACTTGAAGAAATCTGTATGGAACTTCCTCTTAGCTTCCAATCACAGTGGGGATATAAGGTGTGCAAGTTGAGGAAGTCATTATATGGTATTAAACAAGGATAGACAATGAAGCATCAAGTTCACTGAGGAATTATTGATGGCAGGATACTCACAAAATGCTCATGATCACTCTTTGCTCATTAGAAAAGAAGGAACTGACAATGCATTGATTTTAGTGTATGGTGATGACTACCTAATAATTGGGAATAGTTCCAGTATGATTCAAGAAGCAAAAGACACACTACACCAAAATTTCAAAATGAAGACTTGGGAAATCTTAGATATTGTTTGGGGATTGAAGTTTTGAAGTCAAAAGAAGGATTGTTGTTGAATCAAAGAAAGTATGCTTTACAGCTCATTTCAGAAATTGGCTGAATGGAGCAAGAACTGTAAGCACTTCTTTGGAATTAAACCATAAATTGACCAGTATAGAATTCGATCTACACATTAGTGGTTCTGATGATTCAGAGTTAGAAGATGTTACAACATATCAAAGATTGATTGGTAATCTATTGTATTTAACAATCACCAGATGTGACATTTGCTTTAGTGTACAAGTTCTGAGCCAGTTCATACAACATCCTAAGGTTTCTCACTGTGAAGGTGCACTAATGGTTGTGAGATATCTCAAAAGATTTAACGGACTAGGGATAATGCTCAAAAGAGAGAGTGGTGTTATGAACTCACTGGATAATGTGATTCAGACTGGGTTTCATGCCCCAACACACGAAGATCGGTCACAGGTTACATGGTAAAACTTGGAGATTCTTTTATTTCATGCAAGTCAATGAAGCAACAAAAAGTAGAGCTTAGCTGAAGCAGAGTAAAAAAGATTGGAAGCTCTTAATGCAGAACTGATTTGATTAGTAGGTTTACTAGATACGTTACAATTTCCATTTGACATCCCAATCTTAGTGTTTACAGATAGAAAATTAACTATACAAATAACTGAAAACCAGTGTTCCATGAATGTACAAAACACATAGACATTGATTAACATTTCATTCGAGAGAAAGTGAAATTAGGCTTCATAGATCTGAAACATTTGTGCACTACTATGCAACCAACTAACATTCTCACAAAAGTGTTAGGTGCTACTCAACATCCTCTCCTTATGACCAAACTTGGTGTGGTAGGTATCTTCCAATCTTCAGTTTAATGGGGTGTTTTGAATTATAAATGGCAGAATTGTTAGATTGCTATTTGTCAGTTTAATAGTTATTTGGAGTTTGTTAGGAAGTTACAGCTCAGCTTGAAAGGTCACATGGTTAGCACTTCTGTTAGTTACAATAATTGTGATCATCTATATATAGGGGTGGTTATTTAAATGTTAAGCAAGAAAAATGTGAGATTCATTCCAGTTTTTCATATCATAAACGTAATGAAATATGCTTCAATAGAATACAACTTTTACTTTCTTTCTTCCTTTAGATTTCATAAATTCTTTACAAAGCTTGTATTTCTTCTTTCAACCTACCAATGAACCATGTCGAGTCTTTTACATTCTGTAATTTGTGTTTATGCAATAAGGGTCATCGTCTACCATTTGGTGACAATTCAATTACAAGTTCTAGGTCTTTTGATTTTATTTACTCAATGTTTGGGGTGCTTCACCAACTTTCTCTTTTGATAATTTCAGATTTATGTTATTTTTGTTGATCATTTCACTAAATATACTTGTAGTTTCCTTTAAAATACAAATAAGATGTTAAGGAATTGTTTTTACTAATTTTGTTCTAATAGTTCAAAACCAAATTCAATTGAGAATTAAAACATTGTACACTAATGGAGAGGTGAATACATTGGCCTTAAATCCACTCTCTTGAACTTTGGGATCCAACATCTCATAAGTCCCCATACACTCTCCAACTAGTTGGTATTGCCGAAAGAAAACATCGCCAAGTTGTAGACACCGCTTTAACTTTTCTTCACCATGCTTATGTCCCTCTCAAATTTTGGTTTCTTGCATTCCAATTTGCAGTCTACCTCATTAATAGGTTTCCAACACCACTGCTTGGTCTTAAATCTCTATTTCAGTTTCTATACTTGTATTTATAAGGCTATATAAAAGAACATCAAATTATCTCTAAATATGAATTAACCTTTAATAATTTAGAAAAAATAGGAAAATTGTGATGTGAGATGTCGATGAAGAGGCTACACAAATTATACTTTTAAATTACCGTCTTATTTTCGATTTGTTTTTTTGGTAATGAGAATTTTTCACTTCTTTTTGAAAAATTATTTCATTTTCTTTCAACAAAGTTCTATTCATGAAAATTTCAAATACAACTTCAAGTTATATTTGAAATATGAAAAGCACCAAAAAACTTATTTTCACTTTATTTGTTTTAGAAAAATCCTAAATATTTTATTTTCATAAAATAACTTCATTTAAATTATACTTTATATTTTGTACTCCCTCAGTCCAACAATAGTGCCCACTATACTAAACATAATTGTCCAACAATATTTGTCATCAAGAGATAATTTACCTTTTGTGTCTATTTTAGCCTTTCTAAATACTATTTGTCATCTAACACATTTCACAAAACATTAAATTTAATAAAGTCAAAAGATAAAATAGTAATACTACCCGTATTATTTATTGTTTCTTAAGAAGTGTGTCAAGTCAATAGTGGACAACTATTATTAAACAAAGGGGTAAAAAGTTGCATCTATTGTAAAATCTAAAGCAAAATAAGACAAGAAGTATAAAAGCTGAGAGTAATATAAATAGGGAGACAAGAGATGAGAGTTTTTCTTATTCTTCCAAGTATTCAATTGTTCCCCTAATCTTCAAATGTTCTCCAAATCTTCAAGTGTATCAAATATGAACTCTAGTTCCTATATTTATAATATTACATGGAGGCATACAAAAGGTTAGTCATACAGATGACATGTTAACCATGAAAGTTACGGAGTCATTAACCATGTAAAAATTATAGAGGAATATCAAAGGGGAGGGATATGGAGGTGTAAGAGTTAATATACATTATGGTGTGATTACACCTTGGAGTTATGGACATCCACACAAATATATTTGCGACACTCTCCCTTGGATGTCCGATAATATGCCTAATTACACGAGTACATATAACTTGTAATATATATTTATTACTACCTCGTTCAAAACCTTGCCTGGAAAATTCATTGGGACAAACCTAAGGCAAGGAAAACAAAGTGCAGCGCGTAATTATTTCACCTAATGAAAATACTACTTAACTATTCAGAGATAACACATATCAATCTTGTATAAATTTTACTGAAGACTGACTAGGAAAGAACTTTGATAAAATATGCTTATTTTATTTTCTTCAATTATTCCTCTTTAATTTGAGTTACCCTAGAAACACCGTCTTTGTCACGCCTCGAGCCTACACCCGTGGCGTGGCTGACACCCAATGACCATTGTTGATATTGAGCGAACCCTTGGCCTGGCTTACTTAACTCAGCAGAAAACTTAACTTAATCATAAGGCGAGAAACATTCTTATAAAATAACTTAAATAAATGTCTTGGCCAAAATGACACTTAAGTCTCAATATAGAACATTTGAAATGCAAAATCAAGAGAGACTCAAACTGAACAATCTGAGTAACAACATGTCTATGAAGCCTCTATAATACTAAGATGGATGTTGGGACAAACCCCACAATATTCTATAACCGAAAAGACTGAAAAACAATAAAAGAATCCTCTGGAATGCAAAGAGGCTCACCACTGACTCTGAATACTTAAACTGGATGAACGAGGCGCTGGATGCTGATCCTTGTTACCTGCGTCTGCATCATAAGATGATACAGGTCAACTGACACCAGTACATTGAATGTATGTGTATGCGAGTAGGAATGCTAACAACAACTTAAACTCGAAATGAATAAGAAGAAACAATTACCTTGGCTCTTCTCAACCCATGAAATACTGAACTTAATATAGAGAACTTAATATATATATATATATATATATATATATATATATATATATATAAAGCTTGTAAAACCGTAAAAACAACTTAGTTCATTCAAGAAAATGTAATACCAAACTCAACTTTACTTATACATGAAAGTAATATAAATTATTTGGTAGATTTTCTAACCGACAACCACCACTATGAGCCTAAGTGGTGATACAGTGTCTCGCCCACGCTTCCAGAACTATCATATACTTTGCCGTCACAAAGAACTCCTCAACTTAGTGGATTCACTAGCTTAACTTACGTGATCATCTAAAAAGTACGACCCATTAATACCCATGATGGCTACATGTTTTACATGGAGACTTGAGTCAATATGAACTCTCATCCCCACATCGGTGCTCAATACTACTCCCAAAATATATTTTAGCTCATGCTTTTAAAATAACTTCCTTTCTTTGGGTTGAAATAATTTGCTCAACACTTCAGATTTTAAAATCTCTCTTGGGATCAATGTCCCCTTTTTCTTGTTCAAAACGGTTTTTGAAATCTTGGTTTCCTCTTTAACTTAAATGTGATATTTATAGACTTTTAAGGAGTACTTAGTCCCCTTATAACTTTTGAGAAATGAACTCAACTCTTTACTCTTTGCTTTACTTGAAAACTTGAGTCTTAATCAACTCTTAGGGAATACTCAGTTCCTTTATATCTCTTTGAAGAAAAGACTTCAACTTTTACTCTTCACTTTAACTTGAAACTTGAGCTTTAAAACAAAGTTAAAAGCGATTAGATAAGACTCTGGAATACCTTTAAAAACTTTCTGACTTACTTCTTAAATTTACACTTGAAGCTTAACTTCATAGACTTTGTTATTAACTTTCATTGAATTGGATTATGGATTCAATGTTATGATTTGTGCTCTTTGATGATTTCTAGGTGTTTAGAAATCATTTGAAGTAATTAGAATCAATTGTAGGTGTCAAAATACTTTAGAAGGACTTAAAGGGCTAAACTACAAAAACTGGGCGAAAAATGCTGATCAGGGCGCGGGCGCCAGCCTCATTTAACTGAGGCTTGGTTCTGACGTGCCGCGCCAGGCCTCAGTGTCAGAGTCCAATTTCTAGCGCACTGCAGGTGCGTCGCGCCTGGCCTTGCCCTAGTGTATATGACGAATTTTTCAACTCGTTATTCATCCCTAAACCCTCTAAACCTCCCCACTTCTTTCACTAAACACTTAGTAATATTGGTACCCTCAATACCCACTCAATTCAACTCAGAAACAATCCAGAGAAATAAGAATCAACCAACAATAGGGTTACACCCTCAAAATGAGCTAGGTTGAAACTAGAGACTAACATGTGTGTCATGAGGTTTAAAGTTTGTTTAGATTAGTGTTAGAAGTGAGTTTGAGAAGTTTGGAAGTGAAACGTCCAAGACGTTAGGAAACTAGTCGAATTTGAACTAGTGAGTCGTAGTGTTTAGTAGTGGAGTTATGGGGTGTTGTTTGAAGGGGAAATTGAGTATCGATGGTTCCTATGCATATACTGATATGTAAAGGGTCAAAATATTTGAGAATGACGCCCCAAGGACCAGTCAAAGGGTTCTTGAGGAGGACCCAAACATGGGCCAACGAAGTTGCCCAAAGCTGCAGAATTTGTACATGAAAGGACATGTACGCGTCGCAGACTTGTTCCTCCCAAGGCCAAATTCTGCGTCCATATCGCGGACACAAGGCGGACTCTACTGTTTTGGAAATTATTTTTCAAAAATCATGTGCGAGCAGCTCCGCCTCGCAGACTTCTTTCCCGATGAAAGTTTCGAAAATTTAAGTTGAGTTTGACTTGGTTAAAAGGTCCTATAAGTGCAGGGGTTTTTTGGGTATTTTTGCTACTAGTTATAGGCAGTTATTAAGACTTTTTAAACCCTAATTCACCATTTAAATCAAAACCCTCAAGTCCAAAAAAACCTCTCCATCTCTTCTCTCCAAAAATCTCCATTGATGAAACTTTGAAGCTCCAAGGAAGAAGAAAAATTTCCAAGCTTTTCTCCATCAATTTTTTGGGATTTTCATCACAATTAAGGTATGTTTTTCATCCTTAAATCTGTTTTCTTAAAGGAGTCAATCTTCAAAGTGATTTCCAAGATCTTTTCAAAAGATGAATTCTCCTATTTTGTAATCTAGCCATGGGTTCTTGCACAAAACGTTTTGAATCAATGTATTATGATTGAATTGATTTTAATTTTATGATTTTAAACTAAAACCTCTATGAACCCATGCATATCATGAAACCCTAGTTTTGACTAATTTATGGGTGGTTTGATCATGTCTCTATACTATTGAATTCTTGTGTAGTTTGTTTAGGGATATTGAATTATGAAAGAATCATGCTAGAATTGTAAGTAGGTTGTCTAAATTGATGAAATCATATTGTATTATCATTAGTATATTGTGATTATTGGATTGAATTGGTGACTAGGGCTATTTGTAAGAGCCTATGTATATTGAGTTGATTGAATTGTCTATGAATTGGAGTTGTGAGATTGGAATGGTGGTATGTTAACCTAACTTTATCTATATTGTGTAGTATAGGTATTAGATGATGATGATTGTTGGTATGGTCCACTTATAGTGGCGGTGCTTATGTGTTATACTTGTGAATAAAGTGGCCTCGTCGGCATCACTTTATGAATTGTGAAACAATGTGGCCTCATCGGCATTACTTTATGAATTATGGCTTTATCATGTTATAACTTGAATATGTGAGTATTGTGAAGGACTTAATGACTTATGTGTATATGTGAGTCAAAGCATGAGTTCTTCTAGTTGATGATATGTGTCTTTAGTAGGCTATAGTGAAGTCGTTATGTGTATTACTTGATGTTGAAGTATGATGCTTCTTGATAGATTATATGAGACTTGTGATGATTTATATTGATGATACTATAGTAGTGAATAGGATGACTTATAGTTGACATTGGTTGTCCCTATGTGCTTCTTGAATGATATGTTATATGTGATATAATGAAGTATGTGTGTGTCTTGTTTTGGTAGACTTGTGTCCCTTACTTGATACATGTAAAATGTGAATATGGATTCTTTACTTAGTATGATAAAGCTTCTTAGTCTTGTATGTGTGATTGACATGTGACCTTGAACATAGTTAAGAAAGTCCTTTATGTGGAACCTTCAACCTAGATGGAAGGTTATAATATCCTTGAAGTTGAAAGTCGTAACAGTATCCTTCTTGTGCGAATGGTGGACTTAGGGTTGGTTGGATGGAACGGCATGAAATCATCCTTAGGAAAGTCATTGAGCTATCCTCTTAACCATTGTAGGTAGCCTTAGTGGACCCTAAGGTGTAATATGATTTGGTTATAAACAAGTTATGGTAGCTCTTCATATGCCCCTTTATTGAAATACTCTATGAGAACAAAGGCTAATGCTTGGGAAGTTGCTCTAGCTAAGATGACATAGAGAACAAAGAAACTCTCGATATTCCTTAACCATGTGCCTACATGGGTTGTGTCCTAGTTTGACCATTGGCAAGTAGAACACCCTCCACCGGAGTAGGGTTGACTCTAGATTCCATGCCTAGCTAGTATGGCCTATGTCGGTTATTGTCTATTCATTATGCGGGATACATGCTAGTGTTGGATAAGTACTATGAAGTTTGGGTAGTGGAATGAGACGCTATCTAGACATTGCATGACTAGGCTTTGAAAATATTAGTGTGTGAGTTCCCCAGGTCTTCTTCAAGACCATTATGTAAATGTCCTTGATTGTGGAATGTCTCTTAAATGGACTAATGAATATAATGACTTAAGTTAAAAAGCATGTTAATGAATGAGTACTTATCTAGAGTAACTTTAAAGATTGACTAGTTAAGGTGTGGAGGGGGCATATGAATGATCTCTTCATGTCTTACTTAGGGAGTCTTAAGAGTAGCTCTAGATAGGAAAGTTGATTAATAAAATGTGAATAATCTTATCTTAGGCAGTCTAAAGGATCTCTTTGGTGTGCGTGAAGAGATTGTATGGGCAGTCGCTTCATAATTCACTCAAGTAAGCCTAAGAATCACCTTTGGTAGGAGGGTCTCATGTTTATGTGTTTTGAAGTATTCTTGATGTTATATTGTGGAATGTGACTTATATGAGTTCATTGATGTTAATGTGGTTTCTTATAATTATGATATAATGTTTTACTCAAAAAGAGCATATTTTATACAAATGACCCTTTTTCGTGATTTTATGCATTATGTCATACTTAGAACATGCATTGTACTAATTCCATACATTTTTTCTATATCTAAAGTTGTAGGTGGAAGGTGAAAAGCGTCATGAAGCAAAGCTTGTAAACTAGGACTCTTTCAAGCAAAATTGGGGTATGTCCTCACTTGATTCGAGGACATTACTATCGTTAGATTTTTTCATTCAAAGTATTGTAATAGATTAAGTTTTTCTATTTTTCGATTGTATGGGCCATGTCCCAAGTAATTTTGAGTCTAGGATTGGCGTGTGTTGAGGCTTAGCCTTATTTCTTATGTTTTCTATGAAAGATATTTTGAGATATTATCCGTGTGAAAAGTTTTAACGGAAAAGGGCCTAAAATACCCTTGAAGTATTGAAAATGGTACAAAATTACCCTCCATCCACCTATTGGCTCCAAAATGCCCTTTTCATCCACCTATTGGCTCCAAAATACCCTTGTCATCCACCTTTGGGTTCAAAATTGACCACTTCTTTAATTGTTTTAAAATTAAACTCTTTAAATATTTTTTAAAATACTTGGCGTTCAACTATTGGTTATAATTTAATTTATTAATATAATTTATAAATCAACCCACGACCCACTCATTATTAACTAAACCCCACCCAATTAATAATCCAATTATAATATCAAAATTGTCATAAACACTGCTAAAACACAATGAAATTATAGATTCCTGAAAATGACACTCAAAATTATTTGAGTCTGAATCGAAGCCCCAATTAAATATAGGTTGAGCCGCTTATTTAGGAGGACACTTTCAATAGGATTCTCTTTCAAGATTGAATTAAGAATTTATGATTAAAGGTAAAGAAGTAATACATCCCGAATTAATTCATGCACTTTTTTAAAATATAATTTTATAAATATTTATAATTTGTTTTAAAACCTTTAATATATTATTTTGAAAAAAAGTTAACTATGAAGTAACATCACATAATTGAGACGTAAGAATAATTAAGATGAACATAGTCAGACTTTTAAGTTTATCGGTAATTTTTATTTAGACACTTAACGTATGATAATTTACTTCTATAGATATTTTTGCCTCAAATTTTTAAAAACACTCAATTGGCAGTAGCTTTTTTGTTGTTTCATTAATAATGTGACGGGTGTATTAATTTGGAGGGGTTTAATTAGTAATGGGTGGGTAGTGGATTGATTTATAAATTATACTAATAAGTTAAATTATAACATATAGTTGCGTGCCACGTATTTAAAAAAATATTTAAATAGTTTGATATAAAACCGTTAAATAAGTGGTCAATTTTGAACCAAAAGGTGGATGACAAGGGTATTTTGGACCCAATAGGTGGGTGGGAAGGGTATTTTGGAGCCAATAGGTGGATGGAGGGTAATTTTGTACCATTTCCAATACTTTGAGGGTATTTTAGGCCCTTTTCCGAAGTTTTAATTCTGCACTACTTTTCATACATGTATTGCAATGAATGATGTCTAAGGGCTTGTACAAGACCTCTGAGAAGACAAGTACGCCGTGTGATGACTTAAGAATGCCATAGCTTTTAGGGGGTACTTTGGGTCATGACAAATAGGCAGCCCACATTTCAATCAACGAGAATTCAACATTTTTCTTCAAGAACTTCAACTTTTAACATGTAAACAACTTATAAATTTCTGAATTGTAACAAATTGGTGTGTGGGTAGACTAATCCAACATGAACAGATCTCACATACCTTGTTAGGGATCACCCCTAACGAAATCCACTCGAAGTTCTTGGCGTTCTTGGTGAAACCTTGATCTTTCTCCCTTCTCATTCTTCTCTTCTCTTTTCTCTCAAGCCCTAAGCGTGAATGTGTTTTTCCAATACTGACTTAAGACTTAATTTTTACCCCAATTAAACCCTTAAAACAAATTAAAAAATAATTGGGTAAAAAGACTAGTTTGCCTTTACTTAAATCCGGAATCGGACTTTCCCCGCTTCAACATCCCAACTTCCAATAGGCATATCTCCCTTATACAATATCGAGAATGAGCAAACTCGGCGGCATTGGAAAGATATGTCTAAGGCTTTCCAACCATATCAAGAACTACCTTTAACTCATCCTGAGCTAGAAGTTATGGCCATTTGAAAATGACAAAACTCACTTCTAAACTTAGATTTCTTTTCCAGATTTCCCCCTTTCTTTCAAAAGTGATTATTTTTAATTTCTTAGTTTATTTTAGTTATTTCGAGTTACAAAATGTTACTATATCTCCCCTTGGGAAAATTCGTCATCGAATGAGATTCCTATCACTAAAGTTAGAATAATAACCTCAAGTCAACACTCAGTGATCAAAAGCAAATAATAACATGCTTACTCATAGATTATAAAGTACCAAGAAGAGAATTAGTACCTTTATCTGCGTTCTCTCCGGATTCAAAGAGATGTGGATATCTCTTCTTCATATCCTCTTCTTCTTCCCAAGTCGCTTCTTCGACAAATTGGTTCCTCCAAAGGATCTTGACTGACGCCACCTCTTTTGTTCTCAACTTGCGAACTTGCCGATCTAAAATCTGAATTGTAATTTAGGATAATATATCCTTAATCCCAACATTTTTAGTTGGTACAATCAATGAAGGATCACCCATGCACTTCTTCAACATGAAGACATGAAATACTGGATGAACCACTGCTATCTCTTGTGGTAGCTCCAAATCATAAGATACATTGCCAACTCTCTTGGATATTCTACAAGGACCAATATACCGGTGAATAAGTTTTCCCTACTACCAAACCTCATAACGCCCTTCAAGGGTGAAACTTTCATATATACCTAATCATCCACTTAAAACTCCAATTTCTCCTAACATATGTGTAGGACTTTTGGCGACTCTGTGCCATTTTCAATCTCTCTTGAATCACCTTCACCTTCTCCATGGATTGGTGAACTAGATCTAGTCCTATCAACCCTGTTTCACAAATTTTGAACCACCCAATAGGAGATCTGCATCTTCACCCATAAAGAGCTTCATATGGAGCCATTTGGATGCTCGAATGGTAGCTATTATTGTAAGAGAACTCAATGAGAGGTAGGTGATCATCCCAATTCCCCTTGAAATCAATCACATAGGCCCTCAACATATGTTCCAAGGTCTGGATAGTACGCTCTGTTTGCCATCCGTCTGAGGATGAAAAGTAGTGCTTAAGTTCACCTTTGAACCCAAACCTTTCCGGAAAGACTTCCAGAACTAAGTAGTAAATTGTGCACCTCTATATGAAATGATCGACACTAGGACTCCATGAAGTATCACCACCTCTTAAACGTATAACTTCGTATAATCCTCTGCCGAATGAGTGGTCTTTACCGACAAGAAGTGGGCGAATGTTTTCATTCTACCAACAATCACACAAATTGAATCATGTTGCCTGCGTGACCTTGTCAAGACTGTGATGAAGTCCATATTAATCATCTCCAACTTCCATTCCGGAAGTTCAATATTCTGAGACAACCCTCCAGGCCTTTTGTGTTGTACTTTCACTTGCTAGCAATTCGGGCACTTGGCAACAAACTTAACAATGTCCTTCTTTATACCTTCCCGCCAATAAACCTCTCTTAAATCGTGGTACATCTTTGTGGAACCTGTATGAATGGAGTATCTGGAGCTATGAGCCTCCTCTACGATCCTCTTTTGGAGTCCATCCACCCTAGGTACACACAATCTACCATGATACTTCAGGTGACAATCTCCCCCTTGTTCAAAAGCCAACACTCTTTGCTTATGAAAATTCACCTTCAAATCAAACAAAATGGGGTCTTGGTCTTGCTTCTTTTTCACTTCTGACACTAATGATGACTCAACCCCATTGGTCACTAAGTCTGACTCCCATGCGTGCAAGTTTGTGCACCTCTTTGGCTATCTCCCTCTTTTCTTCCTCAACATCGGTGGTACTCCCCATGGATAACCTACTTAAAGCATCAGCAACCACACTAGCATTACATGCGTGTTAAAGAATACTCATGTCATAATCCTTGAGTAAATCTAACCACCTCCTCTGTATGAGATTTAGCTCCTTCTGGTTGAACACATATTGTAGGCTCTTGTTATCAGTGAATATGTCAACATGAACACCATATAAGTAGTGGCGCCATATATTCAAGGCGAAAAATACAACAGCCAACTCTAAGTCATAGGTTGAATAATTCTTCTCAAGAACCTTCAACTATCTTGAGGCATAAGCTCTAACCTTGCCATTCTGCATTAACACGTAACCCAAACCGACTTTAGATGCATCACTGTACACTACAAAACCTTGAGTACCTTCTGGTAAGGTCAACACTGGGCAGTAGTCAACCTCTTCTTTAACTCTTTAAAGCTTTTCTCACAAGTTTCAGACAATTGAAACTTAACTGTCTTCTGAGTCCACTTGGTCAAAGAAGACGAAAACCCCTCAACAAAACTTCTATAGTAGCCAGCCATACCCAAGAAACTTCTTATATCAGTTGGAGACATGGGTCTAGACCTACTTTGAACTACTTCTATCTTTTGGGTGTCAACTCTAATCCCGTCACCGGGAATATGTGGCCTAAGAATGCCACAGAATGAAGCCAAAACTCATACTTGGAGAACTTGGCATACAACTCCTTATCTTTCAAAGTCTGAAGGACTATCTTGAGATGACTAGCATGATCTTTTTCATTCCTTATATAGATTAGTATGTCATCAATGAAGACGATAATAAACATATCTAAATAAGGCTTGAAGACTTTGTTCATGAGATCCATTAACGTTGCTAGTGCATTGGTCAACCCAAAAGACATAACCAAAAACTCATAATGCCCATATCTGGTTCTAAAGGCTGTCTTTGGAATGTCACATTCCTTAACCCTTAACCGATGGTAGCCATATATGAGATCAATTTTTCAGATTTAGGTGCCACCCTGAAGTTGATCAAAAAGATCATCTATCATTAGGAGAGGATACTTATTCTTGATAGTAACCTTATTCAATTGGAGGTAGTCTATATACATCCTAAGGGAACAATCTTTCTATCTTACAAACAAGACTGGAGTATCCCAAGGTGAGACAGTTGGTCGAATGAAGCCCTTATCTAACAGATCTTTAAGTTGTTCTTTTTAACTCTTTTAACTCTGCCGGTGCCATTCTATATGGCGGAATAGATATAGGATGAGTATTTGGAATGATGTCTATGTCGAAGTCTATTTCTCTCTTAGGAGGGACTCTCGGTAGATCATCAGGAAATACTTCTGGAAACTCCTTTACTATAGAAACTGACTGAAGGGAAGGTACCTCAACACTTGATCCATTAAGATTAAGTGATAGATACACCCCTTTGATACTAACTTTCTCGCTTTAAGGTACAAAATAAAACGACCATTAGGCACTGCTTAAATACTACTCCACTCTATGACTGGCTCGTTAGGAATCTGAAACTTGATAACTTAAGTTCTACAATCTATTGACGCATAACAGGCATGGAGCGATTCCATACCTAGAATGACATCAAAATCTACCATGTCTAACTCCACTAGGTCAGCCATTGTGTTCTTGTGATTAACAGAAGTAGGACAATCATGATAGACTCTTTCCACTAGAGTAGACTCTCCAATAGGGGTAGAAACACAGAAAGGTTCACAAAGTTTCTCAGGAAGAACCTCAAATTTATTTGTAACATAAGTAATTACAAAAGATAAACTTACTCCTGGGTCAGCAAAGCATAAACATAAAAGGTAAAAACTTTGATCATACCAGCGACAACATCTGGAGAATTCTCTTGCTCTTTGCAGCTAGTGATTGAATAGAGGCGGTTTGCCCCTCCACCAGTACCAAAAGTGGCTCTTCTAGGTGCAAACCTGTCTGGTGGAGCAACTGATGAAGATTGTGTGTTGCTCGGAATTCACTACCCTGCCTATTCTTCGGGCACTCCCTCAGAAAGTGACCTCTCGACCACACTTGAAACAACATATCTGACCCTCACGACATTTCCCTGGGTTGTTTATACCACACTTAGCACACACAGAAACCCAACTACTTTCTTGTGCCACACTACCTTAAGACTATGTTGGTATAGCTCTGAAGTTCTACGAGTTCTTTCCATGATGCTCACCTTTGTTTCTGGCTACATGAGCACTAGCAGATGATGATGGTGCATACCCCTTTTGCTTATGAAATTGTGAACTATTTGAACCACCCTTATGCGCCTAGACTCATTCCCAGTCTTTGCTTTCTTGTTCTTGTACTTTTCTCTGTCTCTCAGCTTCTCCTCTTTAACCTGCTGCACATAGACCATCAACCTGTATATGTCCTTGTCGCCTATCATCATTGCAGCTCTGCCCTTTTTGCTTGAACCACGACCCAAGCAAGCGACAAATAAGCTTATTATGTTCCTCATGTCCTTAACCATTTCAGGAGCATAACGAGACAACTGGGTGAACTTCAACCCATATTCATGTACACTTAAGGATTCTTGTTTCAGTGTAAGTAACTCTCGTACCTTAGCTTCTTTCGATTCTCAAGGAAAGAAACGCCCCAAGAAAGCTTATTCAAATCAAGCCCAACTCGGATGTGGTTCAGGTAACTCAACTCTTTCAACATCAATGACATGCATCACATCAAAAACCTTCTTCAAATCTTCCACAAAGTTTTTCGGATCCATAATATTTCTTGAATCGGTGAAGCTAGGAGGATTCATTCTCGGAACTCACGAATCATTGATGTGTCAGCCTCTTCTTGTAGAGCCTCTCCCTGTTGCCTGACTTGGTCAGTCACCGCTTGGCTTAACATCCGTATAGCCTTGCAAAACTCATCATTGGTGACTTCTCCTTGAGGTTGCACGTTCGGTGCATTAATTACCTCTGGTTCCTCAACATTCCTTCTGGATGGACGACCTCTTGTTGCTCTTCATGGAGACATGATGATCTGAAACACACGCAAGCACGAATTAGAGAGAAATTTTTTAGAGATAAACTCTAACACACGAAAAGGGATATGAAAGAAGTGAGAAATTCCTAAATGTTACAGCCTCCTAATAATAGATTTAACGCGCTTCACACCATGACTAGGAATCTACAGATACTACTTCATAGACTCCCCAAGACTCATGAACTATGTGCTCTGATAGCAAGTTTTACACGCCCCAAGCCTACAACACTCTAGACGTGACCGACACCCAATGATCATTGTTGATCTTGAGCGATCCCTTGTCCTGACTTACTTAACTCAGCGGAAGACTTAACTTAATCATAAGGCGAGAAACATTCTCATAAAATAACTTAAATAAATGTCTTTGCCAAAATGTCACTTAAGTCTCAAAATAGAACATCTGAAATGCAAAATAAAAAGAGACTCAAACTGAACAATCTAACAGACTATGTGTCTATAAAGCCTCTATAATACTAGATGAATGTTGTTACAAACCCCACGACATTCTATAACCGAAAATACTGAAAAACAATAAAAGAATCATGCGGAATGCAAGGAGGCACACCACTGACTCTCACTACTCAAACTGGATCAACGAGGCGCTGGATGCTGATATTTATTAACTGCATCTGCATCATAAGACGATGTAGGCCAACTGGCATCAGTATATTGAATGTACGAGTATGCGAGTTGAATGCTAAACAATAACTTAAGCTCGAAAAAAATAAGAAGAAACACTTACATTAGCTACTCAACTCATGAAATACTGAACTTAATATAGAGCAATAAGGACACATGTAATATAGATATATAAAGCTTGTAAAACTTTACAAACAACTCAGTTCGTTTAAAGAAAATGCAATAACAAACTCAACTTTACTTATATATGAAAGTAATATGGTTTCTGTGGGAGATTCTCTAACAGACAACCGCCACTAGGAACCTAAGTAGTGATACATCTCTCGCACACGCTACCAAAACTTTCCTATACTTTGCCGTCACATAGAACTCCTCAACTTAGTGGATCCACTAGCTTAACTTACGTGATCATCTAAAAATTATGACCCATTAATACCAATGATGGCTACATGGTTTACATGGAGACTTGAGTCAATATGAAATCTCATTCCCACATCGGTGCTCAATACTACTTCTAAAATATACTTTAGCTCATGATTTTAAAATAACTTCCTCTCTTTGGGTTGAGATAATTTGCTCAACACTTTAGCTTTAAAAAGCTCTTTTGGGATCAATGTCCCCTTTTTCTTGTTTAAACTCTTTTGGAAATCTTGGTTTCCTCTTTAACCTAAATGTGAAAACATTTATAGACTTTTAAGGAGTACTTAGTCCCCTTATAACTTTTGAGAAATGAACTCAACTTTCTACTCTTTGCTTAACTTGAAAACATGAGTCTTAATCAACTTTTAGGGAATACTTAGTTCCTTTATATCTCTTTGAAGATAAAGCTTCAACTTTTACTTTTCACTTTAACTTGAAACTGGAGCCTTAAAACGAAGTTAAAAGTGTTTACATAAGACTCTTGAAAACCTCTAAGAACTTTGTTTTGACTTACTTCTTAACATTAAACTTGACTCTTAACTTTTCTTGAATTGGATTATGGATTCAAGGTTATGATTAGTGTTCTTTGATGATTTCTAGGTGATTAGAAATCATTTGAAGTAATTAGAATCATTGGAAGGTGTTAATATACCTTAGAAGGAATTAAAAGGGTTAAACTGCGAAAACTGGGCGAAAACCGTCGACCTGGGCGAGCTCAGGACGCGCAGCGCTAGGTTCATTTGACTGAGGCTTTGTTCTGGATCACTGGTGGTGTGCCACACCATGACTCAGTGTCAGAGGCCAATTTCTAGCACACTGTAGGCGCGACGCGCCTTGCCCTGCCAAGTGCGTCTGATGGATTTTTCAACTCGTTTTTCATCCCCAAACCCTCCAAACCTCCCTAGTTCTTTCACCAAACACTTGGGACTATTGTTATCCTCAATACCCACTAGATTCAACTTATAATCAACCTAGAGAAACAAGAATCAATCAACAATAGGCAGCCCACAATTCAATCAACGAGAATTTAACATTTTTCTTCATGAACTTCAACTTTTAACATGTAAACAACTCATAAATTGCTTAATTGAAACAAATTGATGTCTGGGTGGACTAATCCAACATGAAAATATCTCACATACCTTGTTAGGGATCACCCCCGACGAAATCCTCTCAAAGTTCTTGGCGTTATTGACGAAACCTTAATCTTTCTCCCTTCTGTTTCTTCTTCTTCTCTTCTCTTTTCTCCCAAACCCTAAGTGTGAATGTGGTTTTCCAAAACTGACTTAAGACTTATTACCCCAATTAGACCCTTAAAATGAATTGGAAAAAAATTGGGTAAAAAGACTAGTTTTCCCTTACTTAAATCTGGAATTAGACTTTCCCCGCTTCAACAACCCAATTTTCGATAGGCATATCTCCTTCATACGATATCGAAAATGCACAAACTCAGCGGAGTTGGAAAGATATCTCCAAGGGGTTTCCAACCATATCAATAACTAGCTCTAACTCCTCTTGACTTAGAAGTTATGGCCATTTGAAAATGACCAAAACTCACTCCTAAACTTAGAATTGTTTTCCAGATTTTCCCCTTTCGTTCCAAAAGTGATTATTTTCAATTTCATAGTTTATTCTTAGTTATTTCGAGTTAAGAGATGTTACAATCTTCATATAATATTGGAACCTTCTCCTCAAAGAAAAATACACATCTCTTATGTGTTGAGCCACTTGCTTTATAAGTTGTTACCATTTTTATCGGACATGAATTATATGTATCGATAATTAACTGCCTTGTAGTTTTGATAATATGGAAATACCCTTATATGAAAACAAATTGTTCGAAGAAAGGACTTCATGTAATACCTTTAATTTATATAACTAATAGAACCTTTGGTACTATTGGTTAGAAATACTAAATTTATACCTATTTGATACCAATCAAATATCTCCAACTGAATTATCTCTTCCTTGAACATTAATAAAAATATTATCTCATGAATAATAATAACAGAAAAAATAAGTGCATCAATTGCGCTAACACATAGTATGTGCAAATCATTTTCATAAGATTGAAATTGATATTTCTTTATGTTAAGCAATCTCACAGTCATAGGGGAATCACTTTAAAACCTTTTAAATCTTTCAAAAAAAATCATAGAACCTTCACATTCTAGATACACATGGCAAGAATTTCATTATACGTATTCAAGTATTTCATCTACTGCCACTTTGAAAGAAACCTCATTGCATCCATCACAAAAGAATATATTATCGTACAATAATATCAGTAGTTTTGTGAAAAACTTTATGTCCCAAGACACAATTCGTACTTATAATCTTACTGTTATACTTTAGCCATAATAATTTATATGTACCCTACTGACATTATACCTTAATCTATGGACCGTAAGTTCAAAACATCACGTTTCAAGTAAAAATAATATACTTGAATTGTGTATTTTATTGGCCTGTTTATTTTTTTAACATATAGCCACATGAATTCTTAATTTCTTTTGCATCACATTTGAAGCGAAATGACCAATGCCAAATGATATTTATTTATAGTAAACTATCACTCCCCGAGCCTACACCCTGGGAAGGACACACTCGAGAATCATTGCTGGTCCAAAGCGAACCTTTGGTCTGGCTTACTTATTCAGTGGAAGACTTAAATTAACAAGATAATCTCAAAACATAACTTTAAGAATATATAAAACTTAGCCAAAATGGCAACTTAAGTCATTAAACAAACATATGAAATGATAATGTAAGACAACTAAACTACATAACTGTGTATGAAGCCCCTAAAACAAAGAGGGATGTTCGGGACAAGACCCCAGATCATCCTAACAATGAGATACTGAACGCAAAATAAAATGAGTCCTTCGTAATGCAAAGAGGCTCACCAAAGACTCTAAGTGCTTAGCTGGATCAACAAGGCGCTGGATGCTGATCTTGATTGCCTACATATGCATCATAACACGATGCAGGCCAACTGGCATCAGTACATTGAATGTACGAGTATGCGAGTTGGAATGCTAGATACAACTTAAGCTTGAACTGAATCTAAAAGGAACATTTACCTTGGCTTTGCTTAACTCCTGAATAACTTAACTCAATATAAAATAATAAAACACATGCAATATATATAAAGCTTGTAAAACAGTGGAAAACAACTTAGTTTATTAAAGAAAATGCAATAACAAACTCAACTTTACTCATATAATAAAGTAAAATAGTTTTTGTGGGAGATTCTCTAATCGATAATCACCACTATGAGCCTAAATGGTGATACGTCTTTCCCACACTGCCAGTGCTATACTTTGTTGCATATAGGACGCCTTAACTAAGTGGATCCACTAGTCTATGCTAAAGTATCTTAAGGAGTCATCTAAAAAGTATGATCCTTACTATCCATGATGGCTACATGGTTTATGGAGACCTTGAATTATCTGAACTCAAACTCGTCTTCATATCAGTGCACAATACTACTCCCAAAATATGCTTAGCTAATATGTTGTAAAAAAAAATTCTTTATTTGGTTTGAGATAATTACTCAGAACTTAGCCTAAAATCTCTCTTGGATATCATAGTTTCCTATTTACGGAAAAAAAACTAACTTAAAGGCTCTTTTTGAAATCTAAGTTTCCTTTCTTAGTGTGAAAAAATTTACTCTTTGGAAATACATAGTCCCGATATGATCTTTTGAACAAAATTACTTTAATCTTTACTCTTTACTCAACTCAAAACTTAGTCTTAAAACAAATTTAAAATATTTGTAAGAGATTTCTGAAAACTTTATGAACTTCTCTTTGACTTGACTCTTAAATTCTCTTGACTTGACTCGTAACTTTCCTTGAATTGAATTTATGGAGTCAAGGATCGTGATTTATGATAGGAAAGGTCTCATGATGTTTAGGAATGATTTAAGATAGTAGATCATGAGAAATGATCACGAAATCGCTGCGGGGAAACTACTCTATGACGTAAAGGTGAATTAAAATTTTAATTTTTTAGGCATAAACGTTTGTGACCGCTCCGCTCCGCAAAAACAATTTTATCAAATTTGAGGAACGGGTCTGCGACGTGGACCTGGTACACAGATTTTCCCGACTTGTTCCTTCTTTGTTTTCTGACCCTAATTCGCCTAAACTCAGTTCTTTTTCTCAAATCTCCTTTAGATTCAGATACCCAGTATGTATACACAAGAATCTAACTCAAACAACTCAAAGAAACAACATTTTAACCTCAAACAACTCCTCAATCTCAACCTAACTCAAGAACGAAGGTCAATTTCAAGAACAACATTCAACTTTCTAGAACGAACTTCACCGAAATACATATGATTGGCGCGTGGGTGAATGAACCCAATGCTATGAAAAACTCACATACCTTGTATGATCAAATCCTCGAAGAAATCCACAATTAAATCCTTACGAAAAGAAAATCTTGTTTTTCTCTTCACCTTTCTCTTGTGTTCTTCACTCTAGAACTCTAGTGTTGATTTCCAATTGTGCAAAATAAACCAATTCAGCTTTGAACCTAAAATAATTCATTTAAAAAAATTAAACTAATTGGGTATGAAAAAGACCAAAATACCCTTTAAAAATCCGGATCTGGGCATTTCCTCATTTGAACATCCTAACTTCAAATGGGTATATCTCACTCATACAAACATAGAATCGCGCAAACTCAGCGGCGTTAGAAAGATTGTTCCAAGAGATTTCCTATCATATCTGGAAGTACACCTAAATTATCTTGAGCTAGGATTTATGGTCATTTGAAGTTGAACAAAAACTCAACTTTTCCTATCTTAACAAAATTTCCAAAGTTTCATTCTTTCCAAAAAAAAAAAAAGAGAGACTATTTTCAATTCTTAGATTCTTCCTAGTTATTTTAGTTTGTGAGATGTTACATAAACTTCTAGTTTATTTTTCCATGTGATTTCATCATCATGATCATATATGTATACAACAAACAGGAGGAAAAAATGGGTTATCTTATACGTAAATATTTATAACTCACTTCTGTTGTAGTAATCATTCTCCTCATAATTTATAGTTTCAATATAATAATTTTTTTCTTTTGAATTCCTCCGGAACTTAAAAAGTTTCTTTGAGACTTAATACAACCTCAATATTTTCAATGATTTCATTCCTCCGAATAGTTATAAATTAGCCTTTTCGAAACTCTCAACTAATTTCGTGTACTATCACAAATTTCACAACAACTGTCTTATAGTGACTATCTCCTTCAAGGAGAAAATTATTATTATTGTTATTGTTTAAATTATTACATTCAAGACTTATTTCTTGGTAAGCAATGATAAACTTGTGTTGTCATACAATAATATTTATTTTAATCATGACTACAATCTTATAAGAAAGAATTATTTCTTTCTTTTGTCCTTAGATAGTTCATAATAAAACATCTCATAATATTTTTGTCGTACTCAAAGTATATGACCAAATGAAAATTTATATCAAAAATATTTAGTTTCAATCTCTCAAACCTTTCGTAGAGGTGAGATTTGACATTTATCCAACCATACATGAACATGTCCTTGTCTATCACATTTTTATCAAGAAATGTACATGCTCCATAAATTTTTATTAGAAACTCATTGTCCTGTTTTGACATTATCAAATTTATGTGACCCGCCTCAACATCACTATAAAAAGTTTACTACCACTTTGTATTCCTTTATTTTGATGAAGGATTTACAAAAATTTGCACCAACGCCTATAACCTTTCATACCACTTTTCATGACCAAAAATTATCTTCACATTAGAAGGACCATGTTAAGAACCCATAATGTTCTTCCTTTTAATCATCACAATAATGTCCATTAACATTTTACAACATTAATATTCATGCATTCAATCACTTGTCATTTTGTCACGACCCGAGCCTATGCCCCGGAAGCCACACTGCTTACAAGAGTCTGAAGAGCCTCAAGCCTCATAGAATTCATAACATCCTATATAAGGAAAACAGTACAAAATTAAAGCTCATTTAAGTCCATTCAATCAAAACTTTATTTAAAACATTTGAAACACAAGGAGAAGTCTACAATCTCACTTGGACATCAAAAACAAAATCTTGAAAACTAAAATAGTGTCACGGCCCTTTACAATCGAGAGACTTAAAAAACCTCTAGAAATAGTCTATTACATGAAAGGAAATGAACATTAAAAACTTGTCCTCGATCTATAAGGACATACCAAGTCTTGGAAGAATCTCAAATCCAAGCTTTAACTAGAGAGAGCACTCACTTGTCGGAACCTACACTTGTAGTAATAATAAGAGAAATATGGGTTAGCACAATTAAGTGCTATATATGATAGTCATGCAAAAACATGCTTAAATGGACATTTTATTTGAAAGTTATGCATTTGTGCCAATTTGAGAAATCTTCATGAACATAGAAAAAAGAGGCATAATATACAAACCTATCATTATACAAGTCATTCCTTCACATATGAACATAATCAACATATAAACCATTACCTTCACTTTAGACCTTCACCGCAAGTAACCCTCAAGCTATACTTTGTGCAATGTATGGATAGAGTCTCATACCACCATCCACACCAAATTACCACCTTAAGGTCACCAAAAGTGAACTTACCATTCATTTTTTCCAACATTAGACAACAATAATACATAAGAGACACAAACATTTCATAAGTCATGACAATGAAAGTAGGGCATAAGTACAATCCAAGTTTACCATGCTTCATTACATTTAGACATATAAGAGTCAACATTCTTCATTTAGAGCGCATTCATACATTGGTCATGAATACCATAGAGAACTCACTATATCCCTCTCGAAGCCTACTCATGCAATGCATGGATGGCATCCCATACTACCACCCACACTTCATAGACTCCTTAAGAAATCATAATGCACATCTCACATGATGGGAATAAAAATTTAACCAACATAGACCATGAGAGTTATATCATGGAATCCGGTGTCATATGACCCCACACTGTAAGAAGGTGGTCTACTTTCCTAAGGTAGACTAGGTAATATCTTAACTTTGGTTGAAAAACCACTAGCTAATATATACCCTATGTGGCACATAGTTATGGGACAAGAAGATGTTCATTGGAACCCTAGCCTAACATTGGGAAAGTTTCCATCTTACCACATCCACTTTGTACTTAGCTTACATTCCCATAGAGTAATTCATTCATATTTATTGTACTTAAGAGGGTTACCAACATTGATGTACCGATTATAAATACATTACACAAGAAAGGGTCACCAATACTAGGTCTACCGATTCAAGGTACATTAAGGATAGCTCATGACTTGCCAAGAAGGGTGCTATATACATTGGGTCTACCGATACAAGGTTCATAATTTCACACATAGAAGGGTTACCAACACTAGGTCTACCGGTCCAAGGCTTATTATTCAATAGTTTCTAGACTCATAATGAAAGGTTACCAATACTAGGTCTATCGGTTCAAGACTAAGCCTAGAATACTTTACTATTCATTTATGAAAGGGCTAGCAATACTAGGGTCTACCGACACATGATCATTACATTCATTCATTCAAGAAAAGGATATCTTAAGTCTACCAATTCAAGATACATCAATACACATTAGTTACATTTACACAAGAATAGGATACAAGAGTCTACCAGTTCGAAGTGTACAATACATTGAATAAAACCCCTTCAGATTCTATCAATATCATTCATGAGTGTTTAAGTGAGATTAAACCTTCAATCACAACGCTCTTACATTCTAAACATGTCATTATACTTTCATTCAATTCTCATGCATAAGATTCACCTCATAATCATACATCAATTCTCCACATGTAAGGGTATAAGGAAAGTATCCATCAATTCAATACCATAATATACAGTAATTAAACACCTCCACATTTCAAGTGGATCAATAGCTTAACACAATTCTACTTCAACATGTAACTTGATCATAACTTGCCCTTCAGGGGTCACACTTCTAACTCATCAACAAACACTTCAATTGACAAAATAATCATGGACATTAACTCAATTCAATAAATAAAACATCATATATTCAATTAGAGCATTCGTCCAAGTACCATTCATTCAAGCCAACATTCATGAAATTAGGCTTTGGGGGAAACTCATGGGTTCATGGGGAATTCACCTTAAAACAAAAATTTCACCATAATATAAGTTCAATTGATCATTTGAAATTGTTTTATGCAAGAACTCATGGCTTGAAAGAAACCCTAGAATTTTGGGTAAAGTTCATCTTTGAAAAGAGAGTTTTGAGAGGGCTTCTTGGGTAATAACTACCAAGAATCAAAACTACCATGCCTCTTAGTTTTTTTCCTTATGAAATTGGAGAATAATGGTTGCATCTTGAAACCCTAGCTTGAACTTGACCTTAACCTTCAATGGTGATCTTCCTAGAGAGATAAATATTTAAGAGGGGGTGGAATTCGGGTTTCAAAGAGAATGAAGTCTAAAATTGAGTTTAATAATTTTAATACTCTTAAAATACCATAATTAACCTAAAATAACCGTCCATGAACTAAACTAGACTTAGGGTGAATCCGACCCCTGACAACTTTTGCAGGGGTGCACCACGACCACCAAACCACAGATAGTGGTCTGGATGATGCCCCATCCTGGTCAAGCGCGGTTTGGGGCTGCATCTTGATAATGTGGCCCTTGACCTACGGTTCAATTACACGAGTCGTAGTTTGACCTACGGGTGGTGGTCCCCTTCCGTAGATCACAACATTTTTGGCAACTTTCTCATTTTGGGGCAGCCTTGGGGTTATGCTAAGGGTCCTCCTCAGAGACCCCTAGGGTGGTCCTTGGGGAGTCGTACATTGAAGCTTGACCCCTAAACCCCTCAACCAAAGCTCGAGTTAACATACGACATCATAAAACCTCAATTGAAACCTAAAATAAAACTCGTTAAGCTTTAGTGTCAACTACTGGATTTTAGGGTCGTTACATATTTTCAGAAATATTATGTCATGCTACCACATTCACATAAGAGAATAGAGCAATTAATTGGGCAAATTTCATGATTTTTAGTCAAAAGTACATTATTTTGCCTTAATCATCATCATATAATCACTATTGCGCATTAGGACTTAAACCCAACGTCTTATCCATATAAAGAAGTTGTATCTCATAAATCAATGTGACTTGAACTTAACATATTATTATGATGATGATGATGCATTGAGACTTTAACACGATGTCTTACCCACTTGATACGGTGAAACTTGAATTTATATGTGTCATCTTGTCAATCGTGAGTATCATTCACAATTGTCTATAATGTTTAAAAAATAGTAGGGATGAAATAGTTGCGGGCTACAAAAATTCATTCAACCTACTCAGTAAATATTGTGCTTGATCTCTAGTCTTTATGGTGTCATGCTGAATTTTTCACTCAATAATTCAAATACTTTGGTGGATCTTTTCATCTCTCTAACTCGACTTTGGGCTTCTTTCAAGTATTTTTCAACCTTTTTAGTCGTTTATCTACAGCTAAAACCTTATTATTCCTTTCTTCCAAGTCTATCCTAGTTGCTTTAGAGACAAGCAGGGTAGATTCGTTTAACGCTATCAAATAGGAAGATTTTTTTTCCATATCTTCCTTCTCAAAAATTTCATCTTGATATTGTTGCAACCAAGTTACATTAAGCTTGACATATACGGCATCAAAGACAAAAGTTAACATAGCTTTAATGAAATAAAAACTAACATCACTAGTTTTTCTTCCATCAAAGCTATGAGAACTTTTCTCTATGATACCGTGGATGGCAAGCTTGATCACTTAGATGCAACACTATCTTGGTAAGATTTCTGAAGAGGAGGATATGGAGAAAAAATCTTCTTATCTAATGGAGTTAAAAACACTACCATGTTTTTGTCTAAAGTAACCAAACATGACTTGGTAGAAAAAAATATGAAGGTCTTAGCTGCAGAGAAACGACTCAAAAATGCTATAAGGCTCTTGCAAGAGATCCAAAATAGGGCAGGAGGGGGTGAAAAAGTCTATCAAAATATTTGAAATACTGAAAAAAGTTCAGCAAGACATCATGAAGGCTAATGATCAAGCACAATATTAGGTGAGTAGGTTGAATGAGCTTTAGTAGCTCGCAATTATTTTATTCCTACTACTTTTTCTAAACACTATGACGATTATCTTGACATAGCTTGTTTATGTCAAGACATTTGAAAACTGTGAATTATAATCATGAAGCCAACAAAATAGTACATGATTGAATCTAGTTTTGTACATAATGGTAGCATTTAACTCTTCTTTATTCACATTTTGTGCGATATTGAGTTTATTAGATAGAAAAAAACTAGGCTAGAAATTTTATATGTAATGTTATAATACCTTAAATAATTGCAGTAATGTGTCTTATGTTAAGTGTTTTCTACCTTTTTCTGCTAAAGGTACTCTTGTACTAATTCATCTTAATTCAATATTTTTGTGTTATTTACATTTATATATAATAAACTATATTAAAATAAAAATAAATAGTATATGAACTTCTCTATTTTTATTTGTCTTGTTTGGTGATGCTTGAGATAATTAGATTTACATTTCATCTTATCATAAAACATTAGTCATACAAAAAGATAAAAGTATGTCTTTCACATTTTTCAAACATTGATCTTCAGGATTTTTTCAATTGTTTAAATATTATTCTCGAACAATAATTATTTAGATTTAGATTTATACAATATGATATATATTAGATACAAATAAGATATTTTTTTATATAGATTATGACATAATTAATATCATCTATTTTCTAACCAATAGTCAATAGAATATAGATCAACTTTTCAAATTTAAATTTTTGATATACAAGTAATTTAAAAACACAATAAATAAATTATATAAGTAAATCAAAATACCGTGTTGATATCTCTATGACTCTTTACTCCTTCATCGAACGAAAATTGTAAAGTAAAACATCAATTTTCTCCGCAAAATGAATTCATTAACATTCTTTTTATCAACATATAATGTGCTTTGATTAGCAGGTAGACCGCCTTCTTACATCTGCAGTCCAAGCGGGTAGGTCATACATTAGGGGTCGAGGTTGTTATTATATATATATATATATATATTTTTGGGTGAATCTCGATTAAAAGAATCACCTTTTGCTTTGCTCCAATCGTCAAAATACTGATCCTCCCTAGTTCAGTCAGAATTGAGAACTACACAGAAGTTCTAACTGGACTAGTTAGACTAATCGCTATAAATAGACGTTTTCCCTCGCACAATCCGCGTGATATGTCAAGGTTTACTATTTGTATATTGTTTGGCGAATCTCAATTGAAAAAATTTACTACGGCTCTTCTTCAGTCACCAAAAAATATTGTTTGTCCATAGTTCAATTAGAATCAAGAACCGCAAAGAGGTTTTAACCGGCTTAACCTAGCCATTCACAACAAGAGGGAATAAATAGATGCGACAAAAACTTTAAGGCGACAAATCACTATTAATATAGATAGGTCTTTTCCCTCGAACAATCTGTTTTATATTTCAGGTGTGTCTGGGTGAAAATCCCTAGAACAACCACTTTATATTTTACAAATGTCTCGGTAAATTTCCCTAAAACAATCCATTTTATATTTCACAAGTGTATGGATAAACTGACATAAATATAAATTACCTAGCTTCACATGTAAAATTATTTGCACGCATTGAGCACATAAAAATATCCTATATTTAATTTGAGTAAATATGGTGAATCTTTCTTATGTATATATATAAAGACAAATAATAGATAATTTAAAAATATACATAAAAGGGTAAAACAAGAGATGACTTACGAATTCCTCGATCAAGTCCATGATTATGTGTATGAGAGAGAGATTGATCAGATCTAGTATGAATCGTATATGGACGATAGTTGGAGTCAATGACTCCCCTCGAGTCCCCTCATCTTAGATCTCTAAGGAAGAGGATCAAGTATATAATCAGAAAAATGAAGTGAAGTGGATACAAAATAAAAAAAAGGTATATAGATGAAATGTTAGGTTTAAACCATCCAGAAAGCTTTCCAAAAGCTCATGGATTTTCACCGAATGGTACACCTGAATAAAGGAAGAAGTCACTGGTCGACAAGAAAAAAGGTGAAGAAGAAAAAAAGAAATATATCTTTGCAAGCTGAACATCGAAATCTAAATCACTTGGAGATGGAGAAGGGTTATCACCAACAATTGGAGGAGACTGAAGTTGAAGTTGGAAAATCACAAAGAAAACATCCTCTGCGGCAGAGTTAATGAAATGAAGAAGGGAAACATGAGGAACAGATTAAGAAACCCTACTTCGTATGGTCTTGTTTTAATAGAGCTAATTCAGTTCATTTGGGCCGAGTTGGGCCGAGTGGGTTGTAAACATTTTTTTATTGTGTTTTGTTTTTTCATGGGCTTGCTCAGAGTCCATGAACACCTTTTGCTTCAATAAAAAGGACCTCGACGTCCTTAGTCTGATTTTTAAAAAAGTTTGTGTTTGACTAATCCATTTGAAAAGTGTTCTTGGGTGCTTTTGAGCAAATTGTGTATGACTATTTTTTTAAAAGTGTTTTTGAGTGTCAAATTAGGAAAAAGAACAAATATTAACGAATATAAAAAATATTTTTGTAAAACAAATTTGTAATTTTATTACACTAGTTTTGAGCATGTGCTTGACACGTGTGTTCCATGTGAATTTTTATAGTTATGTATGCATTATCAAAAAATAAATATCGAATATCATAAATATAATCTGAATTTGACTTAAAATAGAAGAAAAATAAAGAAAATTAATTAATTAGAATAACATGTTGGAACCATATAGAAGTCTCAAGATAAAATAAAGGGAAAATGCATAAGTACCCCCTCAACCTATGCTTGAAATCTCAGAGACACACTTATACTATACTAAGGTCCTATTACCCTCGTAACTTATTTTATAAATAATTTTCTACCCCTTTTCGGCCTATGTGGCACTAGTTTGAAAAAAAATATCAACACACGTTAGGCCCACAAGATAGTGCCACGTAGGACGAAAAGGTGTAGAAAATTATTTATAAAATAAGTTCAGGGGGGTAATAGGACCTTAGTATAGTATAAGTGTGTCTCTTGGAATTCAGGCATAGGTTGAGGGGTACTTGTGAATTATCCCTAAAATAAATTACAACCTTTTAACAACCCATCTCAAATTGTTACGAAGATTAACATAATTTACTAACCATTTTAAAAATAACCACAAAATAAGCTTTATAAGTACAAATGATATATTAATAACTCAACAAAAAAATGTTTAGATTATGAAAAATAAAGTGGTACAAAATAATCAATAATGATTATCGAATTAATATGTTTATGACACATAACTCAATAACTAATCTTTTTCGAGTAAGCTACTAGCTTGGAGAAATTACATATCTTACTTTTACCTTTCTTTATCATGTGTGGAAATAATCAAGTTGAAACTTTATTTGAAAAATTGGATAATTGTGTTGATAACGTGTTGCAAAATTAAAGCAAAATAAGACAAGAAATATTAAAGATGAGAGTAATAGAAATTGGGAGACAAAAGATGACAATTTTTCTTATTCTTCTAAGTATTCAAGTGTTTTCCTAATTTTCAAGTGTTCTCCAAATCTTTCGTGTATCCAATATGAACTCTAATACAAAGTACAAATGTTAGTCATAAATATGAGGCCAAATACATAAACAGATCTCTAAATTTGTTGGGTTTTTCCCCTCAGGTACCTCAACTATGCTATTTTCCTATTGAATCATTGAAACATCCATAATTTGTTCCTTTTAAACAAATGTTATTGGCTGATGTGGAATCAAATTTTGTGAGGGGTATTGATAGATGGTACATATGTTGTTCCAGAACTCATTAGTCTAATTGATAGTGAAAATATTCGAGAATACTTGTGTTTCACTTCAAGTCGTTTAAACACATTAGAGAATAAATGAGATTCACACAGTTTGTTTTCATTCCTTCAATCAAAATCGTTACAATACAAACACAATTGAAAACAATTAGAATAGAAAAATCGATTAAAATCAACCAACAGTGTTAAAAGGAACAAATTATGGGTGGTTCAATTATTCAATAGCAAAATGACATAGTTGAGGTATTTGAGGGAAAAAAACTCAACAAGTTTAAAAATCTGTTTATCAGTTTGGCCTAAATATGACATTAACAATTAAAATTTATAGAGACATTAACCAGGTAAGTTATGAAGGAACACCAAGAGGAAAATTATGAACATGAGGAAGTTACTATAACACTTTGAAGTTATAAACCTCCACATAAATACATACTCAAAATAGTCCCTCACCTTTGGGTTAAGGTTCAAAGTGATCCTTCAATTTCCACATGGAACACTAATAGTCTCTCATGTTTTCAATATTGGTGCACTTTTGGTCTTACCCTAAAAAAATTTCTATTTTTTAACATTAATTTTATCCAAAATTTTATATAATGAATGTCCAATCGTGTTTTTATATATATAATAAAAATAATAACTCTAATAGAGAGAATGTGATAAGAAAAACACCTTGTTCTGTTTACTAGAAATTTTACTGCAACTAAACTAAAAATATCTTAACATATGACTTTGCAGGAAAAGAAAAAATTGTACAATTGCACGTGAAATTATCATGATAAACCTCTCGACTTTATCTGCAATACGATTTCTACTAAACAAAACAAAGTATTTTTCTTCTCACATTCTTTCATATGAAGTTGTTATTTCTACTAAATATATAAAATGACGATTGAACATCCCATACATAGGTTATGGATAAAATCAATGCTAAAAAATAAGTAAAATTTTGGAGAAGGACCAAAAGTGCACCAATATTGCAAACATGAGGAACTATTAGTGCTCCATGTAAAAATTCAAGAATCACTTTGAGCCTTAATCCAAAAAAAAGAGACTATTTTGATCCTTTCCTCATATATTTACAATAACATCTAAATTTTAAATATTAATTACAAAAACTTTGAACAAATACAACTTCCACCTAAAAAATAATAATTCAATTTCAAACAATTTATTTTGAAATTTTCAAATAGTGATTTTTTCTTTTCATGGCCAAAACGTTTAATTTGATACTCCTGTATTTTAATTTAAGAAAAATGTGCAGCGTAGAACTGAACAGTCCGTCGAGCAGCAGGGCAGCAACCGATCATAGTGATGCATGTGAGGGTTCGCCGTTGCCGATACCAACTCCGGCACCGGAATCCTTGATTCCTGCCTTTAAAAAAAACTGAATTTAAAGTCGTTTGGGGAGCACAGAGAAAGGAAAAGTATTTGGGGGAGCCTTTATGCTCATGTTGTAGTTAGGAAATGGTTCCCTGTTGGTTTGACGGATGATTCTCAGTGTGAAGCTCGAACCTGTTTCTATGGACCGAAAATCAGGCGAAAACCCTATTTCTTTGGTCCTTACTCAAGGTACTACTAACATTAAACGCCTTTCTGGTTTATATGTGTTGTTTTGCTTCTAATGTATTTGATAACTTCTGCTGCAAGTGTTTGTACTTTTATGCTTTAGTAGTTGTACGCAGAGAGTAGGTGCATGCAGTGGAACTGTTTTTAATGTCACTAACAACTTCGATCTGGATGAGTTTTGGCTATCTTCATATTTTGGGAAAATCATATGAATGTGCGGCCTCTATTTCCGCTAGGATTGAGGTGTCTTTCTTTCTAATTAATGTAGCCATTACATGAGTAAATAGTCACAATTGCAAAGAGAATGAGATAGATGACAAATTTATGTTATGCTTCAAAAAAATTATCTGTTAAATCTCTGCTTTAAGATTAGTACATATATGTATGGTGGAAGGAATAATCTGTTTAATCTTTGTTTTCTGCTGGACTTTGTGTTTTGGTAGATCAAGGTTCGAAACAAGGAGGTATGCATCTGTAAAATCCTTTGTCTCTTTCTGAGATCTTTACTAAACAATATATATACTTTTTTAGGTTGCAGTGAAGGAACAAATGAGCTTATGGATGCGCCATGGCTTTTGGTGGCTAAAAGTGTGCCGAAGGACTTAATTTTGTCATTTCAACATGTTAGCTGTGAAATGAAGGAATCCAATATGGAAGAGTTAAAGCTGACTCTGGTTGCTCGTTTTGGAAAAATTCTCTTTCATGTGTTAGTATTGTTCGTTTCTCATATTAAGCTTGTCATATTAGGAATCCTTGTAGTCTTTTGTGCCCTTGTGAAAACTAACACCATTGTGTCCTTTTAATTTGTTTGAAAAATATAGGGACCATTTAACAACCAAACCCCCCCTGAAAATAAGGGTGTCTGTTCTCTTTTGCACCCTGTGTCATTCATTCCCTATAAACAAGTAACAAAGATATTCATTAGTTGGGTAATCTCTTCTCAATGTTTGTCATTAAGGAGGTTTTTAAAACCCTATTGAAGACGTCAATGCTACTTTATTTTCCTAACAAACTTATTGAAAGTTGTTTCCTTTATCATTTTGTTTTTTCTTGTAGTCCCTACAGATACTGCTAATCGAAAGGTTACAAGAGGATTTTATCCAAAACTCAAAGATCATAAAGGACTACTATATTGTTGGGCACGTTGTGTTTTCTAATTTCACATAAACTGGCATATAGAATCAAACAAAAGAGTGGTGTAAAGATTACGCCCAAGAAATCAGCCTCTGAATTAGAAAAAATTGCATTTTTACTTTTTCTTTTTTCGTTCGTCAAAGTTGTAGTATTGTAGCCTTCTTTCCTCACAATTGTGGTCTCTGCAATTTGCTTCTTTATATCAACCAGCTATGCATCAATTCCAATCTAGTTGGAAGTCATTATATGTCTTCTACGTATATCTGCTGTATTCAAATTCATTTTATTATAGTACTCAATTTTTGTCTTGTTAGGCTGATTCAGACTTATCTAAAACTAGAATTTCTTTAAGTCGCTAACTTACTTTTACGTTGGCATACAATTCTCAACTTTTCTCCGAGATTTTATAGTGTTACTTCTTTTGCTGCGTCTGAAGCAGTACTTTGTTCAGTCTATTAAATTCAATGCACGTTTCAACATGTAATCCTCTTCAAATTCTCTGTGATGTAGGATTTCTGCAAATAGTCAAGAATCCCTGATAAGTAACCCATTGGGTGAAACTGCGTTGAGGCAAATGAAAAAATCTTTCTATACGAATGTTCCTCTTTCATATATGGAATATATAGGAAATCTTGCCGTTGAGATTGTTGGCTTAGAATATGTGGAGGAGAAGAAATTATACCAAGTCAAGGTAATATTTTCATGTTTCTAACAAATGTCTTCCTCTTTGTGCATTGGTTCTTTTATTTCTATCCATTGTGCTTAGTAGCTTTCAGACAACTTGCGCTCTGATTTAACTGTCGCCTGCAAATGTACGGTGATCAAGGATCAGGGGAGAATTCAGCTCCATAAGGTTAGTTCTCAGTTTCCTGCTTCTTGATGAACTTGCAAGATGCTCTAACTGCTTATTTTTCAACTTTAGCAAAACACCAGTAATTGTTGTCATGAACATATTTACCTCCTCTTACCTATCTTTTTGCGTGCAGCGTGCTTTACTTCTTGCAGTTTGTCTTTCTTTAACAATCTTCTGACGCAACACTTTTTCTTTTAGATTGAGGTGAACCAAGTACGCATGTTGCAGACATGAGCTGTCTTGGCAAAAGCTTAGACTTGAGGTTGATGTTACATACCAAGAAAATCATTACGGCTTTATCTGTAAGTTACTGCATTGAAGATCAAATATCTTGAAAGTCATGAGCTGTCTTGTTTTTTCATGTTTCGTGGCTTTGAGAGTAACGCTGATATTTTGTTTGCAACAAATTTAACTCCACTCCAGCAAACAAGGACCTCCTCTGGTGCAACTCATTCTATATGCACTTCAATTTGTCTTCTTATCAAGACTTCTGCACTCTCAACTGAAAGGACACCAGTAGAGTTATCTCTATAGGTTAAGAGTGTTCTTATTTAGATTACTCTCTACTTTTTTCTAAGATGAGGAGATCAATGGAATTAAAATCTTATTGGTTCTGCCGTTTTGGACTCAGAAGTTAAGGGTGGGTTAAGATGGCCCTTTGGCGAGGATTCTTCAGGGAGTCAATATGATGTATTGTTGTCTGGCACACAACTGCAAAATCATATGGAAATTTGTCAATTAGGTTTAAGCTTCGACATGCAGATCGATTTGATTTCAGATCTTCAACTGGTGAGGTGTCACACGAAGCTAGCCTGAAAATGCCTGGGATTGTATCCCAACTGCGGGTAGGTCCTCTTTTGCTAATGAGCATATATTTCTATTGGTAATACATCTGTGCATGATTTTATTTGGTAAGGTGTCACAACTTGATTTCTCGAGCCATGATGACACCTACTATAACCCACCAGTATGTAAGCAACTCGTAACCCGGAACAACAAGTAATGGGTCTGAGGGCAGAAACTAAACAAGAGTAGGAAAAATTTAAGATAACAATATAAATAGGAAAAAAGCAACCCAAAACATATATACAAATAAAGATCCCTCCCAGATACTGTAAGTCACTAGAACAGAGCTACTAACAAAACGAGTACAAGTCCCAAAAGTGGACCACAGAAACTGGACTATCTCAAAAGGCAAAAGACAAGTCTATATACACAAATGGAGACTGAAATAGTACAAAATGTCGTGTGCTCACCCATGTCTCCAAGCTTTATATCACCGTCGCCCGCTGGTGCTCGGACCTGCATCATGAAAATAGATGCAAAGCGTAGCATAAGTACCAAAACAATAGGTACCCAGTAGACATCATAGCCCGATTGCGCTTGAATAGTAAAGGCAATATGAAAGAAGGAATAACACAAACAGAGGTCAATAACGGAAGTCAAAGTAACAATGGAATGCACACAAGTTTAAATAAAAACCCGAACGGACCCCCATATGCCCGACGAGTACACAAAGTAACTATAATTAAAGAGAAGTGCATATGAGAACCCAAGAACAGAGAACATCGAACCAGAACCTCAACCCTAATTAGTAGAAGCTGATAATACGCATGCTGGACCTCGAACCAGATGTTCACCAGAAGTACCCAAGTAACCAATCATAAGTATCAAGTAACTGAGGTCGAGCCTCTAATTGGATGCTCTATATAAGTATCCGGGTGATCGAGGTCGGACGTTGAATCGGAGGCTCTTCGAAAATATCACTGAGGTCGAGACCAGAGCTCGAATCTGGGTGCCTTACAAAAGGTGCCAATGTAGTTGCTGTAAGAGTCCCGAAAAATCCATTATCATAAATGTTCGTGGAACGTCGTCCACACTTAGCCAATCAATGTAAGTCCTTGGAACCGAATCAAAAACCAACTTCAAGTCGTGAAGCGAAACCCAGTGTCGCCGACGTAACTCGTGAAGCCGTAGTATCGGAGAAATAAGGATAACTATCGTCATTGCAAGCGTATCCCCTAGCTTAGGCCCAAACTATCAGGCTCAACTCTGCTACACCAGTCTACAGGGATCTAAGTCGGCGAGCGACATCGGGGAAAAACTTAGGCCTATCAATTCCGAATCATGAATTTCTAAGGCAAGCCCTAGTCAATAAGGTCCAACATGTTTCAATAAACAGTAATCAAGCATACATATACTCGACATAGCAAAGAGGGTCAACCAATAACACATCATACCCATAATTACCCGATAATTCCCGAAATAGGCCAAAAACATGATTTCTAAACACCTATGCATGATTCAATAACTACCAAACCCGAATCCAAACTAATCAACATGCATTCACATTCTCGAGCTCAATCTAAGAGAGGGAAGTCGTAGCCTACCTGTAGGCTGATCACGTGTGCTCCAAAATCACTTCTCCGGGGGTTTACCTTTGTGAGCGGCCTCAAAACGCTGCCATGCTATCAAAAATAAGGTCACAATATTATTACGGTCGTTTAGACACTAAATTGCATGAATGGGGATGGACCAATTTCGGGTCAAAACGGGAAAAGTGGGACCCGCACTGGGAATTCCGGAATTAACCCCCAAAATAGGTTCTAATCAGTTCCCTAAGCTCATGTCCCAAAATGTGACAACTCGGGGCTCCAAAACATCACAATATCAACATGCAACCAAAACCCGAATTTTCTCAAAGAACTAGAAATGGGACAACCGTTGAATCATTAAATTTACCAGAAATAGGAGGTTACGGGAGGTTTATAGTGAATTCCGACAATAGCACGACGTTCTCCTCGAAAAACCACTCAAAATAGCCATTGGAATCATCAAATTTGGACTTAGAATGAGGGAGAAATCAAGTCTCAAAATATCCCACAAATTGAGTTCACAAAATATCTATGACAGCAGGTGAAAGCAAGAATTTACCTCAAACAAAGGTACCAAAGCAGCTCCTAAGCTCACCAACGCGTTCTCCTCGAAAATCTCACAACCTAGCCTCTTGAATCACCAGTTTGGAGCTCTAAAGCTCAAGATATCACACCTTATAAAATGAGGTTTTTAAAATGGGGCTTTTAAAGGCGAATCTGATCGCTAAAACTGGTCGTTAAAAGCCCAAAATCTGGTTGCGAAAAGGGTTGCACCAGATTTCAGCTTTTGCTATTTTTTTAAAGTTTGACGGGGTGCTCGAAATTCGTTCTAAATCCCGTGCGCGCATACGGACTATGCTACCCCACTAAAAATTCGACGTTCCGAACTCACGGGTGCAATCAAAATTTCCATAAGAGGTCATCTTGACAAAAAGTGGGTCCCACACCCAAAGGCCATTTTAACCAAAATCCACCGATGGGATCAGGAAGAGTTCGGAGGCCTCGGGAGTCAAACATAAAGTCGTTCCAGACCAAACTCGACATTTTTTGGACACGTTTTCCAAGAATGTTGAGCAAAATCAATCGCTGGCCAGTTTTTATTACTAAAATGCTAAATATGATTTAAACTCGCATCGAAAGCTTCGGGACTCGAGTTAACCACACGTCTAGCCTAATTTGGCCATTCTGAGTCCGTTTCTGATGAACTGATTAAAAGTCACTTTTCAAGCTTCAAGGTCTCTAAAACACGAAAAGCTGCACAACATCCAAACAAACGACCAGGCGACCGAACAGTCAGTGCCACGAAGTCATAAATGACTTGGGGTCACTATAGGAACTCTCTAAACAACAAAAAGGAGGCATTAAGGCAAAAATGACCTAGAGGGTCATTACAATATCCACTACTTTAAAAAAAACTTTTGTCCGCGAAAGTAAGAGTCAAGAAGTATCTGAAAACTCAAATAAATCGGGGAAATGCTCTCGCATCTCCTGCTCGGTCTCCAAGGTAGCCTCCTCGACTGGACGATGCCTCAAACAGAACTTAACAACAGGAATGGCTCTCGATCAGTGTTGTAATATAAAAAGTGCGCTTTGAGGCGAGGCAAGGCGATGTTCCTGCGCTTTTAGCACATGAGGCGAGGCGATATTGAAAAGGTGCTCGCTTCTACTGTAGAAGCGAGAAGCGCCAGAAAAGCAAAAGCGCGATAAAACGCGCTTTTTATGAAAAAACGCCAATTAAGTTTTTTTTTTTTTTAAAAATGGTAACTTTTTATTTATTTATAAAAGATACGTGACTTCACATACTCTTTCCGTCTTTTGCGACTTCACTCACAGCTGCTACTACTGCTTCTCTTCTTCAGACTCTTCTTATGTAAGTTCTCTTCTTTTTCTCTTCTTCAGACTCTTTTTTTCTATTTTTGGTTGGTTGCTGCGAAGCTGCTGTAAGTTTTTTCTTCTTCTCCTCTTCTTCTTCTCTTCTTCTCTACGAAGCTGTTGTGCACTGCTACTATTCTTTTGTTGCTGCGGGCATTTTTTTTTATATTTTTATTGCTGCATTTTGAAGAGTTTGAGGATCTTGTTGAAGAATAGGAGTTTGATTCTTTGTGATTTGATTATGTTTTTGATTTTTTGCTTTATATGTTATGACTTACGAGTATTATTGACTATCTATTTTCTTTTAATCTAAGAATATATTACCTCTATTCAGTTATTTCATATTTTTTTTACTTTTATACTAAAAATCGCTTTATTTTTTTAAAAAAAAAGTGTGCGCTTCGCTTCACACTTCTCGCTTCTGTGAAGCGAGCCCTCGTTGCTTTTTTTTGCTTCTCGCTTCCCAAAACACTGCTCTCGATCGCAATTTCTTGACATCTTTGTCTAGAATGGCAACCGACTCCTCTATAAAGGTCAGACGATCATCCAACTCAATTGAATCATATTGGAGCACATGAGACTCATTAGGAACATACCGGTGCAACATCAAAACATGGAAAATTGGGTGGGTAGCCGATAGTGCTGGAGGTAAAGCAACTCATAGGCAACCTCACCAATTGCTCTCAAAATCTCAAAAGGGCCTATATACTTGGGGCTAAGCTTGCCTCGCCTCCCAAATCTCATCACACCCTTCATGGGTGATACTCGGAGAAATACCCGGTCACCAACTGCAAACCTCAACGACCGACGCCTGTGATCCACGTAACTCTGATATCTACTCTGAGTCGTCCTAAGCCTATCCTGAATCACCTTCACCTGATCGAAGGCCTCTTGAAGCAAATCTTTACCACGCGAACTAGGCTCTTTAGACTCAAACCAACCAATTGGAGAGTGACAACGCCTACCATATAAGGCAGGAACTGGTCCCACTGACCTCCAAAATCCAAAACACAGGCCCACAACATATCTTCAAAGACCTGAATAGTACGCTCCGACTGGCCATCCGTTTGTGGGTGAAATGTTGTGCTAAGGTGGACACGGGTGCCCAACTCCTCCTGAATAGCCCTTCAAAGCTTGAAGTGAACCATGCGAACCAACCTCTCGCACTAAAGGTAGTATAAACAAGAAGGCGGTGTGTTGACTTGGTCAATCGATCCACGATGACCCAAATGTTGTCAACACCTCTAGAAGTCTAAGGCAACCCCACAATGAAGTCTATAGTGATACGCTCCCACTTTCACTCCGGAATGTGTAATCTCTGGAACTTACCACTAGACCTAAATGCTCGACCTTCACCTGTTGGCAACACAAACAATGGGATACATAGTCGACAATATCTCTCCTCATACCGCTCCACCTATAATGTTGCCTCAAATCACGATACATCTTAGTTGTGCCGAATAGATTAAATATCTAGAATCATGGGCCTCGCTCAATATCAGCTGAATTAAACCCCTTACTCTCGAAACACACAACCGATCATCAAATCTCAAAACCTTATCCGAATCTAAACACCTTATCTTTGAGTGCCACCAAAGACACATCCGGGAACTGACAACCATGAATTTGATCTAGCAAAGACGACTGAACTCCTATATGGGCCAACACCCGTCTGGAATCTGAAATATCAAGTGTGATCATCCGGTTAGCTAAAGACTGGATGTCCAAAGACAACGGTCGCTTTGAAACATAAAATAAGGCTAGACTACCATACTCCTCGCCTTTTGGCTCAAGGTGTCCGCTACTACATTCGCCTTGTCGGGATTGTAGAGAATAGAGAGGTCATAGTATTTCAGGAGCTCAATCCAACGACATTGCCTCAAATTAAGGTCCCTCTAGCTCATAAGTACTGGAGGCCTCGGTGATCAGTGTAGAACTCACAACAAACCCCATATAGATAGTGCCTCCAAATCTTAAGTGCGAAAATTACCGTCGCCAACTCCAAGTCATGGGTGGGGTAGTTGCGTTCATCCTGCTTAAGCTGCCTGGACGCGTAAGCTATAACTCGGCCTAGCTGCATCAATACACAATCCAAACCAACGCCGAATGCGTCACAATATACCTTGAAACCCTCGCCTTCAACTGGAAGAGTCAATATAAAAGCGGTAGTAAGCAACTCCTTGAGCTTCTGAAAGCTCATCTCACTCCTCCTGGCGAGTCAACCGAGTCAAAGGGGCTGCAATAGTAGAAAAGCCCTCAACAAAGCGTTTGTAGTAACTCGCTAACCCGACGAAGCAATGAACCTTGGTAACAGAAGTGGGCTTGTCCTAATCATGAATAACCTCAATCTTCGCTACCCTTCTTGGATACCACATGCCCCAAGAATGCTACAGACTCAAGCAAAAACTCGCACTTTGAGAACTTGGCATAAAGTCATTGATCTCTCAAAGTCTGAAGTCGGAGTAAGCATGAGCAGCATTTGAGGAAGTCGTTGATCCATCTGGGCACAACTAAGATGTATCGTGATTTGAAGCAACATTATTGGTGGAGCGGTATGAGGAGAGATATTGCCGACTATGTATCACGTTGTTTGTGTTGCCAACAGGTGAAGGTCGAGCATTTGAGGCATGGTGGTGAGTACGATAGATTACCCATTCCGAAGTGAAAGTGGGAGCGTATCACTATGGACTTCATTGTGGGGTTGCCTCCGACTTTTAGAGGTGTTGATAGCATTTGGGGGTCAACACACTTCCTTCTTGTTCATTCTACCTTCAGTGTCTAGAGGTTGGCTCGTATCTACATTTGAGAGGTGGTTCGTTTTCATGGCGTGCCTATTTCTATCATTTTAGATCAGGGTTCACAGTTCACTTTCAACTTTTGGAGGGCTTTTCTAGAGGAGTTGGGCACCCGTGTTCACCTTAGCACAACATTTCACCCACAAACGGATGGCTAGTCGGAGCATACTATTCAAGTGGCATGTGTTTGGATTTTGGAGGTCAGTGGGACCATTTCATGCCTTTAGCGGAGTTTGCGTATAACAACTACCACTCTAGTATTCAGATGGCCCCGTTTGAGGCCTTATATGGCGGGCGTTGTCGCTCTCAGTTGGTCGGTAAGCCTAGTGAAAGATGAGGGGTGGGGTGAATTAAAATTAGTTGTTCAATTGACTGCCTGAGTGCAGTAGTCGACTTCCCTGCAGGTTAGTTCAGTAAAGTATGACGAAGTAAAATACTAAAAAGTAAATGAACACTGGAAGTTTTATACTGGTTCGGATCACCGATGTGGTGCTTAGTCCAGTCCCCTTGGGTTTCAAGGGTTTCCTTAAGAGCTTGATCGAACTTGGTTTACAGAATGGGTAGACTTTCGATCCTGTCTGATGAGCAAATCAGACCTTCTATACTTTTACACTTCCTCTACTCGTATAACCTACTCGTAGGATCTTTCCTTTTCTTTTTCTTTTACAATTGTTCACTCTTGTGTACAAAGCTTTATCAAAGACAAAAGAAGATTACAAATAAGTTCAAGTGAAGATGCGTACTTCACACTAAAGGTTGAGGAGTTTTATATAGTGATTGCTCTTATCAGAAACCCAAGGGTGTTTGAATCAAGGATCTTTTATCTCATCCTTGATTCGCCTTGTGATTGATTTGTTGAGTCGTGTCCACATTAGATATGTGCATGACAAATCAATTCTTTCCTTTGATTAAGGTCTTGATTCTTGGCTTGATCTTGATTCTTGATTTGATCTTCCTTTAATGTGAGTTGGTTGATTTTGGTCCCGTATTTGATTTGTCTTCTAATTTTTGCTTGTTTGAGTCTTCCTTCCGTGTATCCCTTGATTTGCCAGTTGTGATGTTTGATCTGATTGATCGGATATTCACTTCCCTTTTTCATTGTGATTTGATTTATATTTGGTTAATGTTTGTTTGATCAAATCTCATTTATCTTTTTAGCTTGATTCCATTGTGATTCCTTGCAGATCGTCATGGTCTCCATCGTGTGGCTTTTCTGCAACGTATGACTTAGTTAGTGAGAGTAGTTTGTCATTATTAAAATATGTATGATATACAAAGGGTTAACACCTAGGCTGTGTGGTACAGATTTGGTTCGTGCAGCCTTGGATCAGGTGAAGGTGATTCAAGATAGGCTTAGGATGACTCACTGTAAATATCAGAGTTACGCGGATCACAGGTGTCGACTGTTGAGGTTTGCAGTTGGTGATTGGGTATTTCTTCGAGTATTGCCCATGAAGGGCGTGATGAGATTTGGGAGGCGGGGCAAGCTTAGCCCCAGGTATATAAGCCTTTTTGAGATTTTGAAAGCAGTTAGTGAGGTTGCTTATGAGTTAGCTTTACTCCAGCACTATCGGCTATTCACCCAATTTTCCATGTTTTCATGCTGCACCGGTATGTTCCTAATAAGTCTCATGTGCTCCAGTATGATTCAGTTTAGTTGGATGATCATCTGACCTTTATAGAGAGTCGGTTGCCATTCTAGCCAGAGATGTCAGACAATTGCGGTCGAGAGCCATTCCTGATGTTAAGATCCGTTGGAGGCATCGTCCAGTCGAGGAGGCTACCTTGGAGACCGAGCAGGAGACGCGGGAGCAGTTCTTCGGCTTATTTGAGTCTTCAGGTACTTCTTGACTCTTACTTTCGCAGACAAAAGTCTTTTTTTTTTAGTAGTGGATGTTGTAATGACCCTCCTGGTCATTTTTGCCTTAATGCCTCTTTTTCGTCGTTTAGAGAGTTCCTATAGTGACCCCAAGTCATTTATGACTTACTGGCATTGACTGTTCGGTTGTTTGGTTGTTTGTTTGGATATTGTGCAGCTTTCCGTGTTTTAGAGACCTTGAAGCTTTAAAAGCGACTTTTAGTCAGTTCATCAGAAAAACGACCTCAGAATTGAATTATGACAGTTCCATCAATTCCTGAATGGCTAAATTAAGCTAGATTCGTGGTTGACTCGAGTCCTGAGGTTTTTGATGCGAGTTTAAACCATATTTAGCGTTTTAGCCTTGAAAACTAGCCAGTAGTTTACTTTGGTCAACGTTCTTAGAAAACTTGTCCGAATGAATATTTTGACATCGTGGTTAGCCCCAAAATGTTGAGTTTGGTCTAGAATGACTTTTCGTCGACTCCTGAGGCCTTCGGACTCTTTCCGAGCTCCTCGGTGGACTTCAGTTAAAAATGGCCTTCGGGTGTAGGACCCATTTTTTGTCAAGATGACATCGTATGGAAATTTCGACCGCGCTAGTGAGTTCGGAACGTCGAATTTAGTGGGGTAGCATAGTCCGTATGCGCGCACAAGATTCTGAACGAATTTTGAGCACCCCATCGGAGACTTTAAAAAATAGCAAAAGCTGAAATCTGGTGCAGCCCTTTTAGCGACCAGAATTTGGGCTTTTAACGACTAGATTTTTGGTCTTTTTAGCGACCTGATTCGCCTTTTAAGCCCAATTTCAGCTTTCAGCCCTCATTTTATAAGTGTGATATCTTGAGCTTTAGAGCTCCAAACTGGGAGATTCAAGAGGCTAGGTTGTGAGATTTTTCGAGGAGAACGCGTTGGTGAGCTCGGAAGCTGCTTTGGGACCTTCGTTTGAGGTTAATTTTCGCTTTCACCTGCTGGCATGGCTACTTTGTGAACTAAATTTGTGGGATATTTTGGGACTTGATTTCTCCCTCATTCTAAGTTTGAATTTGATGATTCCAGTGGCTATTTTGAGTGGTTTTTCGAGGAGAACGTCTTGGTATTGTCGGAATTCACTCTAGACCCCCCGTTTCTGATAAATTGACGGATTCAACTGCTGTCCCATTTCTAGTTCTTGAGAAAATCTGGGTTTTGGTTGCATGTTGATATTGTGATGTTTTCTAGCCCCGAATTGTGTCACATTTTGGGACATGAGCTCGGGAAACTGATTATGACCTATTTTGGGGTTAATTCCAAAATTTCTAGTGCGGTCCCACTTTTCCCGAAATTGGTCCATCCCGTGTCTTGCGATTTAAGTGTCTAAACAATCGTAATAACGTTGTGACTCTATTTCTGATAGCGTGGCAGCGTTTCAAGGTCGTTCGAAAAGGGAAAGCCCCCGAGAAGTATTTTGGAGCGCGCGTGATCGGCCTGCAAGTATGCTACGACTTCCCTCTCTTAGATTGAGCTCAAGAATGTGAATGCATGTTGATTAGTTGGGATTTGGGTTGGGTAATTATTGAATCATACATAGGTGTTTAGAAATCCTATTTCGGGAATTTGCGTTAAAAGTGTTATTATTTGGTTTTACAGTAGCTCGTGTTAGTGAATGGTTACATAAGTGGCATGTGCTAAAGAAACACAAACAAAACCTTGCAGTTTCTCTTCATTGTTGAATTGATTAGCCTTTCTGATTTGCCCCTTCACTACTGAAATCATTAATTTGATTTCCTTTTCTTACCAAATATGCAGAAGCAAGCGATTGATGAAAACCTGGTGCTTAAAATGCTTGAAGACAATTTGAGGTTAATCTGGGATCACTGTTTGTCTGCCGGTTCTTCTAGCTGACCATGATTTGCGGTCCTTCACTTTCTTTTTGCAAATTATCTGCAATAACTGCTCGATTCACAAGCTATGTTTGGTTGGTGAAGGTTGACCTTTTGTATTTTGCGGCAGTGGGGTGGAATGTATAGATGTATATTTGATTTGTGAAGAAAGTTGACCTTTTGTATTTTGCGCCAGTCGTATGTATAGATGTAGCTTGCTGAATCGTAAAACCCGAAATGCTGAAATGTATTTCGCACGATGGAATGAAATGAATCAATGCCTCAGATATTAGTGGCATCAGTAAGAAACATTGGACGAGATTGTAAATACTGTACTTCTGTTATGTAAACAGTGTAATGGAATAAAACTTATTTGAACTTTCTATTAGAGTTGACATATTTGATTTTATTGAATGTGGGAAATGTAAATAGCATATTGATGCATCCAGGAAATCTTACAGTGTTGTCCCATAAATTTTTTGTTCTCCGTCAGAGAGTCTTTAAAGACTAATCTTTCTTCCTTTTTTATGTACGGAACAAATGTGTTTTTGTTCATCTATACATCAAATGTTTTCAAACAACTATTCATGATCATTTGGCTCTCAACTTTAATTATATTTTCCTAATGAACAGAGAGATGGGTAATCAGCAAAGTGGATCTTCTTTCTTTGACATGGAAGTAAATTTAAGGATTTCTTTTTGTAAGTTAATTAACTATATTTGTAATAGGAATTGACTTCGTATTTAATATACAAAAAAAATGATGTATGTTAGGATCTAATTGGTAGAACAATTTATGGAGAAGAATATCCTAGCTTTGGAACAATGTTGCTCACGAGAAGCAAGTTATTTTCTTTATGCCTTTTTTGCCTCTTTTCCCGTAAGTTGGACATAGTGAAATAGTGTAAATTATTACCCGAGGACAATATTATTTTTGGAGCTGGTGTTTTCATTTTGTGCCATAAGTTGGCGTTTTCACTTTGTACATCGAGACATGTGAGGTCATCTCCAACAACCAAGTTCAAATCAGCTACATACATATTCTTGTGGTCATAATTACGTTTTGAGAAAGAAGATTTGTGACAATATAGCAATCCGAAAGAAAATTTTACTTCATTTCCTTTGTCACAAATTGAGACACACTAAGCAGATCGTACTTCAACCCCCTCACACCACTACACATCTTCAATATCATGCTCAAGAGATGTCCCAATTTTCCAACGCCTAGAATATATCCCTTATTTCAATTTTCAAAAGAGACATATCCACCTTGAAGTGCCTTAATGAGAGAAAGTTTTTAGTTTTAATTTTTTCATTCATATGCTTGGAACATCCACTATTCATGAATTAACAATGACTACTTCCTCCTATTTCCTCATGCACGGAAGAATTACTTGTTAGCCTTGGAGACCCATTAAAGTTTGAGTTCCCAAAAAGAAGATAGGGGTGTAATAAGGGCTTTCTTAATCTAGGTAGGCAGTCTGACTTTCTTCACTTTAGAGGCAGGACCAGGTCCTCTTCTAAAGTTTCTTTTATGTTCAACATAGTTTGAGAAATTCTTCTCAATTTTTATCAAGGTTTCATAATCTATCATAAGATGTCCATTATCCACAGTGATTACATAGGAAATTGTCAGACATAAACACATATTTACTGTGTGGGGATTACATGGATGATCTAATTTTTGACACCCTAGACCCTTGTTGTGGTTATACCCTTTGACTAGTTAAACTTACTAGCGTTTTAGAGGATGTGGTCCATTTAAGGAATTGGTTGAGCTCTTCCTTGTTGGAAAAACGCCGACAAGCACAAAAATATATATGGTAAAAGTAATGGAAATAAAATGAGAAGATAATGACACCAAGAATTTTACGTGGAAATCCTTCTTAAATAAGGGAACAACCACGGGCCAAGAGGAGCAACTGATATCACTATAGTAAGGAATTTTACACTGTGTAGTCACGAATACAATACTCAAAGTGACTACTATACACTCAAAAGGAACAACACTCTTTTGGTTACCACCTTACTAAAATATCGCTCACACTCTATTTTTCTTCACAGACTATTTTCTTGTACAGTCTATGGAATACCTCACTTTGCTCTCAAAATGGATTTTCTCTCTAATTTGGTGTACATTAAAAATGAGCTAATGAGCTCATTTTATAGAAGAAATTTGCAACTCAAATTTCCAATATCCACAACATGTCAAAATTGTGCCACCGAAAGTTTTTAATTGTTGTATTTCTTAACATTTGCTGCCACTGCAATTTGCCAACCTTGCCAACCATTGACAATTGCATCCAGCAATTGTTGAAGTCAATAGTGGCATAATGGGGCTGGACCCCACAAATCTCCCCATCCAGTCCCATTCACTGGAGGGAGGTATCTCCAACTTCTTTAGAGAGAGCTCATACCCACAAGTTCTTTGCATAACTCGAACTTGTCTTTCGGTATCACCTTAGTCTAACATATCTGCAGGATTTTCACTCGTGTGAATCTTTTTAACGTGAAGTAATTCACTCTCCACTTGTTCACGAATCCAATGATATCTGACGTCGATGTATTTTGTCCTTGCATGGTACATGGAGTTCTTGCTCAAGTCTATTGCACTCTGGCTGTCACAATAGACAATATACTCCATCTGATTCAAACCAAGATCTTGAAGAAACCGCTTTAGCCATATCATCTCCTTGCCGGATTCAGTAGCCGCAATATACTCAGCTTCAGTTGTGGATAGTGCAACACACTTCTGCAACTTTGACTGCCATGATATAGCTCCCCCTGAAAAAGTAAACAAATATCCAGTAGTGGATTTTCTGTTATCAAGGTCACCTGCCATATCAGAATCTGTATAGCCTTTCAAGATTGAATTTGATGATCCAAAACACAAGCATTCATCTAAGCTTCCTCTAAGATACCTGAGTATCCACTTCACAGCTTCCCAATACTCTTTTCCTGGATTGTCGAGAAATCTGCTGACAAGACCAACTGCGTGAGCAATATCAGGTCTAGTGCACACCATTGCATACATTAGACTTTCAACGACGGAGGAATATAGAACTTTGGCCATGTTTACTTTTCCTCCCTAGCTGTAGGACACATCTTCTTGCTCAACTTCATGACCAACAAGAGGTGTACTAACAGGCTTAGCATTCTTCATATTGAAGCGCTCCAGTACACGTTCAATGCACTTCTTCTGTGACAAATAAATCTTCCTTACATCTCTGAGATGAGTAATTCTCATGCCCAAAATTTGTTTGGCATGACCCAAGTCTTTCATAGAAAAGATTTACACAACTCTTTCTTCAGCTCGTCAATCTTGGAAGTATTCTTTCTCACAATTAACATATCATCCACATACAACAAAAGGATGATAAAATCATGGTTTGAAAACTTTTGTACAAATACACAATGATCTGATGATGTCTTCTTATAGCCATGCCCTCTCATAACAGATTCAAACTTCTTGTACCACTGTCTAAGAGCTTGATTTAGACCATATAGACTCTTTCTGAGTTTGCAAACAAAATTTTCTTTACCATCTACTTTGAAGCCCTAAGGTTGTTCGATATAAATCTCTTATTCTAGGTCACCGTGAAGTAAAGTCGTCTTCACATTCATCTGCTCAATCTCTAAATTAAGACTAGCAGCCAAACCTAGAACTGTGTGAATCGAGGATATTTTCACAACAGGAGAAAATATTTCGTCAAAGTCAATACCCTTTCTTTGACCAAATCCGTTAACAACCAATCTAGCTTTGTATTTGGGCCTCAAGTTGTGTTCTTCAACTTTAACTTTGAACACCCACTTGTTCTTCAAAGACCTCGTGCCCTTAGGCAATTTTACCAACTCATAAGTGTGGTTCTCATGCAGAGACTTCATCTCATCTTGCATGGCTTCAATCCACTAATCCTTGTGCTCATCTTCCATGGCCTCCTCATAACATTCAGGTTCTCCCCCGTCAGTGAGTAACACATACTCATTGGGTGAATAACGGGAGGAAGGAAACCGCTGTCTTGTGGACCTCTGAAGCAGAATATTTGATTCGTCCATAACTTCATGAGCAATGAGATCATCAATAACAATATCATTGTTATTATCAACATCAACATGTTGATTTGATACATGATTCTGGGCGTCACCATGATTATCAAGCCCAACAACATCATGCACACTTGTGTGAGGAACGTCATCATGATGAACTATACCATCAAAACTTGAAGATTCTACCTTCTCCGCTTTGTCAATATCTTCAATTGTTTGATTCTCCATGAAAATAATATCACGGCTTATCACAAGTTTCTTTTCAATTGGATCATATAACCTGTAACCAAATTCATCTAGGCCATATCCAATGAAGATGCATTACGTTGTCTTGGCATCTAACTTTGAACTTTCATCTTTCGGCACATGTACAAAAGCTTTGCAACCAAATACTCTCAAATGGTCATAGGAAACATCCTTTCCATACCAAACACTATTTGGTATATCACTTTGCAAAGCAACAGCAGGAGATATATTAATAACATGTGCAGCGGTCAATAAAGCCTCACCCCAAAATGAGTTCGGTAACTTTGCTTCAGAAAGCAAACATCTAACTCTTTCAATCAAGGTCATGTTCATCCTCTCAGCTAAACCATTAAGTTGAGGAGTCTTGGGAGGATTCTTCTGGTGTCTAATACATTGATGCTTGCAATATTCATCAAATGGTTCACAATATTCACCACCATTATCAGTACGAATACATTTCAGTTTCTTTCCAGTTTCTCTTTCAACTGAAGCTTGAAACTGCTTGAAGACACCTAACACTTGGTCTTTAGTCTTCTAGACATAGACCCAAAGTTTTCTCGAGCAATCATCAATGAAAGTGACAAAGTAGAGTGCACCACCCAATGTCTTTGTCTTCATTGGACCACATAAATCAGAGTGCACCAACTCAAGCAACTCTGTCTTTCTCGAAGGGGGGTAAGACTTAAAGGAAACTCTATTTTGTTTACCAGCCAAGCAGTGCTCACACTTTTTTAATTTAGCACTTTGGAAATTTGACAATAATTTCTTCTTGGCTAGAACATTAAGTCCTTTCTCGCTAATGTGGCTAAGCCTCTTGTGCCATAATGTTGAAGAGCTATCACTCTCAACCGCATTCACCATATCAACACAAGCAGAGGCCGTAGTCCAGTATAGACCACGGCGTTTGTTACCATGAGCAACAACCAAGGAACCTTTAATGAGCTTCCATTGTCCATCACCGTTGGTACTAACATATCCTTCATCATCTAAAACACCAATAGAAATTAGGTGCAGACGAACATCAAGAGTATGTTTCACATTGTTCAAAACTAGTTTAGTGCCAACACTAGTTTCCAAACAAATTGTACCAATACCAACCACACTAGAAACAGTCTCATTACCCATACTCAAGGTTCCGAAATCACCAAAAGTATAGGAAGAGAAAAAATCCTTCCTTGATGTCACATGAGATGTGGCACCAGTGTCCACAACCCAACTTGACTCATCACAAGCAATATTTATCATATCCGCATCAAGGACAGTAACAAGATCTTCGGTGGTAACGGTGGCTAGGCAATTTTCATTGCCATCTTCTTTAGTTTCCTCTTTATTTTTGTTCTCCCTCTTCAACTTCCTGCAGAATTTCTTTGTGTGCCCTTTCATGCCACAATGATAGCACTCAATATCCTTAAGTCTGCCTCTGAATTTGCTCCTATTTTGTTCTCTATTCTGAGAACCATGAGTTTTGTTTCTCCCCCTGGGGCCAGTTATCAGGACATCCGACGAAGAGGAACCTTGAGTTTTTTTTCTCATCTCTTCGTTCGAGACACTACTTTTGGCGGAATCCATATAAATCACACCATCCGGAGCAGAATTTGACAATGAAGTTCTAAATGTTTCCCAAGAGTCTGGTAGGGAACTACGTAGAAGCAAGCCTTGAATTTCTTCGTCAAATTTGATGCCTGTAGGTGATAATTAGTTCATGATCCCCTGAAAATTATTCAGATGGTCTGTCATCGGATAACCATCATGATACTTTAAACTCAACATCTGCTGTATTAAGAACATTTTGTTATTGCCAGTCTTCCGAGCATACAAACTTTCAAGATGCTCCCGTAAGGTTCGAGCATGTGTCTCCCCAGAAATATGGTTCAACACATTATCGTCGACCCATTGCCTAATAAATCCACAAACTTGTTTGTGCAACATATTCCATTCTTCATCTGTTTTGTTATCAGGCTTTACAGTGGTAAATACCGGTTTATAAAAGTTCTTGACATAAAGCAGATCTTCCATTTTCCCTTTCCAAATGGCATAATTAACACCGTTCAAAGTAACCATTCTACTTGTGTTGGCTTCCATTGTTTTCCTTAAAAATTATAGTTATCGCAAATCAAAGTAAATTTTTTCTGATGTGTAAGTTCAGACTGTGCTGCAATCACAAAACATACTCAGATATAACCTTGGCTCTCATATCAGTTTGTTGGAAAAACGCGGAAAAGCACAAAAATATATATGGTAAAAGTAATGAAAATAAAATGGGAAAATAATGACACCATGAATTTTACGTGAAAACCCTTCTTAAATAAGGGAAAAACCACGAGCCAAGAGGAGCAACTGATATCACTATAGTAAGGAATTTTACACTGTGTAGTCACGAATACAATACTCAAAGTGACTACTATACACTCAAAAGAACAACACTCTTTTGGTTACCACCTTACTAAAATATCGCTCACGCTCTATTTTTCTTCATAGACTATTTTCTTGTATAGTCTATGGAATACCTCACTTTGCTCTCAAAATGGATTTTCTCTCTAATTTGGTGTACATTAAAAATGAGCTAATGAGCTCATTTTATAAAAGAAATTTGCAACTGCAAATTTCCAACATCCACAACATGTCAAAGTTGTGCCACCGAAAGTTTTTAATTGTTGTATTTCTCAATATTTGCTGTCACTGCAATTTGCCAACCTTGTCAACCATTGATAATTTCATGTAGCAATTGTTAAAGTCAATAGTGGCATAATGAGGTTGGACCCCACATTCCTTAACTCGGAATATGTCCTTATCTTATTGAGCATTTTTCTAGGGATACAACCAGATTTGATTCAGACTTTTTCAAGCTCTCTTCAAGTTCTAGCTGAAGTCTACTAGCCTCACTTTTCCTTTTGAATTAGACTTGGGAGTCATCTTCAATCTCCTTGATATCTATATTTTTAGCTAAAGAAAAATTTTCTCCTAAATTAGAAATCTTAGTAGTTAAGACAATTTCTTCATTTTGAAAAATGTCTAGACTTCATTCAAAGAATCATTTTAGTAAGCTCACTAAGTGAGTTAATCGAAACATTAGCTAAACTTCTCAGTTTATTGAGAGAGTAATTAAACATTAAGGTTTTGCTTAATGTGGAGAAGTGTTACTTCTTCGTTCTCACATCTTTTGATTTTGCCATGAGGGAGAAGAGTGGGTAGAAAGCATTTTCATCATCCTCCACTGTCATCATAGCCGCATCTTCTGCGTTTTCAGGTTCATCAGATTCACTTGATGAGTCTCCCAAGTAGCAAGAGCCTTTTTGACAACATAATCAGCCGCGACTCTTCTTTTGGACTTGTCTGGGACTCGATCTCTTCTTTTTTTTCTTTATCACCATCAGATTTTTGACAGTCTTTATACTCAACTTTGTGCATAAGACAATCTGATGTAATGACCTGATTTTCCATATTTGTGACAGAGATCATTTCCATTTGAGGGTTTACTTCCACTTCCACTTCCTCTTCTCATGAACCCATCATTTCTTCTTAGAACCTTATGAAACTTTCGAGCGAGGTAAACCACATCCTCATCTTCCTCACTAAACTCGCCTTGAGCATCTTTGAGGGCCGAGGCTTTTTTTCAGTTCTTTCTTAGGTTGATTTGGTTGCTTGTTGAGCTCATATGTCTTTAGATTTTCGGTCAAATCCTCCATAGAGAGAGTTTTGAGATCTGAGCAGGATCTTTTTCGGGTGTTTACTGTAGAGAGAGTTCAAGCTTTGATACCAATGGTTGGCTTGTATGAGTCCACCACCAATCAAGAGAAGAAACTAGTAACAGAAGGTGAAGTAAATTCTTAAAGTGAAGAACATAGATGTTTACGTGGAAACCTCCTTGCTCAAGGAGGATAAACCACAACATGTGACACAGGATTTCTCAAAGTTCCAATATCTTCAAGCAACTCGTAAATACAGAGTTGAGTATTTACCAAGGATTAAACTCATAATCTCATAATATTACAAGACTCAAAGCAATAACTCTATTGCCCACTATATCAACTACCTCTAGATAACATAGACCTCAACACACACAACTCGACTAGCTCTAGCCACAACCTCAACTCTCAACAAAATAAGATTTGAAACGATCTACACCCCTTTATATCATAGGAGTAGATCTAAATAATGGAACAAATACTAAACTCAATATACCACAAAGGACGCTGCAAAACTCGACCAGGTCCCTCGTTATGTGAGAAACTGAGAATAGTTCTTCCTTGAGAATGACTTTTGATTGAATATTCTTGATTGCAGAAACCATGTGTAATCTTCTCAACATGTTCTCTTTATAACAAAAACAAAAAACTAGGAGCAACGCCATTGGTCGAGAATTGTTGTCCTCCTTGCCTCTGTTACAGTGCCCACCAACCACTGTAGTTCCTGCAACTTTACAACTACACACCGTTGACCTTACCTTTGCTAGATCCCTCCGCGGACCAGGTTCTTATCATAAACTTACACCACCATAATACAACAAATCACAAATGTTCTTAAGAACCAAATTGTGGTTTCACACACAGGAAGCAGCTTTGCTAGCTGCACATCCATCGATCGAAAAAATGTTTAAAAAAAATAAGCTGGAAGACAACAAGAGTTTCTCCCAACAGAATAATTAAGCATTCAAAAACAAAATACTTCGACATCATGTTTCAGACAGGGATGACATGACCAACTGAATGGGATCTCCGTAATGCAGCTGATGCACTTTGCTCCGCGGCTTTCTAAAACAAAAAGACAAGTTAGAAGTTAGAACAAACTTTCATAAAGTGTGTTTTAATGTATTGTAAATGTGTTTTTTACATACCTTGTCGGACAATGTGTTTTTCAAGACTTTTTCCATCTCCTCAACGACAACGTCAATAGTTGGACGACCTTTGCTTGATTTGGCAACACAGAGCACTGCAATTTGAAGTATGGACTCAAAATCCACACTGTTTACTTCACCTTTTAGCCTCGGGTCCTCGAAGTCTTTTAGTCCCCGTTTACCCATGCTCACATCCTTTGCCTAATTAACACTAGCTTTAGTTAATTATCACTGCTCATTTTTACTATAAGCTTAAAATGATGAGTGAGGGAGTACATACTTTTCTTGTTAGTTGGTCTCTGGCATCCAAATCAAGTTCAATAACTTTCTGGCCAGAAAGAACCTGTAAAGCTACTATACCAAAGCTGTAAATGTCACTTGCACACGTCAACTTCGCGTTACTCATATATTCTGGATCCATATAACCTATCGTCCCTCGTACATCTGTAAACACTTTGCTCTCTTCCATTCCCAACATCTTTGCCAGTCCAAAATCTGATAGCTTTGCTTCCAAATCCTCTGTTAAAAGGATATTTGTAAGCTGCACACGTCGTAATTCACAAAAAGAAAGTAAATATATATATATATATATTGAGCATAAGAAATACAATTCAAGAGAAATGATTTACTAGCTGATACCTTAATATCTCTATGAACAATGAATCCATCTATGTAGCTGTGGAGATACCTCAATGCAAGTGCACAATCTCTTAAGATTTTTACCCTTTGTTCCCAACTTAGGACCATGTCTTTTCCTAAAAAAAAAATTTAACACATTGATTAGTAACATTAAAAGGGTGAAAACGATCATCGATCTTGAAAAATTACTCTACTCTACTTACTTAGAAGATGTCGAGCTAGATTTCCAGCAGAGCAATACTCGTAGACTAAATATTGTTCACCGTCTTCAATGCAACACCCAAAGAGACAGACAAGATTAGGATGTCTGACTCTGGAAAGATTCTCGAGTTCTCTACTGAAAGAATCTGATGTATTACTTCTATATATCTGCTTGATAGCAACTACTTGTCCACTAGGAAGAACCCCTTTGAAAACTTGCCCTGCACTACCGCGTCCCAGGAATTTCTTCTCATCTCCATAATTTATCGCATTCTCAATCTCAGCTTTCGAGAAAGTATATAGCCCTGGACAAGAAAGGAACATCTTTGGTTTTGAACGAAGGAGCTTCCGTCCAGCCCTAGCGTTTCTTGTTACATACTTAACCAGAAAGATCACCATCATCATCCCAAATGTTGCTAAAACTATTGCAACCAATGCTTTCGCTAAAGAATCTGCACTTTTTAATAAAGTAGTTAGAATAACATTGTGAAACAATTAGTATTACCTACTTTTTTCAAAATCTCATACTTACATCTGATTTTAATGTAATCTTCACTTGACTTATCTGTACAAAGAAAGACATTAGTAAACATTGCAATTAGAAGATAAAACTAATGTCATTAATTTCCTCACCTAAAGTACTCAGCCCTGGCAAACATCTGAAGAAATCGTCGATTAAAGAAGGATCATTTAATTTTGTGGTAGCAACTGAAATGACAACTGCCACAAGACATATAGCTCTCTCAGTTTCATTATCTTTCGCGTTTAACTGATCAAGGAAATGATCCCTCGTAGATTTGATGGCACTTGTGCAATCTCTACAAGCATCGTCGAAGTTAGAGGAATTGAAACGTGAACAGTTATCCCAGACATTCTTAAAATTCTGATTCTGCACAACACTTGTCAAAGAAAGGGTAGAGCATCGGCTGCTTTCTTGATAGAGGTGATCAAGTCCACATTTACTGATGGAAACAGAGGGCTGGTGCTTAAAGGATCCAGAGGCGCAACGTCCCCATTGATCTCGATGGAGGAAGAGGTTCCCTTGTTGAATTGCTTGTGTAGCTAATGCCTGTGAGAAGAAGTTGAGGGCATTTTGGCAGCATCTTGTGGTGGGGAAACTGTCCCATTCATTTATGATTTCTTGATCGATAGCAATGCATTCACCGGTTGGTTTGTATGGAGATGAGGTGAAGTTCAGCCCACAATCTGCACATTTAAGTACACGACACCAAATCAAAGTACGGAGTTAATATCTCAAAAGATCGAATTTACGTTAGCAAAGTTATCATAAAATTGTCTTTTTATATTAATACAAAATAAAGTTTAATGACTCTGCTACATAAGTTTCCATAATTAACGGACTTTTTGATGTATTAACTCCAACAAAGTTCGGCTACAACTCCCTCAGTCCATCTTTACTTTTTCATGTTTCACTTGGCACAATAATTTTACCATATCACCCCTGTTAATTATAAGTCATCTAAATATTGAAAAATGAATTGTGTTTAACAGCAAGGATAAAATGACCAAAGAAAAGGCCATTATTATCTTATTTACTTTGATTCCGATAAACTAACTTTAAAGAGTAGGCGGTTTGTATCTTTCTATGACCCCCAAAATAAGAAGTAGGAGGATAGGCAGAGCAAGAGCTCTTGATGTCTACTCAAGCACGCTTCTTCATTCATCCATTTAGGCACAACTAGGAACACGTGGGGAACCTGGTTCGGGAACAACTTTTTACTAACAGGAGTTAATCATAGTAAGAGAGTCCAATCTTTGAAATAGAGCTTAGTCTCTCACAAAATGATAAATTAATTATTGACTTTTATAAATCGGACAAGTATTATTGGACATGTCAAAATAGTATAGTGGACAAGTAAAGATGAACGGAGTAGGAAGTAAAACAAGTCAAAGCAAATACCTAAGTCTTCTGGAGAAGGCGCGGCGAGATGAGCAAAAATAAGACATATTTGGAAAAATAAGATTGCCTTGATGACTAAAATAACCATCTCCCTTAATTGATGATACTTAATCAAGAAAATCTGAAAATTAGAGTTAACATATTAATTTTAAAGTTATAGTTAAAGTTAATAAAATTGTTTTTTTCGACAAACAAGAAAATGTGATGATCATATATAGGTAAAAATTTCCTCATTAAAATCGAAGAATGTATGAGAATAGGATAATAATATTCTTTATTTTATTATTTATGTTGCATAGTTATTCTCCGCGCACACCAGCTTTGAAATGGCTCTTTGTGCATAATAATATACTTTTTATATTATAATTTGACATTTACCAAGTCCAAAGACCAATCGATGTGCCTTTATATTTTTGTGGAGTGGAAATTTACATTTATTAGAAAAGAAAGAAAATTATTGGAACAATGAATTATATATGCTTGAAATTTTTCAATTTTACTTTGATTAGAAGAAAACGAGTCGATATTATCAATTCAATTCAATTCATCAAAATTGTTACGAAAAAGTATGTCCAAACAAAAAAGAGTACTAGGTTAGATAGAAACGGAATATACATGGCACATACTCACATACTTATATTCCAAGGTAATAATTTAGTTGGTTGGTAAGTAGAGTGCTATTCAATTATTTAAAATATTCAACTTGTTTCGACTTTCAATTCTCTTATGGTTATCTTATTGTGCTTTTTGTAGTTTTTTTTTTTTCTCTTTGGAGGGGTAAAGGATATATAATTTTGGTTGCATGAAAAAAAAAAATCACTCTTTTCCTTTTTTTTTTTTTAGCTTTCGAGGAAGATTGGACTTTTCATTCATTCGACACAGATAGTCAGTAAAATTATTTATTATAATTCTAAGACTTTGGATTGAATCGGTCTATTCCTTTTATCATCTTATTAGTTTATCGAGTTTCAGACTAATCTTGATGCAATTATCGACTTCTTTTTTTCAAATCTAAGTATTATATCATTGCATCATGCCTGTTTTCCTATAACATTGAAGAGAAATCAACTTACATTAAGAAAAATAAAATAAAATAAAATAAAAAGGTAAAACTCAAAATCAAACCATACATATGTACAATAATTAAACATTATGACATATATATAAAGTTTGTCAGCAGTCAACATGTCTGTGTAGTCCATTTCTTGATTACAAAGGGTAAATAAACCTAAGAGGGTAATGATTAATTACTTCAAATAATAAACTTATAAGTATCTCTTATTCTCCAACCCCCTTTTAATTAAAATCTTAAAAACAAAGCCCCTTGTAATATAATTATGCAAAATTTGATTTAATTAAGTTCTAGACATGAGGGGGAGGAACATTAATAGGCCAAGCATTATTGGTCATGAGCCTCCAAGTGTTGTTCAGCTCCTCATAAACTTCGTCTATTGTTGGGCGCTCTTCTCTTGTTTCAGACACACAAATTACTGCAATTTGCAATATGGATTTCATTGCTTCGATGTTTATTAGTTTCCCTTTCAATCTCGGATCTTCAAACTCCGCGATTGGAAGCTTTCCACTACTCACATTCTTTGCCTGCATCAGATCGATTGATATTACTTATTTTTCTTTTTAATCAGTCTTCAAGGAAAAAAAGAAACATATTACTATAAAATACCTAATTTACCCTTAGTGATGTGATCACTCCAATGATCTATGACTTATTTTACTCTACAAATTTGAAATGTTCTTTTTTCTTTTCTTAAAACTGTGTATTAAGTCGAATTACATCACATACATTGAGACGGATGAAATATTTACCTTTGTTAATAATATGTGTCTGGCATCTTCATCAAAGTGAGGAATTTTTATTCCAGATAAGACTTGCAACATTATCATTCCAAAGCTATAAATGTCAGTTGCACAAGTGAGTAAACCACTCTTTTTGTATTGAGGGTCTGTGTATATTCCATTTTCCAAAACATCTCCAAATACTTTGCTTTCTTCCATTCCTACTTTGCTTTCTTCCATTCCTAGCATTTTTGATTGACCAAATCCACATAGTTTTGGTTCCAATATCTCATTCAAAAGAATGCTACTAAGCTGTCACATTAGAACACTACTATTAGTACTTAATTTCAAAAGATAAATTATTTTTCTACAACAAAATTACTCCCTTTGTTCTAATTTATATGACTCGCTTTTCTTTTAAGTATGTCCAAAAAATGACACATTTCTATATTAAGTAATAATTTAATTATAAAATATTCATTTTACTCTTAATGAAATGATATAGTCACGCGAACAAGTGAACAACTATCACTTATTTTAGATCATAAGTTTAAAAAAAAAAATCAGTTCTTTCTTAAACTCAGTGTCATTAAAATGGAACGGAGGGAGTAAAATGATTACCTTAATGTGGCGATGAATGATGCTGCCATCAATATAATTATGGAGATATGTGATTGCACTTGCACAGTCCCTTAGTATTTTAACTCTTACATCCCAACTCAAAACAGTGTCTTCTCCTAAATAATATTTCACGTAACTTAGCTTTATAAGAGAGAAATTATAATGTATAAAATGAATTAATCATTTAAACCATTTATAGTCTCAATGAATCATACTTGAAAATCTGTGTCCAATCAAATAATAAGACCCATAAAATGAGATGAAAGAAGTAATAAATAAGACGAAGAAAGTAATATATATTTCCTCCGTTTCATTTTATGTGGCAATATTTGATCGGACGTGAAAGTAAGAAATAATGAAAACTTTGAAATATTTATCAAATTGTCCTTTGAAAGACTCATTTTTCTCTCTCCTCATAAATATATTGGAGTACTATATTTAAGATTAAGTGACACCAACAAGGATAAAAAAATTGTATCTTTAAATACTTATCATATAAGGAAATGTGACATTCTTTCTGACGTTCTTACAAAAAAAAAATGATGTCACATAAAATGAGACGGAGGAAGTAAGATTTTTACAAAGTTTGAAATGCGTGCCTAAAAACTAGATAAAGAATAAATAAAGATAAATTATTAGGTGTATTTTTGCTATATATGCAAAAATCAAATAAATAAAGAGAGTTTAACTTTTGTGCACGTACAAGATTTATCCATCAAATTAAAATTACCCATAACAACAAATATGTAATCCTCTATAAGAAGCCTAATTTTACTTTTACTTGTCCATGCTTAAAATAGATTTTAAATTTTACTTATTAAAGTATTTACTTTTTTTCGTTTCTATTTATATGTCGTTCTAACTAAAAATAAATAATACTAATTAGTATTTTCTTTGTCTCTAATTACTTGTCCATTTTTTTACTTGTCCATTTTGATAAATCAATAAAGAACCATTTTTGTAACTTATTATTCCCTCAATTAATTAGTTTTGAAAAAGGTAGAACTTTTTAAAATCTTAAATTTTTAGTTTATCAACTTCATAATTAATATGGATTAATGGTAAACTTATTATATCAATCATTATTTTCTTAATATGTGTGTCGATTCAAAAGTGGATAAGTGATTAGGGACAAAATGAATACTTGTCATTTCATAAAACCAACACATAAAAAATATTATTCTTCATATTTTACTCTCAATCACAAAACCAATACATTAAAAACACTATTCTTCATATTTTACCCTTGAGAGTTATTAACTTTGCAAGTATGAATTTGACCAATATAGAAAAACTAAATGATTAATACATGTTCATTGGTCAATTTAATTAATCAAAATAAATTAATGTATGTCAATTTATTTTGAAACTTGACTTTAAGAGAACACTAAATAAGGGTAAAATAGTACTCCCTCCGTTCAGTTTTATATGTCATCCTTTTATAAAAATAGTTCGCTGATAATACTTGTCATTTCATAAAATTAATGCATAAATACCATATTGTTCTTTTTTTACTCTTGTGAGTTATTAGCCTTGAAAATATACATTTGACCAACTTAGAAAAGCTAAGTAAATAATTTATGTGCATTGGTTAAATTAATTAAGCATAGTAAGTTAATTCATATTCATTTGTTTTCAGTTAAAAAAAAAAATAAGGATAGAATAGTAAACTTACTTAGTTTCATAATACACGTGAAATCTCAAATGGTGACATATAAATAGAAACTGAAGGAGTAAACTTACATAGTTTCTTAAGAGGTGTAAAATTTAAGATAGTGACATATAAATAGAAACAGATGGAGTATAACATATCGAAAAAGGACAGTTCTTATTAAATCCTTTTTTACATGTTTTACCCTTAATATATTTTCTAAATTATTTTTAAGACCTAATACTTAACTTCAATCAATATGAATAATATAGTAAAATAATCATGTCAAACATTATTTTCTCAATAGATGTGTCGAGTCCAAATATGAGAGAAATGGAGAGAGTAATATAAATTAAAAGGTTAGAGGTAGAGAAACTAACTGATTAAATATTGAGCTAAATTTCCACCAAAAGAGTGTTCATAAACCAAAAAGTGTTTTCCATCTTCATTACAAAAGCCCAATAGACAAACAATGATTGGATGTCTAGCTCTTGAGAGACACTCAACTTCCCTATTAAAAGAGTCCATTGCATCTTTTGTTTTGTGCATCTCTTTAATAGCCACATTTTGTCCACTTGGTAAAATCCCTTGATAAAACTCTCCTCTTCTTCCATGTGCTATCCACTTTCTCCTTCTCATATTACCAATGTTTAAAGCATTCTCAATCTCAACAATTGTGAATTTGTAAAGACCATTAGTGGTAGGGGACTCCACATTAATCTCAACAATCTCAAAATGCATTTCAACAACATGACAACTATTGTGACTACTATTATGGCCACTATCACTGCTAAAAATACTTCTCCCATTTAATAATCTTTTTTGTGTGTGTGACTAAATGCTTCTCTAATATCACTACTAGCTAGGTGCACTTCTATCAATTATGTGGTCCAATTATATAATTCACTCAGATAATTAAGAGAATTTAAGCACAATTCAAGTCACATTTTTGAATTTTTATGAAACTATACTAAAATATAGAGAAAAATTGATATAAAGACACGTAAAGTAGCAATACATCAAAAAATGATCTTTAGCAACAATCAATTAACGGTAATAATTAAATTGTCGTTGAATATGTTTTTATGGTGATAATTAACACTCTTTGTAAATTCTGTAAAAACTTATAGCAACATTGAATTCAATAACAATTAACTAGTGTCGATAAATGCTTTAACACTCTTTATTAAGGTGCATAGTCATTGTTGCTAAAAGTTGTTTTTTGTTGTAGTAGTGTAACTAGAAGTAAAAATAAAAAGACCTTAGCTTGACCAAAACTAATGAAGAATGAGAAGACGATGATGGAGCAACCTCAAACGAAGGAACATGTTCAATATTTATAATAAGGTTTGGGAGATAAGGAAACACAAGAATGTCAATTTTCTTGTTAAATTTACTATGCAATTCCTTTGTCACACTTTCAAGGAAACCTTGATATTCCCCAAGATCAACTAAGAACAATGGGCCATTTTTCATTCATGATATTATTAATGTAAGTCCAAAGGATTACCTAGTTAATAGTTACCATAACAAAGATGACAAAGAAGAGAATAATGTACATAATAAGTTAATGAATATCATGAATCGAAATGTCTTTACTTCATAATAATTTTGTCATCTTTAATTTTGGGAAAAGGGTTAAAAATGTCTTTAAACTATGTGAAATGAACAAATATGTCTTTCGTTCGTAGTCTGATCCAAAAATTGTCCTTATCGTCAATATTTTGGTCCAAAAATATCCTTAAATTATGTGAAAGAAACAAAAATGTCCACCGTTTTTAGTTTGGTCCAAAAATACTCTGCCATTAATACTTTGGTCCAAAACTATCTTTATTGTTATTTAATGGATCGAAAATGCTCATTTTCAAAATAACTATAGTATTTATTTTCTTTTTAACACAATTTTTTCTAATAGTATTTTTCTAAAGATTAGCAAATGTTGATTTTACCTCAATTCAGAATAAAATAAAACATGAAAATGTTTCTTATTTTATTGTAATTATTTTTATCGTTATATAAATAAAAAATTTATAATGGATATATTATCATCTTATATATATGACATATATTATCCATCGAAAGGATATATAAAGTTATTCTATTTTAATTGATAAAATGAAATTGAGAAGAAAAAAATTATTTTCTACAGTTTTATTTGTTAAAGTGATTTTTTTAAAAAGAAGATGTGTTTAAAAAGAAAAGAAACAATATATTTATTCGGAAAAGGGTGTTTGACCCATTTAATAACTATATGGGCATTTCTGGATCAAAATATTGACAACAAGGATATTTTTACGTCAAACTATAAAAGGAGGACATTTTTGTTCCTTTCAAATAGTTTAAAGGAATTTTTGACTTTTTTCCCTAATATATTTTTTTTTCCTTTTTTCAATGTCCAAAATAAATAAATTATTCAATGTTCAAGAGAGTTATTTGGAGTTTATTCCATTTTGCCCTTCATTTACATTTTCTAGGTGATAAGTTCAAGAGAGTTAATTGTTCATACTTACTCCCTCCGTCCCATTTTATATGTCAAACATTTCTATAAGTAGTTGGACCACAATACTTGTCATTTTATAAAATTTATGTATAAATTACAATATTTTGTCTATTATACCTTTGATAGAATAATTAATCTGGTCATTTATTAATAAAGTTGACTTAAAAAAACATTAAACAAGGATAGACGGGTAAAGTTATATCATTTCTTAATACGAGTGCAAAGTAAAAATATGACATTTAAAATAGAACAAAAAAAATATAATATAACTAGTAAAAATGTCCGCGCTTCACGTGGAAATGAACTACCCAAGTAGCTCACATCTTTTTGTATCTGTTGTGTAGTTAATAAAATTATAAAAAGAAAATGCCAAAGCCCATCTCTTTTAATTGGATGTACTAACGTATGACCATTTCAATTGAATGATGTCTAAGGACTAAGGTCTAAGGATATACGTCGGGAGAATATTACCATTTAAGCTTTCACAATGCCAAATATACAAATTTTACAAATTTCCACAAAAATAGCCAGCCAAAGTGTTATATTACTCTATCAAGATATATTACTTATGAATCAACATGTCTAATTTAAAAGCATGACCATGATTTATTTAAGTTTAGTTTATCATATCCTTTATATAGACATCATACTTATATAGGATATCACTCAATTAATTTAAAATAAATTTCATATCATTTAAGTTGGTGCTCACATAAATTTATTATTAGTATATGTATGTCATTATTTAAAATTTTCGTGTATAGTATATTTAGATTTTTATCATATATCATCAAATAGACATCATGCCTATATGTTTGTTTGTTTTTTTAAAAAAAAACCTAGCATGCTAATAAGTAATAACTAAAATTGTCGTAAATGTCTTTCCTTTATCGCAATCAGCCTAGTAATTAAAATTGTTCGCATGTGTCTAATTTTTGAACTTCAGCTCTATGTTATTCAAGTTTTGTGTTACGATTTATATGTCTTGGTTATGTATGCACACATAAATTGCTATGCCATTCATACTTTCTTTGTGTTTTCAAGCATACTATAATTAATTTAGAGGTTATTCGAGACCTTGTGTGCTAATTGTTTGTCTTATTTTTTTTTGTTTGATGATATGTTTATAAAGAGCCTTAGATTTCTTTAGTCTAGGACCTATTCAGATAATAAGTGCAATGCCTCATGGACATTAAGTTAGAATGGATATACACCTTCTAAGACAATAGTTTTATTTCTTTTAGATTGTTTTTAGGTTAATAATAAATGAATCTAGGAGGGGTAGTGTTAAAATATACAAGTATGTTAACTATGTACTAGTTAGTTGGCTACAATGAATTTCCTAGAATTAGTTAGCTACAACTTTCAAATTTAAGTTAATTAGCTTAGTGTAGTTAATTGATGCTTTACTAGTTAGTTACCTCGATCAGTGTGTAGTTAGTTACCTCGATCAGTTTGTAGTTAGTTAGAATCTCATGCTATATAAGCAGTATGAGACATCCATTGTATCAGTTTTTTCCTTCCTGATCAATACAATTCTCTTCTTCTCCTTTCTCTTAATTCAGTCTAGATTCATCATTGCAATGGTGAGTTCATAAACTCACATTTTCTCATGGTAATAAAGCAAAAGGTGTTGGGTCTATAGAACAGGATTACAGTGGAGTTTAGATCTCCTCTAGCTGGTTAATCTTGTAGTTATTCTTCTAGGCGAGTTCAGATCTCATCTAGCTAGTTGATTCTATGTTGTTGTTTGTGAGACTCGATAATGGCAGTTTTAAGAATCGTACAGAGTAATCCTTTGTATATTGGCCAATCTGATTCGTCAGGAGCTATGTTGATTCCTATCAAGCTGACTGGATCTGAAAACTATGGTGTTTGGAGTATATCCATGAGGATTGCACTTTTAGGGAAGAGGAAATATGGTTTTGTAACTGGTGCTTGCACCAAAGCATTATACAAAGATGAGCTGCACGAACAGTGAGAAACATGTAATGACATCGTCTTGTCATGGATGATGAACACTGTCAGTGAGGAGCTTCTTAGTGGTATACTTTATGCCACAACTGCTCAGTTTGGGCAGATCTCAAGGAGAGGTTTGATAAAATCAATCGCATGAGGATCTACCAGCTGCACAAGGAGATCACCACTCTCACACAAGGTACAAATTCTGTGTCACATTATTTCACTAAGCTTAAGACCTTATGGAGTGAATATGATGTTGTGACACCACATCCTAGTTACACATGTCCTCAATCTAAGGAGTATATAGAGAACCTTCAACAATTGAGATTGATTCAGTTTTTAAGTGGCTTAAATGGATCGTATGATCAACCTCGTAGACAAATACTACTTAAAGGAGTCACACCTTCCTTAAATCTAGCATATGCTATGATCATAGAAGATGAAATCCAACACTCAACATGCTTAGCCAATGTAGTTGATAAGCCAGACTCAATAGTGATGAATGTGAATAATACTCAAGGGAAGGAGTTTCTTAAGGGAAGGAGGTGTGAGTATCGTCACTTTACTGGTCCCACCAAGGATAATTGCTATAAACTAATTGGTTACCCAAGTGATTGGAAGCTCAAGAAGAAAGAAGGTTATGGTAATAAGAACACTAATGGTGGTTTTGGTAACCAAAGGGCCACACATCCTAGTGAATTCGGAGGACAACATATAGACAACAATGTGACTGGTGATTCCAGATGCTCCTATGACTTGTCTCAAGTAGCTTCAACCAGTCAAGGTGCAGGAGATAGTTCATGCTTAGCAAAGGCACAAGCAATCATAGAGAAGGAATACAAACAAATACTAGAGATGTTGAACAAAGAGGAGCCAAGGAGAGTCAACATGGCAGGTCTTACAACTTGTTTAATGTCAAAAAAAATTTCACAAGACTGGATTGTAGATTCTGGTGCAACTCATCACATCACAACACACAAGCAATCACTGATCAAGAGTCATGAATTGAGTAAGTCACAGAAGAAGCAGGTACATTTACCCACAGGGATAGAGTGAATGTGAATCACACTGGTGAATCAGCTGTATTTGATGATGAAATTGTGAGAAATGTCCTACATGTACCAGACTTTAAGTTCAATTTGTTGTCAGTGTCCAAGATCACAACGGAATTGTCTTGCTTTGTATCATTTTATCCTAATTTCTGTGTTTTTTGGGACCTCTTAAGTGGCAGGGTGAAGGGGATTGGTAAGGAGGAGGGATGATTATACATGTTCAAGAGTGGCTCAACAGTAAAGCAAGATAAGACAGGAAAATGTAAATAGCAGGTGATGGTTGCAGGAGTAACAAGTCAAGATATCTAGCTTTGGCATCAAATACTTGGACATCCTTACCACCTTATCATGAAACATTTAAGTCTAGTTCATAACAATAAGAATGATGTACTTACTAGTTGTCCTGTTTGCCCATTAACAACGCAAACCAGACTAGTATTTCCTAGTAGAAATTCTAAAGCTTTTGCTAGTTTTGACTTGGTTCATATGGACTTATGGGTACCATACAAGACTCCCACTCTAGACAAGAAGCATTACTTCCTGACAATAATAGATGACTACAGTAGATTTGTTTGGATTTACTTGCTGCAGTTGAAATATGAAACTATTGTGGCCATAAAAGTTTTTTTTTCTATGATCAAGGCTCAATTTGGTGCACATGTTAAAGTTGTTAGATCTGATAATGGTACTGAGTTTTTGTATTCTCAATGTATTCAATTGTTTCATGAGCTGGGAATACTTTATCAAAGCAGTTGTCCACACACACCACAACAAAATGATGTGGTGGAAAGGAAGCATAGACAGATTCTTAACATAGCTTGGGCCATCAGGTTTCAATCACAATTACCTATAAGATACTGGGGATATTGTATCAAGGCTGTTGTGTATTTGATGAACAGATTGCCTTCATTAACCATCACAAACAAAAGTCCCTATGAACTTCTTTATTCCAGAATTACAGCACTTTCTCATCTAAAGGTCATAGGTTGCGTGTTTTATGCTATAGTTGTGCCTAAGGGTGATAAATTTGCAGAAAGAGTTGTTCCCACTATATTTCTAGGATACTCAGAATTACAGAAAGTTTATATATTATTAGATATAAAGTACAGAAAGTTTCTTGTGAGCAGAGATGTAGTTTCCCATGAAACTATCTTTCCTTTTTCTACAAAGGAAGTGTCTACAGATACATCAATGGAGGTATATGACTCTCCATTAGAAGTTACTGCTACTTCCATGATAGATTGTGATCTTGATACTACTGCACACACAGAAGTTCATCATTCTAATGATGATGTTATTAATACTGATGATAGAGGTTCACCATGATGAAAGTGTAACTGTAGATACAGAGCATGATGAAGGTGTAACTCATGCTCTTATTTCCACTAAGGTTGCAGAAGTTCCTACTACAAGTGTCAGAAGGACCTTAAGGAGTATCAAGGAACCTGTTTGGATGAAAGACTAAGCAGGGAAGAAGCAAAGTAGCACTAGACATCCAATAGCTAATTCTCTTAGTTATGATAGATTTACATGTTGTTACAAAGCATTTTAAAGAAAATTTTCTGAGTGCATTGAACCCAAACACTTTCATCAGGCTGTCAAGGATGATAGATGGATTCAGGCTATGCAACAGGGATCAAGGCTTTAGAAGAAAACAATACCTGGTCAGTAGTTGAATTACCTAAAGAAATGCACATTGTGTGCTCTAAGTGGATTTACAAGGTAAAATACAAGGCAGATGGTGAAGTGGAAAGATTCAAAGCTAGGTTGATAGCTAAGGGATAGAGTCAGCAGGAAAGGTTGGACTATCATGATACATTCTCACCAGTTATTAAAATGGTAACAATCAGATGTGTAATTGCCTTAGTCGTATCAAAAGGATGTCGTATGTACCAAATGGATGTCTATAATGCATTTCTTCAAGGTGATCTTGAAGAAGAAGTCTATATGGAGAAGCCTGAAGGATTTAAGAAGCCAGGAGAAAACAAAAGTGTGCATGTTACTCAAGTCCTTATATGGACTTAAACAGGCATCCAGACACTAGAATTTAAAGTTGACTAATGCCTTGGTGGCTGCTGGTTTCACTCAAAGTGGCCATGATTATTCCTTATTCACCTTAAAGAAAGATGCAGACATTGTGGTTATTCTTGTTTATGTTGATGACTTACTCATTATAGGGAGTAATACCCAAATGATCATTGAAGCAAAGGAGAATTTGCATAAGCAATTCAAGTTGAAAGACCTTGGTGAACTCAGGTTCTTCCTTGGCATTGAAGGGTTGAGATCAGCAAAAGGAGTGATACTGAACAAAGGAATTATATATTAGAACTTATTTCTGAAGCAGGCCTGGCAGGTGCTAAACCTGCTTCTACCCCTATTGAGTCGAATGTGAGATTGCCTTCGGTAGAATATGATCTGACAAATGGTCATACTGGAGATGAAGTTCTTCATGACATTACAGCTTACCAAAGGGTAGTTGGGAAACTATTATATGCTACTATTACCAGACCAGATATAAGCTATGCAGTGCAAACCTTAAGTCAGTTCATACAATCCCCTAAGAGGTCACATTGGGAAGCATCAATTAGAGTGATTAAATACCTAAAGGGTACAATTGGTCAAGGAGTCTGGTTACAATCAACCTGCTACTATGCTATCGTGTTGCTGTGATTCTGATTGGGCTGCTTGTCTTAATACCAGGAGGTCTATTACATGGTATGTAGTTAAGTTTGGAGGATTCTTAGTGTCATGGAAATCAAAGAAACAACAGACTATTTCTAGGAGCTCAGCCGAAGCTGAATATAGAAGCATGAATTTAGCTGTATCAAAAGTCACTTGGCTGTTGGGACTATTTACTGAGCTAGGTGTGCCAATTCATATGCCCATTCCTGTATTCAGTGATAGCAAATCAGCTATACAACTAACAACAAATCCAGTCTTCCATGAAAGGACAAAACACATTGAAATTGACTGCCACTTCATCAGAGACAAGATCAAAGCAAGAGTGATTGACACTGTCTATGTCCATACTCAGCAACGACTTGCAGACCTGCTAACAAAAGGGTTGAGTGAGGCTCAACATTCATACCTTTTGGGCAAGCTTGGTGTGCTTAATATTCAGCACCTTTCAGCTTGAGGGTGTGTGTTAAAATATACAAGTTTGTTAACTATGTACTAGTTAGTTAAATACAATGAATTTCCTAGAATTAGTTAGCTACAGTAACTTTCCAATTTACAATTAATTAGCTTAGTGTAGTTAATTGATGCTTTACTTTTAGTTACCTCGATCAATTTGTAGTTAGTTACCTCGATCAGTGTGTAGTTAGTTAGAATCTCAGGCTATATAAGCCAATATGAGACATCCATTGTATCAGTTTTTTTCTTCTAGATCAATACAATTCTCTTCTTCTCCTTTCTCTTAATTCAGTCTAGATTCATCATTGCAATGGTGAGCTCATGAATTCACATTTTCTCAGGTAAGGATAGATAATCAGAAATAATGTAAGTTGATCGAGTAGAAAAATGACAAACTTTGTGTTTGTCTTCCGTTAATAAGTCGGGCTCTAGTTCAAACATGATAAATTAAATCTTAGTTCAATTTGTGTTTTGACCTTTTAATTCTTTTATAGTTTAAACATTGGAAAACTTACATAAATATACTATAAATAAAAAATATTTATCAGTTATAGCAATAACATTTTTTCCACTTGATCAATTTTAATACATTTATAATACATTTTAAATTCATATTACAAAGAACAACTTATTATTCACATATAATACAAGTTTTGATTAATGGATAATACATTTATCACACATTTTAATACACTCATAATATAATATGTAAACTTCTTACCAAACAAGCATAATATACTTTTAAGAACAGTTACTCCATACCATACGTTTCACAAAGAATAATCTAGTTTGATTTGACACGAAGTTTAAGAAAATAATGAAGACTTTTGATTATATGACCATAAATTAAAGTTATGTCACATGTACAAAATTGTCCTTTAATCTTGTGGCCTTAAACATGCCACGTGGAAAGTTGTTACCAAAAAAACGAGGTCATTCTTTTTGAAACAGACTAAAAAGGAAAGGAGGTCATTAGTTTTGTAACGGAGGGAGTATAACATATATATATTGCATATGTAATTCACTTTTGATACGTATCGCAGATTTAACATAGTATTGCTATAAATGGTAATAAATAAAAAATATCGCTAAAATCTGTAACTATTTATTAAAAAACATCCATCCAAGTAATTATAGTCTAGTGTTAGACCATCTCCAATGAATGCTTCTCTATTTTAGTCTCTATTCCTGTAAAATAGTGAATTGGATCTCCAATCATCCTCTTAAAAGCTCCCGACTCTCTATTTCACTTTTTCATTAATTTAATAATATTTTTTATTTGTAACTAACATATTTTTTCATGTAAGACTATAAATTAAATTTCCCAATATTCGTCATTATTTTTAAATGTAATACAATATTTTTAAAAAATACATTATTTAATATATATTACTTTCATTCCGAATTAACAATATTTTAATTTTTTTTTCAATTTTTGTCACTTTAAGAGATAATTTGGTATTATTATTAATTTTCATTATGAAGAATGCACAAAATTTAAAGGATAAGATAAACTTTTTTATTTTAAAATACAATACATGACAATGTAATTTAAATAAAATATAACAATACAATGCATAACATAATAATTAAAAAAATCAAATAAATAATTTACTTATTCGGTAGGCCATTTTCAAATTTAATAATATTCAGAAAAAAATAGTGTATGATCTAGAGAATTGTTGTGCTTGTGGTTGCGGTTGTGCTTGTAGATTTCATTTTTTCAATTATTCAAGTTTATCTTTAAAATTTAAGAATAAAATATAAATTTACATTAAATAAACAATTTGAAAAGTAATTTATATTATGAAATAACAACATGAAATAGAAATAGAAATAATAATATTATATTGAAGAGAAAAATAAAAGATTTTTTTTTAGAGACTATAATAGAGAATTGAGTTAAAATTGATTATCTGGAGAAAAGAAAATAATAGAAAACTCCATATTTAAAGAATAAAATAGAATATAACAAAAGATGTCCACTTTTTGCATAAATTGGGGACTATTTTTGACAAGTGGTGAACCTTAAGGACCATAGTTGTCCAACCCCTATACATTGGATCATTTTTTTGGCCAATTGTCAAAACATCCAAAAGGAGAAGAAAATGAAAAAAAGAGAGGAAGTGCAGAAACAAGAAAATGTGGTGACGTTGCTAAGCTAATTATCACAAAATGTCTTATCCTCCTCCATCCGTTTCCCCTTCACTCAACTCTTTCACACTTAAAACAACCAAAAATTCAGAAGAAGAAAAAAAAGATACAAAACCCACAACAACTCTTTATACTCAATGTTCAATCTTCATAGCACTCTATTTACATGAGGTCAGTTATTGGGATTTCTATTTATATTCACATACTCGCCTTTTACTCTTTGAGTATATATGATTCTGCATTCACAATTTAACTTATCAATTTTAGCTTTGTAAATGTGATACTCCGTCTCAATTTATGTGACACAAATGATTTATAGTCATACAAATGATAAGGATTGTTCACAAGTATCCCTTTTTCTTAAAATTTATGCTAACTCAAATGGTGTCACATTAATTGGGACGGAGGGAGTAGTATTTAATGTTAAACTGAAGGTGAATAGAGAGAAAAATGGAGGGTTGAGTTCTTGATTGATTGTGAACTATACACCAAAACCTTTAGTTGGAATTGAAGATGAATGTGGGAGGTTGAAAATTTATCTGCATTTCAATATTTGACCTTATATCCTACTTATGTATTATATATAGAATTTCAATCTACTTGTGAATGTGGCAAAATTCTTGGCTGGGAATCTGCTAGTAACATTTGATATGTACTGATGTGCAACACACATGCGCACACACGTAGAATATGCATCTTGGACCACCAATCAGCCTGATATGTGCGCCTGTGTGTTGCACAGAGTAGATATCAATCAGAAAGATTTAGAAGATAGCACAATCTGATATACTTCATTTCTATAGGTTGGAGTTGGTGTTCATCTGGTTGAATAATGGCGCTTGCCCCTCATTCAAACTTTCTGTGCAATCATGAAGCCATCAAATGTCAAGTTGGATCAAGGCTTCAGAGTCATACAAGATTTAGCTGGAGTAGAGCAGATTACTTTGGTAGTATAGTCATAGTGAAAATTTGTTCCAGAAGACAGATGCCTACATACTTGCAGAGATCTTCTAGAATACGTTGTGGTTTGGATTCTAGAGGTATGCAACTATCGTCACGGGGGAAACAAAATCTTTCTTCTGCACATAGCATTAACCAGAATGTACCTAAGGTGACTTTTGATAGAACTCTATTCTGTTGCTTCTCGTTTACTACTTTCCGAAGGAATGTGGGGGTCTGGCTCTGTCCTCTGCATCCTTTTCATCCTCTTCTTTTCTCTTTGCTGACAGAAGTCCTCTATTTAGGGAAATACAATATGGAAATTTCCAGAAGATGTAGCTTTGATGGTCTCGAAGAAATGGGGCCAATTGGCCAAAACAGCATTTGTAACTATATTCATTTTGTCAGTTGCTTCAAAGGCTGATGCCATTGATGCTCTCAAAACTTGTACTTGCTTACTGAAAGAGTGCAGGTAATTGTGCAGATGTTACTAAAGTATGCCGGTATACTTCCTTATACTGAGTTACCAATATATTTTGCTTTGGTACCCCTTGTATGTTTTCTTCAAGAGTTCTGAGCATGTTTACTTCTATCCCATATAAAAATACATAAGGAATGTGAAATTGGTTCTTGTTTGTACTCTGTGGATTATCATCCTCGATAAATAATTGAGTGGTAAGGATGTCAAATTCAGTTTTCACGGACATACTGTCTCTAGCTTTTTATGATCAATTGTCCATAAGTCCTCGATTTTAGTTGTTATTATCAATGAAATCAAATTTTAACCATAACCCCAACCGTAATGCTTTTCCATCTAATTCCTTTCTGATTTTGAGACTGTTAAGACTTTCTGTGTTCTAATTAGGCCATGAGAATAACAGTATGAATTTGACTTAATTTTCAGCAAGTATTTTCAGACATTATGGTGATAAAAATAACTGAGACTGTTGCTGTGCTAGGGATGCAGGAAAGCTTCTACCAGTATTCCATTTTCCATGATAGCTTAATTTGTCTCGATGAATGAGTCAAAATTCGATGAACTTGTAAAGATATAGTCACACAAATGTCTAAGGTTTATTTTAGACCACAAAATTCGGAAGTCTTGTATTCTTTCTTAAAACTTTTTGCTAAGTCAAATGGTCCAACATAAATTAGGACAGAGGGAGTAGTATTGACTCCATTCCAGCATGATGTCTGACACTCTTAGGTGACTTATCGAAGTATTATGCTTTCAGGATAGAGCTTGCGAAGTGCATCGCAAACCCTGCATGTGCAGCTAATGTTGCCTGTCTCCAGACTTGCAATAATAGACCTGATGAAACGGAATGTCAGGTATCTACAAACATCTTATTAAAACTGAATATTGATTTGATCACATTTATGGAATATTAATATGCTGGAATATGTGTGCAGATAAAATGTGGTGATTTGTTTGAAAACAGTGTTGTAGACGAGTTCAATGAGTGTGCAGTCTCCCGGAAGAAATGTGTACCTCGTAAATCTGATGTTGGTGACTTTCCTGTACCTGATCCCAGTGTTCTCGTCCAAAAGTTTAACATGAATGATTTTAGTGGAAAATGGTACATCACTCGCGGTTTAAATCCCACATTTGATGTTTTTGATTGTCAATTGCATGAGTTCCATACAGAAGGAAACAAACTTGTGGGAAATCTGACTTGGAGAATAGGGACACCTGATGGAGGATTTTTCACTCGATCTGCAGTGCAAAAATTCGTGCAAGATCCAAAGTATCCCGGGATACTCTACAATCATGATAATGAGTATCTTCACTACCAAGATGACTGGTATTTCCCTTCCTACAGTCTCCATATTGTTTGTACTTGCATTGCGATTCACCTAAACACGCTAATTAATTTTCTCTCCAGGTATATTTTGTCATCCAAAGTAGAAAACAGTCCACATGACTACATATTTGTGTACTATAAGGGCAGAAATGATGCATGGGATGGATATGGTGGTTCTGTACTTTATACAAGAAGCTCAGTTTTTCCTGAAAGCATTATACCTGAGTTGCAAATTGCAGCTCAAAAAGTTGGTCGTGATTTCAACACGTTCATAAAAACAGACAATACTTGTGGCCCTGAACCACCCCTTGTTGAACGGTTGGAGAAGAAAGTGGAAGAAGGAGAGCGGACAATCATAAAAGAAGTCGAGGAAATAGAAGAAAAAGTCGAGAAGGTGAGGGAAAAAGAAGTCAGCTTATTCAGTAGACTGTTTGAAGGTTTCAAAGAGCTGCAACAAGATGAAGAAAACTTTATAAGAGAGCTCACCAAAGAAGAAATGGATATTTTGGATGGACTTAAAATGGAGGCAACTGAAGTAGAAAAACTCTTTGGAAATGCATTACCAATAAGGAAATTAAGGTAAATATTGTTATGAGAGTAATATTAGAAACTATCCACATACAGAATGTATAGATTGTATTTTGTTTACTTTCTTTTATCTTTTTGCCTCGAATAGATTGCTTATATATCATGTAATGCTCCAAATAATATATCTTCTCCTATATTATCCCTTTCTGGTGTTTAACTGCAGACATTGTAGGATTTTTCCTCTATGCATCAATATGCTATTTATATTTCGATCCCAACATTCAGTAAAATCAAATATGTGAACTCAACAGTACGTTCAACTAAGAAGTTCGATCCATTACAAAAAACAAAACTATTTACAATCTCATCTAGTGTTCCTTCACTGATGCCGCTACCATCAGATGCCTTGGTTCATTTCATTCCATACGCAAAACTATATACTGCAAACAGCATCCAACATTTTGAGTTTAACAATTCAGTTTCCATCTATACATCCCACCACTGCAAACTACAAAAGGTAACTTTCTTCACCAACCGAACATAGCTTGTGAGTTTCTGCAGATATTTTGCAAAGAGAGTGAAGGACCGCGAAATATGGTCAGCTTGAAGAACCATCATCCAAACAGTGATCCCAGATTAACTTCAAGTTGTCTTCAAGCATATTGAGCACCAGGTTTTCGTCAATCGTTTGCTCCTGCATTTTCCATAAGAAAATTTATTAAATTAATTATTTCAGTAGTGAAGGGGCTAAGTAAAAAAGGAAACAGAAAGGCTTATCAACTGGATTGGAATCAGTAATGAAATTTTGTTTCTCCAGCTGAACTGGATGATATTTGCCCAAATGTATTACCAATAAAAAAAGACATAATTACTCATTAGAAGAAAACCTACCTGCAATTGGGATAAAATCCCAGACATTTTCAGGTTAACTTCCTGTGCAACCTCACCAGTTGAAGATCTGAAATCAAATCGATCTGCATGTCTAAGCTTAAGCTTAATTGACGAATTCCCATATGATTTTACAGTTGTGTGCCAGACACCGGTAACAGCATATTGACTCCCTGAAGAATCCTCACCAAAGGGCCATCTCAACCCACCCTTAACTTCGGAGTCCAAAACAGCTGAACCAATAAGATTTTTAATTTCATTGGTCTCCTCATCCTAGAAAAAAGCAGAGAGTGATATAATAAGAACACAAACACTACTGCTGTCCTTTCAGTCGATAGAGCAGAAGTTATGATGAGAAGATGGAAACTGAAGTGCAAATAAAATAATTTACACAGGAAAAGGTCCTTGTTTGCTGGAATGGAGGTAAAATATGTACATCAAAAGTGCAGACAAAATTCACCGGTACTCTAAAATCTATGGGTTTTGTTAATACCTGTACTTACCAATGTAATTATCAAAAGTATCATCCCTGGTACTAAATGACTAGACAATTTAAATACATAAGAATTGAAGAACATCAAAGGACACCTCATTTTCCAACTAAAGAAAGTCTGCTTACTTGAAGTGTAACTTTATATTTGGTTGGCTTTTCGAAGCCCTTAAATCTTATTAAGATAAGGGTAGGTAGTTAGAGATCCCAAAACAAATCAAATTCATTAAGTAACCACCTTAACACTGAATGTGTGTGAAGAATATCTTCATTTCTACTTTTTGCCTCTGTATCCTTTTTCCTTTTATTCTCTCTTCTACTTACCCTCCTTTGGATTTCATCGTAGAAATGATTCATACTCAATCCAGTTACTAGAGGACTTCAATAACGTGCAGTATTTGAGCATTTTAACCCTACTGGTCAATCCAATAGGCTATTCACTTTGCTATTCACAAACATCGAACCCTCCCCCAAATCCACGAAACAGGAAAAAACAAGAAATTTCAACCAAGAGTAACTGAATGGACATGTCTCCAGTTCAGAAAATATCAAAAATTGGGTGAAACTTATAAGTATTGAGTATACGACCTATGACTTTCAAGATATATGATCCTCAATGAAGTAACTTACAGATAAACCCGTCATGATTTTCTTGGTATTTAACATCAACCTCAGGTCTAAGCTTTTGCCAAAACAGCTCATGTCTGCAACCATGTTGCGTACTTGGTTCAGCTCAATCTAAAAGAAAAAGTGTAGCGTCAGAAGATTGATAAGGAATGACAAACTGCAAGAAGTAAAGCATGCAAAAAGATAGGTAAGAGGAGGTAAATATGTTCATGACAACAATTAATGATGTTTCGCTAGTTGGAAAATAAACAGTTAATTGGGCATCTTGCAAGTTCATTAAGAACCAGGGAACGGTGAACTAACCTTATGGAGCTGAATTTTCTCCTGATACTTGACCACCATACATTTGCAGGTGACAGTTGAATCAGCGCGCATTTTGTCTGAAAGCTACAAAGCACAAGGGATACTACTAAAAGAACCAACACATAAAGAGAAAGAAACTTGTTAGAAACATGAAAATATTACCTTGACATGGTATAATTCCTTCTCCTCCACATATTGTAAGTCAAGTTTTTCAACTGCAACGTTTCGTATATATTCCATATATGAAAGAGGAACATTGGTATAGAAAGATTTTTTCATTTGCCTCAACGTAGTTTCCTTTAATAGGTTACTATTCAGGGATTCTTGACTTTTTGCAGAAATCCTACAACACAGAGAATTTGAGGAGGATTACATGTGAAACACACACTGGATTTAATCGGCTCAACAAAGTAGTGCTTCAGACATCGCAAAAGAAGAAACAATATAACATCTAGGAGAAAAGTTAAGAGTTACATGTCAAAGTAAAATAAGTCAGCGATTTACAGAACTTCTAGTTTGCTTTACAATACAAAAAATTGTGTACTATTAATAAAACTGATTATGAGAAATGGACAATACTAACCCATGAAAGAGAATTATTCCGAAACGAGCAACTAGACTCGGCTTTGACTCTTCTTCCATATTAGATTCCTCCATTACACTTTTCACATGTTGAAATGACAAAAGTAAGTCTTCCATCACATTTTTAGCCACCAAACGACATGGCTTATCCTTCGTTCCTCCATTGCAACCTAAAAAAGGTACATATATTACAGAATTAATATCTCAAAAACAGAAAAAAGGATTTTAAATTATTTGAAACCCCGATCTACCAAACTCTGGAAAATCAGAAGCACTTATCAAATACACATATAAATTTAGATTTTGCAGAAAAAGAAGAAAAAGAAAGTAGTAGTACCTTGCATTAGCACCAAACGAAGAGGATTTTCGTCAGATGTTTGATGGATAGAAAGAGGTTGGAGGTTGACAAGAGATGAAAAATGAGAATCATCAGTCAAACCAACAGGGAACCATTTCCTAACTGCACCATGAGCATAACGGACCTCGAGCCGAAACTTTTCCTTTCTCTTGAAATTCAGGTTTTTTCTGAAGGCAGGTAGCAGTGATTCCGGTGCCGGAGTTGGTTCCGGCGACGGTGAACCCTTTGTGTGCCTCTTGTGCGGTGGAATGTAAGACATGGCTCAGTAATCAGTATGATCGAAGAGACTGTTCAGTTGTAGACTACACTACACTCGTGAAGAAGAGTAGCCTTTTTATTAGAGAGCAGACACGGGAAAGAAAAGGAAGTTTGACGGATGGCAACGGCTCGCCTTCCTACCACAATGTAAAACTAGAGAAAATTAAAAGAAAAGTGTAATTTGTTTTTTCTGGTGACACATTGATCAAGAGAGGGTTAAACATTTTTAAAAAAAAAAAGTAAATTTGGGATCAAATAAATATTTTTAAAATTTTCTAATTTTTTATAAAATACAAAAAACTATTTTATTTTTGAATTTTTATAATTCAATCCAAGTCATTTTAAAAAAAAATTCTTCTTCTCCCAATGTTCTCTCTTTTGTTCTCCTTCTTCCTTAGAAATTTAAAAATCTATCTCCATTATCTTCCTCTTCGACTATCTGCATTATTTTCCTCTTCATCTCCACTTGTGATTTTCTCCTCTTTCTGAATTAAAATCGTTTTCGACTTAAAATGAGTAAGTTATTTTTTTTTTGAAATGTTTTACAATTTTCGAACAATACTAAGTTTTTTTCTTGGATTAATGAACAATAAATCATTTTATAAATGTGAAACTTAAATAATGATGTAATAGTACCTATTATTTATTATTTTTGAAAGAAAATCAACCAACCCAAAAAAAACTAATTTTGAAGAAATATAGATGTATTTTAACATTCAATGAAAAGTTCGTTTTTGTTGCGTTTGTGGCCATTTTATTGATATGATTTTAGAAATATAGTCTTGTTCAGTTGTGCAACATATATTTTATTTGTTGAAAGATGTATCGTATGTTGCCACATTTTAGTGATATGTTGTTGCATATTCCAACAGAGTTGTCATATGTTGGAACATCTCACCTATGCGTTAGGGCAACAAAATGATGATATGTGGCAACATAAGATTCATTTGTGACAACAATAGGTACATGTGTGACAACATAAGATTCAGATGTGGCAACATAAGATTTATAGGTGGCAATACAAAATTCATTTGTGGCAACAGTAGGTACATCTGTAGCAACATAATGTTAATTTGTGGCAACAGACTATCCATTTGTGACAACATAATGTTATTATTATCTTAATATGAATTGTAAACTCTCAACCTTTTTTTATTTACCTTGTAGATGAAATGATACAAAAAAATTTGTCTGAGACAATAACTCAATCTTTTATTGGTGTTGCTTCCTCTTCTAACATCAAATGCTTTTTTTATCTATGAGAAGAATATGAGCAGCAACATAATTATTTTATTAGTCGTGTTAAAAAATTCACTGATATTTTTTAAAAAATGACTTATAATATTGATGCTCATACATACAAGAAGATTTCACAACCTTTGAAGTGTAGAAGGTTGAAAAAAAGCTATTTCCCAATCACTACTATAATTAGTGAAAGAAGAAAATCAATGACTACTACTCCAGTATCACACTCAAATCCGAAAGGCAAGGAGAGGGGGGAGGAGAAGGAGAAGGAGAAGGAGAGGAGAAGGAGAAGGAGAAGGAGAAGGAGAAGGAGAAAGTGAAAAAGAAAGCGAAAGAGAAAGAGAAAGAGAAGAAAGTTATTATATTTTCTAATTGATGATATATCATGCAAATATTGTGGGCTTATAGTTACTGCATACTCTGAGTTTTTGAGTGATGGACTACAAGTACTATCTTATGGAATTAGTTCTGAAACCCTTCGCATGAGATATATTTCACTCCTATGAAATTATGAGATTTCAAAAATTCGAAATGGCTATGTTAGTAACAATGAAGACTCACAAATGCCTAGACTTAAAAAAGCAAAGTTCGATGATAATATTGTGGTACCATCATTGATTAGAATGATGGTTATGTATACCATTGTGAATTATCTTTTTGTTAATAAGTTGTATAAAATAATTGGTGAAGTGTTCATTTTTGCTGATAATATTAATAGTAATGATTATTATTATTGTTGGAACAAATATCAATTATGACGGAAAGGAAGAAATGTGGTGTTTGTGCCCCAACAGAAAAGATATATGTGGTAACATATGTCACAGGAAAAAAAAATTGTCGTAACATATGTCACAGAAAGGAGATATGTGACAACATCATATTGTCACGTTCATTTTTGCTGATAATATTATTATTATTATTATTATTATTATTATTATTATTATTATTATTATTATTATTATTATTATTAGAGATAAGTGTCAAAAACACACCTAAACTATTCTTTTTTTTTTAGTTTCATATCTAAACTATTGAAAGTGTGAGTTTCATACCTAAACTATCACTTTTTAGTTTGAGAAACACACCTCAGTGGTGTGTGTAATGCACTCTCTCTTTTATATGAAAAAACTTTGACACATGACGTTCCACATAGATAAAATATTTTATCTAGATAAAAATTAAATAATTAAAAATTTATATTAATTAAAATTAAAGATTACTATCCAAATAAAAAATTAAATTATTTTTTCTTATCTCACTCCACTACCTCCTCCACGTACCCCCCCTCCCCCGCAACAACCCCATCCTTTTTTCTAAAAAAAATCATTTATAAAATATTTTTAAAATTTTCATATTTCATATTCCATCCTCCCCCCCCCCCCCCCCCTCCTCCCGATAGAAATTGATATTATTTTATTTAAAAAAATCTATCTCATCCTATTTAATTTTTTGCTCCTAATTTTTATTTTTTACGTTTTTCTTATTTTGTGTTAGATATGCACGTACATATATTTTTAGAAAAAAAATTCTACTAGTGTACCGAATATAACATAAACAACTAAAAAATATAAAAAGTCTCGTGGCGGCAAGTAAAACTATTTTCGATATGTATATCTAAACACTGGGAAAAAAATTAAAAGCGGAGGGTTAAGTGGGATGGGTAGAATTATATTTTTAAAAAATAAAATAATATCTAAATTAGTATTTGAGGAAGGGGAGGAGATGAAGTAAAAAATGAAATAATTTTATAAAAGAAATGCAAACAAAATAAAAAACTTTAAAAAATGGTGTGGGGTAAGAAAAATATTTTACATTTTATTATATAAAGAAAATATTATTTTTTATACTAGTTTTTAAATTTTAATTTAACTAATACTAATAATTTATTTATTTTTTGTCAAGGTTGAATGTTTTGTCCATGTGGAGTGTGATGTGGAAATTTATTAAAATAAAAGAGAGAGTATATACACATACCATGATGAGAGTGGTATAAAAGAGAGGTGTGTTTCTCAAACTAAAAAGTGATAGTTTAGGTATGAAACTCAAACTTTCAATAGTTAAGGTATGAAACTCAAAAAGAAGGTATAGTTTAGGTGTGTTTTTTACACTTATCTCTTATTATTATTATTATTATCATTATTATTATTATTATTATTATTATTATTTTGCTTGAATAAATGTCAATTATGATGGAAAGAAGAAATGTGGTGTATGTGCCAACATATATAACCTCTACTCTAACACCACAGAATTATTTTTATGTGCCTCAACAAAAAGGATATATGTTGTCACATATGACAAGTATGTTATAATTTTTCCAACATAATGTGCATATATTGTCATAGATGACGCTTCAAGGATAGGTTAATCGATAAATTGAGCGATTTAGGAATGAAAATGTCAAATTGGACCAAATTTAAGTACATTGGACCATAATTAAGCAATAAAAATATGCTATAACACTTGGAACAACAATTTACAAGGGTGTTATATAACTATCATATGGAATTATTTGGTCATTGTATGATGAACTAGTGGTATGATAGTTTTTGTAAAAATAATTGATAGAATTGATGTATGTTGGTTGAGACCCTAATTTTGTACTTAGACATGTTGTAGGACTATCTATTAGTATTACATGTTGAATTAGGTGACAATTTAATTGAATTAACCCCAAAAGGCACATTTTAGGATATACATATGTTGCCACATATGACATATCTGTTGCAATTTTTCCAACAGAACGTGCATATGTTGCAACATATATCACTTCAACAATGGCTTAATCGATAAATTGAGCAATTTAGGAATGAATTTTTTTTAAATTGGACCAAATTTTAGTACTTTGGACCATAATTAAACAAAAAAAATATGTTATAACAGTTGAAACAACGATTTACAAGGGTGTTATATAACTATCATATGGAGTTACTTGGTCATTATATGATGAACTAGTGGTATGTTAGTCTTTGTAAAATAATTGATACAATTGATGAAATTTGTTTTATTAGACCATATTTTTATATTTAGATATATTGTATGACTATATAATAGTGTTACATGTTGAATTAGGTCACAATTTAATTAAATTAACCCCCAAAAGACCATTTTATGATATACATATGTTATCACATATGACATGTCTGTTACAGTTTTTCAACAGAACGTGCATATGTTTCCACATTTGTCACTTCAAGAGTGGGTTAATCGATGAATTGAACGATTTAGGAATGAAAACATGTCAAATTAAACCAAATTTTAGTAATAAAAAATATGCTATAACGCTTGGAATAATAATTTACAAGGGTGTTATATAACTATCATATGGAATTACTTGGTCATTGTATGATGAACTAGTGATATGATAGTCTTTATAAAAATAATTGATAGAATTTATTAAGGTTGTTGTATTAGACTATACTTTTGTACTTAGACATGTTGTAGGATTATATATTAGTGTTACATGTTGAATTAGGTGTTTAATTGAATTAACCTCCAAAGACCATTTTATGATATACATATGTTGCCACATATACATGTCTGTTGCAACATATGTCATTTCAATGATGGCTTAATTGATAAACTTAGCAATTTAGAAATGGAAAAATGTAAAATTTGACCAAATTTTAGTACTTTGGACCATACTTATCCAATAAAATATGTTATAACACTTGGAACAACGATTTACAAGGGTGTTATATAACTATCATATGAAGTTACTTGGTCATTGTATGATAAACTAGTGGTATGATAGTCTTTTTAAAATTATTTGATAGAATTGATGAAGATTGTTGTATTAGACCATAATTTTGTACTTAGACATGTTGTAAGACTATATATTAGTGTTACATGTTGAATTGTGTGACAATTTAATTGAATTAACCCCAAAAAAATCATTTTATGATATACATATGTTGTCATATATGATATGTCTGTTGTAATTTTTCCAACAGAACGTGCGTATGTTGCCACATATATCACTTCAAGGATGATTTAATCGATAAATTGAGAGATTTAGGAATGAAAAATGTCAAATTGAACCAAATGTTAGTACTTAGAACCATAATTAAGCAATAAAATATGATATAACACTTGAAACAATGATTCACAAGGGTGTTATATAACTATCATGTTAGTTGCGACATGTAAGTCATATGTTGCTACATGTCTAAGTTACATGTTGCAGCTTGTGTAAGTTATATGTTGCAACATGTGTCTATTTTGTTGCTATTGAATAACCTTTTTGTTGTTACATATGGTTATAATTTGTTTCAATAGTCAACTGTTGCAACATATAGCCATCTATAGAAAATGCGAACGCAAATTATTGAAAAAATTGCAGGTACCTAGATGAGATGAATGATTTCAAAGAACTATTAAATTTACTTATCAAAACAATGGTGTGTGACATCACTTATGAAGTAATTCCAATTGATGCAGAACGAAATCTGGTTCACTGATTAAATTAGTTAAATCTGATTCAAGAAGAAGAAAAATAGAAGAAGAAAGCTCACAATATACAAAAAGAATAAGAAGAAGATAAAGAGAATTAGAAGAAAGAAATCAAGCAAAACGAAGAAGAAAATGAAGAAGACGGTGAGAGGCGGGGAAAAATATTTTATTTCCCCTTTTGGTACAGCTCACTCGTGGCTTCCCTCCAGTTTTGGTTCCCACCAAAATTGATTAAATTAGGTTTTAGTCATTTATCATTTTACCCCTCATTTAATTTAATGGACCAAACTGTCAACTTATAAACTTGAGGGCAACTCCACAATCCTTGATCATTAATCAAATAATTGTCACCTACACTCAATAATTAAGACTTATGGCACCACCCTCTTATTTTGATACCTTAATGTAACCTTTAATACAAAGCCCCGTAAAACTATATGAATGTCATGTAAAGTCACTCCTTTGATTGTCATCATTTGCCATACTAAATGGATGTCATGTGGGCCACCTATTTGATAGGTGTCATCACTTGGCCAAGTGGATGACTTTCTAATGGACAAGTGTTAATTTGTATATTACTTCTTGGTTATAAATTACCATTACTTTCATTCATAAAAGATATAATAAGAAACTTTGGAATATATTATGCTCTCTATTTGCTTCTTTTAAATGTAGTTTATTAATATAAGTTTGTTATCTAGTTATTTCATAACACATTATCAGTACGAGTCTTTGCCAGTTCAAGTGAAGACTTTAAAATTCTCAAAGGTACAAATTTTCCTTTTTTAAATAATGTCAAATCTTTCTAAACTTGAATTTCTTGCTTTAGACATATCGGAAAAAGACTATCTATCATGGGTACTAGATCCAGAAATTCATCTTGATGCGATGGGTCTGGCAGATACCATATGAGAAAATAATCAGGCATCAAATCAAAATCATACCAAGGCAATGATATTTCTTCGTCATGACCTTGACGAGGGTTTAAAAATGAAATATCTCACTATTAAGGATTCTCGGGTGTTGTGGAATAATTTAAAAGATAGATATGATCACCTGAAGTTGGTCGTCCTTCCACAGGCACACGTTATGACTGGATCCATGTGAGACTTCACAATTTTAAATATATTAGTGAGTATACTCTTTCATGTTTAAAATCATCTCACAATTCAAATTATGCGGAGAAAATATCACTGACCATGATATGCTGTAGAAAACATTTTCCACTTTCCCTGCCTCGAGTATGCTTCTGCAACAATACCGAGAAATAAAATTTGAAAAATATTCAGAATTAATTTTACATCTCCTTGTTGTTGAACAATATAATGACTTAAAAAAATTATGAAAGTCGACCTACTGATTTTATGTCATTTTCTGAAGTAAATACGACAATTTTTCACCAATCTAAGCGTGAAAAAGATCGTGGCCCCAATCATTGTCGTGGCCATGGTCGAGGGAGAAATTTCAATCATGGTGATCATCTTGCACTTAATAATAACCTTCACCTCCAGTAGTGTAAAAAGAAGGAGGAAAAACATGAAGTAGTACAGAAGAAAAATTCAGACAACAAATGTTATTGATGTAGTGAAAAGGGCATTGGTCATGTACCTGTCGTACGCCAAGGCACCTGATTGAGTTGTATCAAGCTTTCCTGAAGGAGGTGAAAAATAACGCAAAAGCAAATTTTATCTTTGAATATAATGTTGAACCCATGCATTTAGATGTAGCAGAATTCTTTGAGAATCCCGAAAGAAAAATAGATCACCTGATAGGTAATGGGTCTGTAATAATGTTAATATATTTCACTTTCGTCGTTTGTATGAACTAGTATGAATATATTTTCCTAGACTTGTAAATAAATAAAAGGTTGTGTAATATTTTTTTAAGTAATAATATTATAATGATTACTTCATTTATATCTTTTATTTTGAAAAGTATATAAATACCTCTCAAATTTTGTTTGATCAATGATCAATCATGAAGATATTTGTGTAATTGATAGTGAAATAACGCACGCCATATTCAAAGATGAGAAATATTTTTCTTACTTGCTTAGAAGGAAAGAAAATGTTACTAAAATTCTGATAATTCAAACTTAATAGAAGACTCCGGAAGAGTTACCATATTTCTGCCAAAGGGGACAAAACTTGTTATAGAGGATGTGGGGCCTATCGTTGGGCGGGGCCTCGGGGGTGTGAGGCCTCGCTGGTGCGGGGCCTCACCGAGGGCGGGACCTCGCGGGGGTACGGTGCCTCGCAGGGGTGCAGGGCCTCGCAGGGGGCTGGGCCTCGCTAGGGGACTGGGCCTCGGGGGGCAGAGCCTCGCAGGGGGAGCTCGCAGGAGGTCCCTCGCGGGGGGCGGGGCCTCACTGGCTGGCGGGGCTTTGTTGGGTGCGGAGAATCGTGAGGGGCGAGGCTTTATGGGGGTGAGGCCTCGCTTCTTGGGGGGCAGGTTTCATGGGGTGTGGGAACTTCATTCATTTCTTCTCGATACAAACCGAGCGGTGAATGCATTGCTATTGATTAAGAAATCATCCATGAATGGGACAGTTTCCCATCCATAAGATGCTGCCAAAATGCCCTCAACTTCTTCTCACAGGCATTTGGCAAACAAGCAATTCAACAAGGGAACCTCTTCTCTATAAAGATCAATGGGGACGTTGTGCCTCTAGATCCTTTGAGTACCAGCCCTCTGTTTCCATCAATAAATGTGGACTTAATTCCCTCTATAAACAAAGCAACCAATGTTCTACCCTTTCTTTGACAAGTATTGTGCAAGATCACAATTTTAAGGATGTCAGGGATAACTGTTCAAGGTTCACTTTCTCCAACTTCGACGATGCTTGCAAGAATTGCATGAGTGTCATCAAGTCTGCGAGGGATCATTTCCTCGATCAGTTTGATGCAAAAGATAATGAAACAGAGAGAGCTATTTGTCTTGTGGCTGTTGTCATTTCAGTTACTACCACAAAATTAAACGATTCCTCTTTAATCGATGGTTTTTTCATATGTTTGTCAGGGCTGAATACTTTAGGTGGGGAAATTAATGACATTAGGTGAGGGATCTTGTACTAGCAAGTTCTTATTAATTGCAATGTTTACTAATATCTTTCTTTGTACAGATAAGTCAAGTGAAGATTACATTAAAATCAAATGAAAGTATGAGATTTCGACAAAGTAGGTAGCACTAATCATATCATATCATATATATAACCTTAGGCCTGCATATGTGGCGTTATCACAAACCAGAATTCACTTTTAAATTATTTATTTTTAAAACTAGTCTTTCATTTTTAGAAAAGTTGTGACATTTACAAAAAGTTGTGACTTTTATGAAAAATTATGACTTTTATGAAGAGTTGTGACTTTTTTGAAAAGTTGTGACTTTTATGAAGAGTTCCGACTTTAATGAAGAGTTCCAACTTTTATGAAAAGTTGTGACTATTATGTTTTCAAATAGTTGTGATTTTTATGAAAAGTTGTGACTTTAATGAAGAGTTCAGACTTTTATGAAAAACACAATAAATATTTGTTTACACTACCATTTGTTATCTATAAATAGAAGAATTTCCTCTTATTTTAAAGCAACGAAAATTCTATACCTCTTCTCATTAAATATTTGTGTATTTTACTCATGTTGAGTGGCTCAGTGACACATTGTTTATGTTACAGATCCTGACATGTATTTTTACTGTCATTAATTTATGCTTATGTCATTTTCCTTTACATTATTAATCTTTTATGTAAGATAATATAGTGTTTTAGTTTTAGTGACAGATACGTTTTAAGTATTATTTTATATATTCCGTGATATTAAGTTCGCGCGGGTAATTTTACTAGTTGTTTCATAATCTTATACTAACTAATTGACTAAATAAAATGCAGATTCTTTGGCGAAAGCATTAGTTACAATTGTTTTAGCAATATTGGTTATGATAATGGCGATCTTTCTTGTTAAGTATGTACAAGAAATGCTAGGGCTGGGCGAAAACTTCTTCTTTCGAAGCCAAAGATGTTTGCTTCTTGTCCAGGGCTATATACTTTCTCAAAAGCTGAGATTGAGAACGCGATAAATTATGGAGATGAGAAGAAATTCCTGGGACGCGGTAGTGCAGGGCAAGTTTTCAAAGGGGTTCTTCCCAGTGGACAAGTAGTTGTAATCAAGCAGATATATAGAAGTAACACATCCGATTCTTTCAGTGAAGAACTAGAGAATCTTTCCAGAGTCCGAAATCCAAATCTTGTTTGCCTCTTTGGGTATTGCATTGAAGAGGGTGAACAATATTTAGTCTACGAGTATCGCTCTGCTGAAAATCTAGCTCAACATCTTCTGAGTAAGTAGAGAGTAGAGTAATTTTTCAAGATCGATCATACGTAATCACCTATTTAATGTTACTAATCAATGTGTTAAAAATCTTTTAGGGGAAGACAGGGTCTTAAATTGGGAACAAAGATGTTGGGAATGGAAGAGAGCAAAGTGTTCACAGATGTACGAGGAACGATAGGTTATATGGATCCAGCATATATGAGTAACGCGAAATTGACGTGTGCAAGTTACATTTACAGCTTTGGTATAGTAGCTTTGTTGGGAAATTTGGGTAATTTCCCTACAAAATGGAACAACTTTAGTGAAATGAACTGGTTCAAATGAACTGAACCGGACAGAACACTAACAAAGATACCCGACAAATAATATCGAATATTAACTGAAAAGAAGAGAAAAGAGACCGAACACTTTTAATAATGGAGTTCAGCCGCGAAAGCTTAATCTCCAAGCACCGCTCAAAGCAGCCTGCTTTTATTAGATAGAGAGAAGAGATTACAAAATGGTGCATTTTACAATGAAGGAGGAGGGGTTCTTTTATAACCCAAATTCTCCTTCACAATACATAAAGCTCCGATGTGGGACTAAATAATTAGGCCAAAGAGTCAACAAATCTCCACCTTGGCTTAATATCCAGTCCCACCAAATACAAATCTTCTCAAACAAACAAATAATAAAAGCAGTTTTCACGTTGCTTCCAAATTTGCGCCGTGAGGCGCCAAATTCAAATGTGCAGGACATTGACCAAGTCTAAACAGTGTTCAAACTTGGCCTTTGTAACCACCTTGGTCAGCATATCTGCGGGATTCTATCTCCTCTTCTTCGAGAATTTCCCTCACAAAGTGATAGCGAACATCAATGTGCTTCGTCCGTGCATGAAAGAATTGATTCTTTGCTAAATGAATAGCACTCTGACTGTCAGAATAAACCTCAAGTTGTTTCTGACCAACTCCCAAGTCTTTAAGCAACCCATGAAGCCAAATCGCCTCCTTTACAGCCTCTGTAATCGCCATATACTCTGCCTCTGTCGTAGACAAATCCACCGTTGACTGTAAAGTAGACTTCCAACTAACTGGCGCTTTTGCTAAAGTGAACAAATAGCCAGTTGTAGATCGTCGCTTATCCAAATCACATGCATAGTCAGAATCACAGTATCCAACTATGCTTTGACCAAGTGATTTATCCTGCTCGAATGCCAATCCAATATCTACGGTATTTTGCAGATACCGTAGAATCCATTTCACAGCTTGCCAATGACCCTGGCCTGGATCATGCATGTACCTGCTAACAACACTAACAGCCTGTGAAATATCTGGTCTCGTATACACCATTGCATACATCAAGCTTCCAACTGCATTTGCATACGGGACTTTCGCCATGTATTCTCGCTCTTCATCAGTCGTCGGAGATAACCGTCTACTCAGTTTCAAATGAGGAGCAAGTGGGGTACTCACGTGTTTTGTATCTTCGTGCATACCAAAATGTCTTAGTACCTTCTTCAAATACTGCTTCTGTGACAGCCAAAGCTTGCCTCTCTCTCTGTCCCTGTTTATCTCCATGCCGAGAATCTTCTTGGCTTCCCCCAAATCCTTCATCTCGAACTCTTTACTCAACTGAGCCTTCATTTGTCAATCTCAGCTTGGCTCTTTGCTGCAATCAGCATATCATCAACATATAAGAGTAAGTAGATGTAGGAACCGTCTTGAAGCCTGCGCAAATACACACAATGATCGTATTTGCTTCTCTTGTACTTCTGACCCTTCATGAAACTATCAAATCGTTTGTACCACTGTCTCGGAGAATGTTTCAGTCCGTACAATGATTTGACAAGTTTGCAAACCCAATTCTCTTTATCAGCAACCTTATTTCCTTCTGGCTGAGTCATATAGATTTCCTCCTTCAAATCACCGTGTAGGAATGCGGTCTTCACATCAAGTTGAGCTAGCTCCAAATTCAACTGCGCTACCAAGGCCAACATAATTCTAATGGAGGAATGTTTAACAACTGGAGAAAATACCTCATTATAATCAATTCCCTCCCTTTGAGCGTAGCCTTTAGCTACCAACCTTGACTTGTAGCGAACATCGTCTTTATCGGGAAATCCTTCTTTCTTTGCAAATACCCATTTGCATCCAATTGCCTTCTTGCCTATCGGTAATTGTGTCAACTTCCATGTCATGTTCTTCTTGAGGGATTGCATTTCCTCTTCCATTGCACCTGCCCAATTGCCACTTTCTGAACTTCGTATGGCCTCTGGGTAGGTGGATGGAACATCTTCATCTGAAACTGGAAGTGCATAAGCTACCATGTCAGTGAAACGAGCAGGCTTTTGGATCGCTCGTCTCTGTCTTCTAACTGTAATTGGCTCCGATTGCTGTAGAGGTTCTTGGGTAGGAACCTCTTCCTCATCTGACTCTTCTTCTGCCGTAGGAGAGTCACTCGTGGTGCTCCGTGCTGGGATCACCACTGTCTCCTCAAACTCCACCTGCTTCGGAGTACACGCCACCTGTTCAGGAGTACTCTCAGCATCTTCTGGATTTACCTTCTTTAACATGGCAGATTCATCGAAGGTAACATCTCTGCTTATAATTGTTTTCTTTGCCTCGAGACACCACAGACGGTATCCCTTCACTCCAGCATTGAATCCCATGAACAAAGCCTTCTTTGCCCGTGGATCCAACTTTGATTCAATCACATGATAATATGCAACAGAACCAAAAACGTGCAAAGTATCATAATCAGTTGCAGGTTTTCCAGACCATACCTCTAATGGAGTTTTGCCATCAATAGCAGATGATGGCAAACGATTGACGAGATGTTGAGCATATGTTATCGCCTCAGCCCAAAATTTTCTGCCTAACCCAGCATTAGACAGCATACAGCGAACTTTCTCCACAAGTGTCCTGTTCATACGCTCTGACACCCCATTCTGTTGCGGTGTTTTCCTGACGGTGAAGTGCCGAACTATGCCACAGTCTTGGCATACCTTAAGGAACGGATCACTCTTGTATTCTCCACCATTGTCTGTTCGGAGAACCTTGATCTTCCTTCCCGTCTGGTTTTCAACTTGAACTTTCCACTTAAGGAAAATTCCAAGTACATCATCTTTGTTCTTCATAGAAAACACCCAAACTCTCCTGGAAAAATCATCAACAAAAGTGACAAAATAATGCCTTCCTCCAAGAGACGGAGTCTTGGCAGGTCCCCATACATCTGAATGCACATAATCCAGAATACCCTTGGTATTATGAATTGCAGTGCCAAACTTCACTCTTCGTTGTTTTCCAAGAACACAATGTTCACAAAACTCAAGTTTGCAAGTCTTCGTACCTTTCAACAATCCTTGCTTGGCAAGAATTTGCAAAGATTTTTCACCAGCATGTCCCAACCGCATATGCCACAGCTTCGTTGCCTCAGTATCTTTCTTGGTGCAAGAAGTTACTGTTGTTACTGTCCCGACCACTGTACTACCTTGATAGTAATACAGATTGTTCTTTCTCACACCCTTCAACATCACCAACGCTCCAGAAGTTGCTTTAAGAACTCCATCTCGCATCGTTATAACTAGGCCTTTAGATTCTAAAGCCCCCAATGAGATGAGATTCTTCTTCAACTTTGGCACGTACCGCACATCTCGCAAGATTCTGGTGGATCCATCATGATTCTGCAGTTTGATTGAACCTATTCCGGTTGTTTTACATGAATTATCATTACCCATGTAAACAACTCCGCCATCGAGATCCTGAAATTCAAAGAACCACTCCCGAATGGGACACATATGATAGGTACAACCTGAATCCAATATCCACTCATCTGCATGTGATGTTGTAGGAGCGACCACTAAAGAGATATCTGATTCCGCATCGCTTTTGCATTCTGCAACATTGGCGTCTTGCGGAGCCTTCCCTTTCTTCTTCAACTTTGGACAGTCTTTCCTCCAGTGCCCTTTCTCATGACAGAAAGCACACTCATCTTTGGCAATGGCTCGACCTTTTGATTTGGACCTTCCTCTTCTCCCTTTTGTCTGGTTTTGATGACGACCTCTTGCCATCAATACTTCTTCTGATGTTGTTGCCTTTGTTTTCATCTTATCCTGCTTTCTCAGTTCATGACTATATAAAGCAGAACAAACAGCATCTAACGACACATTCTCCTTCCCGTGAAGTAACGTTGTCTCCAAATGTTCAAATTCATCGGGAAGAGATGATAACAACATCAAAGCCAGATCTTCATCATCGAATATGACATCTAAATTAAGCAAGTCTGCTACTAATTGATTAAACATAGTGATATGTTCATTCATAGTAGTACCTTGTTTGTAATCAAATCGGAACAACCTTTTCTTCATTAGGAGCTTGTTATGACCACTCTTTTTCAGAAACTTGTCCTCCAATGCCTTGCACAATTTGTATGCAGAAGTCTCATTCTTGAAAGCATACTTTTGCTCCCTGGATAGACACGATCGAATTGTTCCGCATGCCAACCGATTAATGATTTTCCAATCTTTATCTTCAACTCCTTCTAGTTTAACTTCTTCAATAGCAATATCAAGCCCCTGCTGGAAAAGGGAGTCCAAAACCTCCCCTTGCCACATACCGAAATGGCCCGTACCATCGAATATTTCAACCGCCAACTTCAAAGTAGACATTGGGAATCTTGACCATGATGACGAGGCACCCGATGTCTTCGGTGGAATATTTGCAACAGACTCCATTTCTTGATCTTTATTTGCCATTACAGACTCAAAAAAAAATATTGGATATTACAACAGAATTCAAATAATCGAAGGCTTCTACAGAAACAAAGTAATTCCTTTCTGGTGTGGAAGATCAGGCGAAACTGCAACCACAGAGCATACTCAGACAGAACTCTGACTTAGAAAAAACTTTTGACGCAAAAGGACCAAAATAATTCTTTTCTGATGTGGAAGATCAGACTCAGCTGCAACCACAGAGCATACTCAGACAGAACCTTGGCTCTGATACCAATTGTTGGGAAATTCGGGTAATTTCCCTACAAAACGGAACAACTTTAGTGAAATGAACCGGTTCAAATGAACTGAACCGGACAGAACACTAACAAAGATACCCGACAAATAATATCGAATATTAACTGAAAAGAAGAGAAAAGAGACCGAACACTTTTAATAATGGAGTTCAGCCGCGAAAGCTTAATCTCCAAGCACCGCTCAAAGCAGCCTGCTTTTATTAGATAGAGAGAAGAGATTACAAAATGGTGCATTTTACAATGAAGGAGGAGGGGTTCTTTTATAACCCAAATTCTCCTTCACAATACATAAAGCTCCGATGTGGGACTAAATAATTAGGCCAAAGAGTCAACAAGCTTTACAGGTTCTTTCAGGCCAGAAAGTGATTGAACTTGATTTGGATCCCAGGGACCAACAAACAAGAAAAGTATGATCTCCCTAGCTCGCTTTTTTAAGCTTACAGAATAAATTAGCAGTGATAATTAACTAAAAGCTACTGTTAATCAAGCAAAGGATGTGAGCATGGGTAAAAGTGGACTAACAGACTTTGAGGACCGAGGCTAAAAGGTGAAGTAAACAGTGTGGATTTTGAGTCCATACTTCAAATTGCAGTGCTCTGTGTTGCCAAATCAAACAAAGGTCGTCCAACTATAGAGGTTGTCGTTGATCATGAGGAGATGGAGAAAGTCTTGAAATACACGTTGTCCGATAAGGTATGTAAAATACACACGTACAATAAAGTAAAAACACACTTAAGAAAAGTTCATTCTAACTTGTCTTTCTGTTTTAACATCCGCGGAGCAAAGTGCATTAAGGAGATCCCATTCAGTTGGTCATGTCATTCCTGTCTGAAACTTAACATCAATGTATCTTTGATTTTGAATGCTTAGTTACTCTGTTGAGAGAAACATACTTTGATTTTTTTCGAACATTTTTTTAGCTCGATGATGTGCAGCTAGCAAAGCTGCTTCCTGTTTGTTATACCACATTTTGGTTCTTGAGAACATTTGTGATTATGGTGGTGTAAATTTATGATAAGAATGATCCATTGTTGTTGTCTGTTGTGCAGAAGAACACTCTTGATTCTCCTTATCCGATTAAAATTTTGTTTACTAATGGAAATTTATGTATATATCCATTCTTGTATAAATTAAAATATGCATATTTTTGTATCTTCTTCTTCTGCTTGAGTCTCTGCCAAGATTTAATGTGGTTTTAGATTCCAATGTTTCCAATAATAACTTATGCCTTATGGGGAAACGCTCTGCACTATTTCACTGAGATTCTCCTTGCTGATTACCCATTTTTCTATTCATTAGCAAAAGATAATAGAAATTGAGAGAAAAATGAGCGTGGAGAGACGTTTAAAAACATTTGATATGTAGAAGAGCAAAAACTTATTTGCTCCATACATAGAAAGGAAGAAACATTAGTCTTTTGAGACTTCTTACTAGGAAGAAAAACTCAAGAGCACACAATTTGAGGAACACCTAGTGTATTTCCAGAATGCAAAATCAAATATGTTTAACTCAAACAGAATGTTAATAACAAGTTCGATCCATTACATTGTTAACACAACACAACTATTTACAATCCAGAGTTCCTTACTGATGCCACTAACATCAGCGGCCTTGATTCATTTCATTCCATACACAATCTACATTGTGCAAAATACACTTCAGCGTTTTGGGTTTAAAAATTCAGTTATACATTCCACCAGGCACAAAATAAAAAAACTTTCTTTACCAACCGAATCATGAACAGCTTGAAGAACCATCCGACAAACAGTGATGCCATATCAACTTCAAGTTGTCTTCAAGCATTTTAAGCACCAGGTTTTCATCAATCGTTTGCTCCTGCATTTTTGGTAAGAAAATATAATTAACTTAATTATTTCAGTAGGGAAGGAGCAAAACAGAAAGGCTTATCAATTCAACAATGAAGAGACACTGCATGGTCTTGTTTATATTTCCTTAGTACATACCCGTTATGAAACCATTCGCTAACATGAGCTACTGTAAATCTAAATTATAACATTTTTAATGTAAATTCTTTGAATAAATACAAAAAGTTGGATAATTTCCGACAAAAATGAACCGGATTGTCAATCAGTGATAAAATTTTAACTGAACTGGATCCAAATGTATTACCAACAGAAATATACATAATTTCTCATCAGGAAAAGAAAACCTACCTGCAATTGGGATAAAATCCCAGGCATTTTCAGGTTAGCTTCCTGTGCAACCTCACCAGTTGAAGATCTGGAATCAAATCGATCCGCATGTCTAAGCTTAAGCCTAATTGACGAATTTCCATATGATTTTGCAGTTGTGTGCCAGACACCGGTAACAGCATATTGACTCCCTGAAGAATCCTCGCCAAAGGGCCATCTCAACCCACCCTTAACTTCTGAGTCCAAAACGGCAGAACCAACAAGATTTTTAATTTTATTGATCTCATCATCCTGGAAAAAAGCAGAGAGTAATCTATATAAGAACACATTGTTAAGTTATAGAAATAACACTACAGGTGTCCTTTCAGTTGAAAGTGCAGAAGTCATGATGAGAAGATGGAAATTAAAGTGCAAATAAAATAAGTTATACAGGAAAAGGTCCTTGTTCTCTGGAGTGGAGGTAAAATATGGACATTAAAAGTGCAGACAAAATTCACCGGTACTCTAAAATCTATGGGTTTTGTTAATACCTGTACTTGCCAATGTAAATATCAAAAGTATCATCCGTGGTACTATATGACCGGACAACTTGAAGAAACATCAAAGGATACCTCATTTTCCAACTAAAGGAAGTCTGATTACTTGGTGTGTAACTTCACCATTGGTTGGGTTTCCGAAGCCCTTAAATCTTATTAAGATAAGGGCAGCTACTTTGAGATCCCAAAGCAAATCAAATTCATTAACTAACCACACTAACACTGAATGCATATGAAGAATATCTTCATTTCTTTTTCTTGCCTCTGTATCCTTTTCCTTTTTTTTCTCTCTTCTACTTACCGTCCTTTGGATTTCATTGTAGAAATGATTCATATCTAGCTCAGTCCAGTAACTAGAGGACTCCAATAACAGTATTTGAGCCTCTTAACCCTACTGGAGTTCATAGGGTCAGTCCAATAGGCTGTTCACTTTGCTGTTCATTCTAACCCTCCCCCAAATCCACGAAACATGAAAAAACAAGAAATTTCAACCAAGAGTAATTAAATGGAGATGTTTCCAGTTTCGGAAAATATAAATCCAAATATTGGGTGGAACTTACAAATACAAGTATACAACCTATGACTTTCAAGATATCTGATCCAAAATGAAGCAACTTACAGATAAACCCGTCATGATTTTCTTGGTATGTAACATCAACCTCAGGTCTAAGCTTTTGCCAAGACAGCTCATGTCTGCAACCATGTTGCGTACTTGGTTCAGCTCAATCTAAAAGAAAACGCGTAGCGTCAGAAGATTGATAAGGAATGACAAACTGCAAGAAGTAAAGCATGCAAAGATAGGTAAATATGTTCATGACAACAATTAATGTTGTTTTGCTAGTTAGAAAATAAACAGTTAATTGGGCATCTTACTGCAAGTTCATTAAGAACCAGGGAACGGAGAACTAACCTTATGGAGCTGAATTTTCTCCTGATCCTTGACCACCGTACATTTGCAGGTGACAGTTGAATCAGCGCGCATTTTGTCTGAAAGCTACAATTCACAAGGGATACTACTAAAAGAACCAACACATGAAGAGAAAGAAACTTGTTAGAAACATGAAAATATTACCTTGACATAGTATAATTCCTTCTCCTTCACATATTGTAAGTCAAGTTTTTCAACTGCAACGTTTCGTATATATTCCATATATGAAAGAGGAACATTGGTATAGAAAGATTTTTTCATTTGCCTCAACGTAGTTTCCTTTAATAGGTTACTATTCAGGGATTCTTGACTTTTTGCAGAAATCCTACAACAAAGAGAATTTGAGGAGGATTACATGTTAAACACACACTGGATTTAATCGACTCAACAAAGTAGTGCTTCAGACATCGCAAAAGAAGAAACATTATAACATCTAGGAGTAAAGTTAAAAGAGTTACATGTCAAAGTAAAATAAGTCAGCGATTTACAGAACTTCTAGTTTGCTTTACAATACAAAAAATTGTGTACTATTAATAAAACTGATTATGAGATATGGACAATACTAACCCATGAAAGAGAGTTATTCCAAAACGAGCAACTAGACTCGGCTTTGATTCTTCTTCCATATTAGATTCCTCCATTACACATTTGACATGTTGAAATGACAAAAGTAAGTCTTCCATCACATTTTTAGCCACCAAACGCCATGGCTCATCCTTCTTTCCTCCATTGCAATCTCAAAAATAGAAAAAAGGATTTTAAATTATTAGAAACCCTGATCTACCAAATACACATATAAATTTAGATTTTTCAGAAAAAGAAGAAAAAGAAAGTAGTAGTACCTTGCATTAGCACCAAACGAAGAGAATTTTCGTCAGATGTTTGATGGATAGAAAGAGGTTGGAGGTTGACAAGTGATGAAAAGTGAGAATCATCAGTCAAACCAACAGGGAACCATTTCCGAACTACACCATGAGCATAACGGATCTCGAGCCGAGACTTTTCCTTTCTCTTGAAATTCAGGTTTTTTCTAAAGGCAGGTATCAGTGATTCCGGTACCGGAGTTGGTTCCGGCGACGGTGAACCCTTTGTGTGCCTCTTGTGTGGTGGAATGTAAGACATGGCACAGAGAGACTGTTCAGTTGTAGACTACACTTTACTCTTCAAACTTGAAAGAGTGTTTGGATTGGCTTATAATAAAGTTACTAATGTTATTAGACACCAACAAAGGTAGTTTGACGGATGGCGACTGATCGCCTTCCTACCACAATGCAATTTCTTTTCTATAAATATATTTGTGATTGTGTATGATATTTTTGTTAAGAATTTGAATAATTTTGATAGTTTTTACCATTTATGTAATTTTATGTTTATGAGTAAAATATACAATTTAAATATTCTAATTTTTTTGTCTAAATAAAAATTCAATTTCGTTCTCATATGATTTTATATTGTGATTTCAAATCATTATTTTATCTTACCTGGTCAGAGGGGGTTTCTTAAAAAAGTTCAAACAAAAATAACCAAAAATTATAAATTTGCAACAATTAAAAAACACTTTAAATTTTATTTTACAATTAAAGAATATTGAAGTTTAGTTTATAAAACACTTACTTAATTTATCAAATATTTAAAGAACAAAGTGAAATACAATGCATGTTGTAATATAATATACAAATGGATCTCCAGTATGATTCGTGGTAGACTAAAAATATGTTGTGAGTTATCTAGTAGCTGAGAATTAAGTTGTATTTGTGCAAGGAAGATCAATGGTACATAATATCTTGATACGTGATAACAGTGACGGAGCCAAATTTGGGGGTTCAAAAATTGATGAATAGACATCCGAAGTAGCCGAAAGGGTTCGACATCTACTATATATACATAAAAAACTATTTTAACCATATAAAAATGATATAGTTTTCCGTCGAAGGAGGTTCATGACAATGTGGCTCCGCCACTGCGTGATAAATATTCATCCGATCTCTGAAAAGCATATGACATGGTGAGTTGGGAATTTTCAGAGGAATCTGTAAGAGGATTTGGATTTCAGAAAGATTCATTAATATGGATAATTGTATGTGTATCAACAACAAAGTTCACTTTTAAGATCAATGGAGAAGGTTATGGTTGTTTCAATGGAAAGAGAGGATTGAGACAAGGAGACCCTGTCTCCCCTCTACTCTTTCTGCTAATTATAGAGTACCTCTCAAGGCTGCACAATAGCATGACCACCTATCTATCACAGTTCAAATTTCACTCTATGTGTAAAGCTTTTAGACTGAACCATCCTGTTTTTGCAGATGATCTAAATGAAAAAATTCAGCATTTTCTTAGTACGGATGAATAAACAAATGAAGAAGCAACTCTTGAAGATTACTGGATTTACACAAGGATATTTTTCCATTAGATATTTGGGACTCTCACTCACATCTAAGAGTTGGGGTAAACTTGAATGTCATCAACTAGTTGATAAAATAAGATAACAAACATGATATAAAATGTGTTGGGTTATCCCACATCGGAAGTGGAAGGGGCTGGTGGTCAATTTATAAGTGTGAGGGAAAGCCTCAACCTTTGAGCTAGCTTTTGGGTTGAGAAGGCCCAAGACCACACAACAAACTGGTATCAGAGCCAAGGTTTTATCTGAGTATGCTCTGTGGTTGCAGCACAGTCTGAACTTCCACATCAGAAAAGATTTACTTTGATTTGCGATAACTATATTTTTTGGGGAAAACAATGGAAGCCAACACAAGTAGAATGGTTACTTTGAATGGTGTTAATTATGACATTTGGAAGGGAAAAATAGAAGATCTGCTTTATGTTAAGAATTTTTACAAACCGGTATTTACCACTGTAAAGCTTGATAATAAAACAGATAAAAAGTGGAATCTGTTGCATAGACAGGTTTGTGGATTCATTAGGCAATGGGTCGACGATAATGTGTTGAACCATATTTCTGGGGAAACACATGCTCGAACCCTATGGGAGCATCTTGAAAGTTTGTATGCTCGAAAGACTGGCAACAGCAAAATGTTCTTAATAAAGCAGATGTTGAGTTTGAAGTATCATGATGGTTCTCCGATGACAGACCATCTGAATAATTTTCAGGGGATTATGAACCAATTATCTGCTATGGGCATCAAATTTGATGAAGAAATTCAAGGCTTGCTTCTACTTGGTTCCCTACCAGACTCTTGGGAAACATTTAGAACTTCATTGTCAAATTCTGCTCCGGATGGTGTGATCTCTATGGATTCCGCCAAGAGTAGTGTCTTGAACGAAGAGATGAGAAGAAAAACTCAAGGTTCCTCTTCGTCGGATGTCCTGATAACTGGCTCCAGGGGGAGAAATAAAACTCGTGGTTCTCAGTATAGAGAACAAAATAGGAGCAAATCCAAAGGCAGACTTAAGGATATTGAGTGCTATCATTGTGGCATGAAAGGGCACACAAAGAAGTTCTGCAGGAAGTTGAAGAGGGAGAACAAAAACAAAGAGGAAACTAAAAAAGATGGCAATGAAAATTGCCTAGCCACCGTTACCACCGAAGATCTTGTTACCGTTCTTGATGCAAACATGATAAATATTGCTTGTGATGAGTCAATCTGGGTTGTGGATACTGGTGCCGCATCTCATGTGACATCAAGGAAGGATTTTTTCTCTTCCTATACTCCTGGTGATTTTGAAACTTTGAGTATGGGTAATAAGACTGTTTGTAGGGTGGTTGGTACTGGTACAATTTGTTTGGAAACTAGCGTTGGAACTAAACTAGTTTTGAACAATGTGAAATATGTTTCTGATGTTCGTCTGCACCTAATTTCTGTTGGTGTTTTAGATGATGAAGGATATGTTAGTACCAACGGTGATGGAAAATGGAAGCTCATTAAAGGTTCCTTGGTTGTGGCTCGTGGTAACAAACGTCGTGGTCTATACTGGACTACGGCCTCTGCTTGTGTTGATATGGTGAATGCGGTTGAGAGCGATAGCTCTTCAACATTATGGCACAAGAGGCTTAGCCACATCAGCGAGAAAGGACGTAATGTTCTAGCCAAGAAATTTTTTTTGTCAAATTTCAAAAGTGCTAAATTAGAAAAGTGTGAGCACTGCTTGGCTGGTAAACAAAATAGAGTTTCCTTTAAGTCCTACCCTCCTTCGAGAATGACAGAGTTGCTTGAGTTGGTGCACTCTGATTTATGTGGTCCAATGAAGACAAAGACATTAGGTGGTGCACTCTACTTTGTCACTTTCATTAATGATTGCTCGAGAAAACTTTGGGTCTATGTCTTGAAGACTAAAGACCAAGTGTTAGGTGTCTTCAAGCAGTTTCAGGCTTCAGTTGAAAGAGAAACTGGAAAGAAACTGAAATGCATTCGTACTGATAATGGTGGTGAATATTGTGGACCATTTGACGAATACTGCAAGCAACAAGGTATTAGACACCAGAAGACTCCTCCCAAGACTCCTCAGCTTAATGGTTTGGCTGAGAGTATGAACAGGACCTTGATGGAAAGAGTTAGATGTTTGCTTTTTGAAGCAAAGTTGCCGAACTCATTTTGGGGTGAAGCTTTATTGACCGCTGCACATGTTATTAATTTATCTCCTGTTGTTGCTTTGCAAAGTGATGTACCAAATAGTGTTTGGTATGGAAAGGATGTTTCCTATGACCATTTGAGAGTATTTGGTTGCAAAGCTTTTGTACATGTGCCGAAAGATGAGAGGTCAAAGTTAGATGCCAAGACAAGGCAATGCATCTTCATTGGATATGGCCTAGATGAATTTGGTTACAGGCTATATGATCCAATTGAAAAGAAACTTGTGACAAGCCGTGATATTATTTTCATGGAGAATCAAACAATTGAAGATATTGACAAAGCGAAAATGGTAGAATCTTCAAGTTTTGATGGTATAGTTCATCATAATGACGTTCCTCACACAAATGTGCATGATGTTGTTGGTCTTGATAATCATGGTGACGCCCAGAATCATGTATCGAATCAACATGTTGATGTTGATAATAACAATGATATTGTTATTGATGATCCTATTGCTCATGAAGTTGTGGACGAATCAAATATTCCGCTTCGGAGGTCCAAAAGACAGCGGTTTCCTTCCTCCCGTTATTCACCCAATGAGTATGTGTTACTCACTGGCGGAGGAGAACCTAAATGTTATGAGGAGGCCATGGAAGATGAGCACAAGGATCAATGGATTGAAGCCATGCAATATGAGATGAAGTCTTTGCATGAGAACCACACTTATGAGTTGGTAAAATTGCCCAAGGGCATGAGAGCTTTGAAGAACAAGTGGGTGTTCAAAGTTAAAGTTGAAGAACACAACTTGAAGCCCAGGTACAAAGCTAGATTGGTTGTTAAGGGATTCGGTCAAAGAAAGGGTATTGACTTTGATGAAATATTTTCTCCTGTTGTGAAAACGTCCTCGATTCGCACAGTTCTAGGTTTGGCTGCTAGTCTTAATTTAGAGATTGAGCAAATGAATGTGAAGACGACTTTCCTTCACGGTGACCTAGAAGAAGAGATTTATATGGAACAACCTGAGGGCTTCAAAGTAGAAGGTAAAGAAAATTTTGTGTGCAAACTCAAAAAGAGTCTTTATGGCCTAAAACAAGCTCCAAGACAGTGGTACAAGAAGTTTGAATCTGTTATGGGGGATCAAGGCTATAAGAGGACTTCTTCAGATCATTGCGTATTTGTACAAAAATTTTCTGACAATGATTTTATCATCCTTTTGCTGTATGTGGATGATATGTTGATTGTGGGCAAGAATACTTCCAAGATTGATGAGCTGAAGAAAGAGTTGTGTAAGTCTTTTTCTATGAAAGACTTGGGCCATGCCAAGCAAATTTTGGGCATGCGAATTACTCGTCTCAGAGATAAAAGGAAAATTTATTTATCCCACAAGAAGTACATTGAACGTGTACTAGAGCGCTTCAATATGAAGAATGCTAAGCCTATTAGTACACCTCTTGCTGGTCATATGAAGTTGAGCAAGAAGATGTGTCCTACAGCTAGGGAGGAAAAAGAGAACATGGCCAAAGTTCCATATTCCTCCGTCGTCGGAAGTCTAATGTATGCAATGGTGTGCACTAGACCTGATATTGCTCACGCAGTTGGTGTTGTGAGCAGATTTCTCAAAAATCCGGGAAAAGAGCATTGGGAAGCTGTGAAGTGGATACTCAGGTATCTTAGAGGAAGCTTAGATGAATGCTTGTGTTTTGGAGCATCAAATCCAATCTTAAAAGGCTATACAGATTCTGATATGGCAAGTGACCTTGATAACAGAAAATCCACTACTGGATATTTGTTTACTTTTTCAGGGGGAGCTATATCATGGCAGTCAAAGTTGCAGAAGTGTGTTGAACTATCGACAACTGAAGCTGAGTATATTGCGGCTACTGAAGCCGGCAAGGAGATGATATGGCTAAAGCAATTTCTTCAAGAGCTTGGTTTGAATCAGATGGAGTATATAGTCTATTGTGACAGCCAAAGTGCAATAGACTTGAGCAAGAACTCCATGTACCATGCAAGAACAAAACACATCGACGTCAGATATCATTGGATTCGTGAGGAAGTGGAGAGTGAATAATTTCACGTCAAAAAGATCTACACAAGTGAAAATTCTGCAGATATGCTGACCAAGACGATACCGAAAGACAAGTTCGATTTATGCAAAGAACTTGTGGGTATGAGCTCTCTCTAAAGAAGATGAAGATACCTTCTTCTAGTAAATGGGAATGGAGGGGGAGATTTGTTGAGTCCATCCCAATTTTTGGTCAACTTTAGCTATTCAATTACTACAAGCAATTGTTAAAAAGGAATAGTAATTGGAGTTGAAAATCAAAGATTTGGTGGTTGGCAAATTGGTAAGATTTGCAACCATTTTTGACTTTGCTATATTTGTCTATGTCATTAGTGACATAGGCATGGTTTTATCCTTCTATAAATAGAGCATTCTTACTCATTTGTAGAACACACCAAGTTAGAGAGAAAAACCATTTTGAGAGCAAAGTGAGGTATTCCATAGACTATACAAGAAAATAGTCTGTGAAGAAAAATACAGTGTGAGCGATATTTTAGTAAGACGAAAACCAAAAGAGTGTTGTTCCTTTTGAGTGTGTAGTAGTCACTTTGAATATTGTATTCATGACTACACAGTGTAAAATTCCTTACTGTAGTAATATAAGTTGCTCCTCTTGACCCGTGGTTTTTTCCCTTATTCAGAAGGGTTTCCACGTAAAAATTTTGGTGTCGTTACTTTCCCATTTTATTTCCATTACTTTTACCATATATATTGTTGTGCTTATCCGCGTTTTCCCAATAAACTGGTATCACAGCCTAGGTTGTCAACAAGTCTCAGCCCACCGAGAGAAACTGGGTTGTCGCTCTCTCCAGCCCAAGGCCCGATGTGTGAAGGGGGAGATTGTTGGGTTATCCCACATCGGAAGTGGAAGGGTCTGGTGGTCAATTTATAAGTGTGAGGGAAAGCCTCAACCTTTGAGCTAGCTTTTGGGTTGAGAAGGCCCAAGACCACACAACAAAATGTATATGCAAAACAACTCTCTTATGCAGGGAGGCTCCAAGCTAAGTGGTTCTGGCTATCTATCTCGTTTTCAATTCATAATATTTGTAGATCAATGTTCATTCTTCCTGAAAGTGTTTGTGAAGGAGGTGGATAGGAAATGTTGATACTACTTGTGGGGTGGAACCGAGGAAAAAGGGAAGGTACCATTAGTATCCTGGGTGAAGATATGCTTCCCAAAAAGATGTTGGTTTTAAAAGGTGTGAATGGAAAATGAAGAGTTGCGACTTTTATGAAGAGTTGTGACTTTAATGAAAGGTTGCGACTTTTATGAAAAGTTGTGACTTTTATGGAAAGTTGTGACTTTTATAAAAGGTGACGACCTTTTCGAAAGATTGTGACTTTTCCAAAGGTTTGTGACCTTTTCGATAAGGCATAATAAGAATCTTTTCGCACTACCCTTTGTTTTCTATAAATTGAGAGATTTCCTTTTATTTTAAATATAGAATTTATGGACTTCTTCTTCTACTACTAAATCTACTATTCTAAGTGTACTTTACTGCTGTTGAGTGGCTCGCTGACACCAGCGTTTTGGGTATCAATACACTGGTGATTGAGATCATTCTACCCTGGGAGGACATATTCCAAATCAAACCTCGGATACTAGAGGGAATAATTTCCTTAAGGGGACACTGTGCATTCAGTGGGCTTGGTCTTCTTTCTGTTTTTCCAAATTCTGATATGTGTTACAAATTTTAGATTTGTGAATTAATTTTTGTTCTTCTATTCTTCACTGGTTCATTTAACTTTGGTTACTTCGTGTTTCTGCAAAGTTTGTTGGAATCAGTAAGATTCTTTAAACATAGATTGACAATAATTCTTCGTTAAGAAAAATATTTTTTATATTTTTTTTTAATCTGTTTCTGATTCTAGTTTCTCTACTAGTTTTTTTTTTCTAGTTATGAAAATGTTCTTAAACTTTGTTGTGTCTTACCGAGTTCTTCAAAGTTTTGTTCTAAGTATCTTAGGAATACAAGATGAACAACAATCTTAAGGAAATTACTATACTGTTAGTATTTCTTGTATTCTACTGATTGAGAGAATTTGATCATGGAAATAGAAGATAAATGCATGATCTCTCCATAATCTGTTGCTTTGTTTAGCAAGGTCGAAGTGAGAATGTACTAGAAAAAAATTGGTGGTATTCCGATTAAAGATTACACCCGGTAACCTTCTTATTGTTTATCTAAAGAGGAAAATAGTTTCTAAAGGTTAACAATTTTGATATTTATCATGTGTGTATTTGGAAAAGTTCTGCAAATCATATATTTTTTAAATAAATTTTGTTTTGGCAAATAGTGTTGCCTTTAAAATTTACTAGTTTGCAGAATGAGATATGCATATTTTGTTTGATAAATAGTATGTTTAAAATGTTATAGTTGGAAGACTATTTGAAAAGAAAAACAATTCTATGTGATGGTCTAAGAATATGTTTTATTCTGTTTGGAGAAGGAAAAAAAAAGTTTTGTAGTTTTGTACTCAATGTGAAATGTTAGTGTGTCTGATTTTTGTAGACTAAAAACTTTTGTGGTTTTCTACTCTAGATAAATTGGACTATGTAATTGAAAGAATATGAAAACTTCACATAATAAGTCAATGTTGTACTTTTGATTTTCTATAAACTTCAATGTTATATAGAAATAAATTGTACAATTCCGTTTTGTCCTTATTGTTAGTATTTAGAATACTAAGTGGTATGTTTATTTGTGATAGAGGAAAAATACCAGTGACTTAGAGTTTGTGATTTTATGCCTCTATGGAATGAACTTTGACATTGTGTAAACATTGTCAAAGAGAATTGAAGGAGTATAATTCTTTTATAGAATAATATTTTCAAAAGAGGTTTCATATTGTCAATGACATTTTGAAAGTCTAGGAAAGTATGTGGAAAAACTATTTTCAAATAGTTGAAAATACTTTTGAGATCACATTTAAAATGTGGGGGTTCTTTGCTTATGATTAGACTTGGTGTCTAATTTAACTTTGGAGCAAAAGATATGAAATTCAATGATATTTTTGTATTATGTTAGATCCATTAAATTCTTGGAGTATATTTGGTATTGTGATTGTTGAGTTTTTCTATTACTAGTATATAGTGTGACTAGTATGAAACAACCAAATTATATATATACTTGTTCAAAGTAATTGTGTTCTTTTAGAAAAGAAAAAAGTCACTTAAAATGTTGTGATTTTTCATGAAAAGATATGTCTATTATAATAAAAGTATTTGCATAGACATGAATATTGGTGAATAGTCATTTGTTATGTTTTTGTAAAAGTAACATTTGGACTATATTGCCTTTATTGAATTCGATGAAACTTTGTTCATTGGTAGTTCTATAACAATTAAATTGAAAGTTATGAAAAGGTCCTTAAAAGGACATTTGACAAGGTGATGACTCTAAACAATGTTTGTATCGCACAAAATTGTAAGAAATAGGAACAAAATATTAGTGAGGAAAAAGCTACCTCGCGAAGAGCTTTTCGAACTCAATATTTTTATTTGTTCTTACTTGTTTGAGTCAATGTTTGTGACATGAACACTTGGGGCATGTCAATTACAAAACCTTGAAACTGATCAACTTAGAAGTTTTGTCTAACTTTGAGTGCAATAAATAAAAAATGTCAAGTTTTTGTGAAATCTAAGTTTGTTGAGCATTCTTATAAATCTGTTGAAAGGAATTTTAATCATTTAGAATTGATTTACAGATATTTGTGATATGAAGTTAACACCATCTCATGGTGGGAAAAAGTATCTCGTAACTTTTATTCACAATTGCATTAGAAAGGACTATGTCTATTTGCTGAATGGTAAGGATGAAGCAATAGAAATGTCTAGAAAATGTAATATTGAAGTTGAAATCAGTTTGGAAAAAGATAAAAAGTGATAAGAATGGAGAGTATAAATCTCCTTGTGCATAAATATGTTTGGAAAATGAAATTATCCATCAAACTATTGCCCTATTCACCTCAATCTAATGAAAAACTGCACGTTGAAAGAAATGATGGATGCATTATTTATAAGTTCGGGTTGACCACAAAACTTTTGTGGAGGAACTATCCTTACTGCAAAAGGGAACAATTTTTTTTTTTTGTCTTTTGATAAAGTTTTTTTGTTTAGGACACAATCTATTCCATATGAGAAATGGAAAGGAAGGAAATCCAACTTGAAATATTTCAAAGTGTGGGGGCGTCGAGCCAAAGTCCAAGTTTCTATTCATAAAAGGATTGAAATAGGACCTAAAATTGTGGACTGTAAAATTAGACTTGAGTAGTCTAGTGAAAGGTCTAAACGACCTTGGGAAAAAAAAAGGAGAATGTACTTAATAAAGAGATTTAGAGGCGTAGTATATGTCAAGGGACATATACTTCCTTCAAATATGATTTTGTAACATTTCTTGTGTCTTATGTAGACTCATCCTTTTGGACAAATGGTGTCAATAGTGAGATTGGTTCAATTTTGAGCAATCTTATTGGAAGTTCGTTGATCTTCCTCCAGAAAATAAACTTTTGGGTTCAAAGTGAATCCTCAAAAGAAAAATGAAAGTGGATAGAACTGTTGACAAATATAGAGCAAGACTTGGTGTCAAAGGCTTTAGACAAAAACAAGGTTTTGATCTTGTCTATATATATACTCGTTAGTAACTAGAATTACATCCATTCGGATGCTAAAATTATTAGTTGTGGTATATGACCTCCAAATTCATCAAATGAATGTGAAAATAACTTTCTTAAATGTAAAATTGGAGGAAGAATTTACATGGAACAACCCGAGGGTTTTGTGGTTCCTGGTAAATAACAGAAAGTGTGCAAACTTGTTAAGTCACATCATGGACTAAGCAAGCACCCAAACAATGACATAAGAAATTTGACCAAAAACCATGTTGGCAAATGGATTTAAGAATGATGGAAGTGATAAATGTTTCACATTAAAATCAGAAGGTCATTGTTTGTTTCTATATTGGTGATATGTTGATCATTAATAGAGACACTAATGACATAAATGCTACTAAACGTATGCTAGAAAGCAAGTTTGGAATGGAAAATATTGAAGTTGCTGATGCAATCTTAGATATAAGAATCCTTAGAACTCCATAATGTTTAGCATTTTCACTGTCTCATTGCGTTCAAAAGGTACTTGACTAGTTCAATTATTTGGATGTCAATATTGTCAAGTCTCCAATAAATGTGAGCTTTGCATTTCAAAATAGTGAAAGCAAAAGTGACTCACAATTGGATTGTGCTAGAGTATTGGGAAGTATGATGTATATCATAAAGTGTGCGCGATCAGATATAGCATTTGCTATTATACACTGAGTCGGTTCATAAGTGATCCCAAATAAACTCATTAGATGGCAATAAATAGAGTTTTGGAGTATTTAAAATAATACTTAAAACTATGCCTTGTATTATAACAATATCCAACAGTATTGAATGGATATAGTGATGCAAATTGGATCATCGGACAAATAAAGTAAAATCCACGAGTGGATATGTATTTACTATTGGTAGAGGAGCAGTCTCTTGGAAAAATTTCAAAACAGACATGTATCGCTAGCTCTACAATGATTTCTGAGCTAGGTGCTCTAGATAAGGTCGGTGAATAAGTTGAAAGACTCCGAAATTTCTTGATAGATATTCTATTTTGGCCCAAACCATTGGCATTGGTATGCATACACTTTGATAGTCAAGATGAAATAGGTAGGGCATGGAGCATGACGTATAACGGAAAGTCTCGTCATAAATGACATAGACATGATACCGTTAGAAAACTACTCTCTAGTGAAATTATCAGAATTGACTATGTAAAGTCAAAGGATAATGTGTCGGATCCACTTACAAAAAGGTCTAACTAGAGAGAAAGTTGAAAGATCATCTAAGGGAATGGATTTAAGGCTTAGGACAAGTCATCATGGCGGTAACTCTATCTAGCAGACTGGAGATCCCAAGAGCTAGATTCAAGGAGAAAAACAAAGTTGTGAATGGCGGTTCGGCATTGTCAATAAACTCAATCCATTCTCATGATGAAGACAATGCTCAGGGACAAGGATACAACATTAAGGCTTGTTAATGAGTTAATAAAGCTTAATGGTTTTAATGATTTGCTAAGTTTGGCAGAGTTGACCAAATAGTGTATCTACGCGATAACACAATTAGAAATCACCTATGTGAGTGTGAAGTGTAAGCCGCTTCGAAGAAGATGACTGTCAAAAGCCCATCTTTCTATACACTCATGAAACCAGGAGGTGTTCATTGCTGAAACGAACACAACCGTAAGAACCATAAACGGTAAAGGGTTAATTGTGTGACATATGGTTGTCTAGGTATACACCAAAGCTCGACGGTTCAAAGATATCGCATCTACCGATTGATCGAGTATATCCGACATATGTTCACTACGGAAAGTCTAAGGGGAAACCTACTTATCGAGATGCAATTAGTTCTTGCTTGTAAAGTAATCATAATTGTCTGTTTCTTTGTCTTGGAGTCATTCCCCATTCATGCGGGGGATTGTTGGGTTTTAAAAGGTGTGAATGGAAAATGAAGAGTTGCAACTTTTATGAAGAGTTGTGACTTTAATGAAAGGTTGCGACTTTTATGAAAAGTTGTGACTTTTATGAAAAGTTGCGATTTTTATGAAAAGTTGTGACTTTTATGGAAAGTTGTGACTTTTTTATGAAAGGTGACGACCTTTCCGAAAGATTGTGACTTTTCCAAAGGTTTGTAACCTTTCCGGTAAGGCACAATAAGAATCTTTTCGCACTACCCTTTGTTTTCTATAAATTGAGGGATTTCCTTTCATTTTAAATATAGAATTTATGGACTTCTTTTTCTACTACTAAATCTACTATTCTAAGTGTACTTTACTGCTGTTGAGTGGCTCGCTGACACCAGCGTTTTGGGTATCAATACACTGGTGATTGAGATCATTCTACCCTGGGAGGACATATTCCAAATCAAACCTCGGATACTAGAGGGGAATAATTTCCTTAAGGGGACACTGTGCATTCAGTGGGCTTGGTCTTCTTTCTGTTTTTCCAAATTCTGATATGTGTTACAAATTTTAGATTTGTGAATCAATTTTTGTTCTTCTATTCTTCACTGGTTCATTTAACTTTGGTTACTTCGTGTTTCTGCAAAGTTTGTTGGAATCAGTAAGATTCTTTAAACACAGATTGACAATAATTCTTTGTTAAGAAAAATATTTCATATATTTTTTTAATCTGTTTCTGATTCTAGTTTCTCTACTAGTTTTTTTTTATTTTCTAGTTATAAAAATGTTTCTAAACTTGTTGTGTCTTACCGAGTTCTTCAAAGTTTTGTTCTAAGTATCTTAGGAATACAAGATGAACAACAAAAGACATGGTAGTTTGAATATTAAAGGACGTGGGAATTGAAATGTGGCTTTATGTAGGCAAGCTTATATGGCGGCTAGCTTGGAATAAGATGAATGGAATATACATCAAAGCAGAGACATTTTGGAACCATTGGATAGCAGTTGGTACTAGAAAAAATAACTCTTTGAAGAACAAAATGCAACACTGGTGGATAGTTCAACCAATCTGTTAATGGGAACTATTCTATCACAAGTAGTTATACTAAGATCACAGGTAATCAAAGTCAAGCAGGAGGTAGCAGAGTTAGTTTGGAATTCAATGCCACTACCAAGGCAAAGGTTCATTATATGATTAGCAATACAAAATAGATTGCTTACAAAGGAGAGATGTTGAATAGGAACATACAAGCAGAAAATAGTAGACGTTGCATGTGTCAAGACTAATCCAATTTCTTTGAAGTTTATGTTATCAAATTAATCTTATTAATATATTCTGAAAATTTAGACTTAAATATCATTACTTCATAAAGTTATTTGATGATTAAAAAATAACATTAAATAAAAATAATAAACTTGTTTTGATTTTGTTAAAATAAATAAATAAAATAATAAAATGAACATCTTCTTCAACTATGTAACTTAGGTGGACTAACTAGTTTGAGTGGATCCCAAAAAGCTACAGCAATATTGAGATACAAAATAGTCCATTATCCTTATGTTAAGATTTGAAGTTATCCTTGAATTTTCACATAAAGTATTAATAGTCTTTCTTGTCAGCATTATTGGAGCGATTTTGGTCATTCCTCAATTTTTTTTTATCTATTCTTAACGTTGATTTGTTCACAATTTTATGTATGGAATGCTCAATCATCTTTTTATATATTTAGAAGAAATATGTGAAAAGAACATCTTGACATATGATGTTACAAGAAAAGAAAAAATTGTACTACCGGAATCGACGTAATTAATTTCTCAATTTTAGCTACAATAATATTTCTACTAAACAAAACAAGATGTTCTTATTCTTACCTTCTCCCAAATGGAGTTACTATTTATATTAAATATATAAAAAGACGATTAAACCTTTCATATATAAATTGTGTATAAAAGCAATATTAAAAAATAAAGAGATAATGCACAAGTACCCCTCAACCTATGTTCGAAATCTCAGAGAGACACTTATACTATACTAAGGTCCTATTAGCCCCCTGAACTTATTTTATTAATAATATTTTACCCCTTTTCGGCCTACGTGGCACTATCTTGTGGGTCAACGCTGTTTGACTTTTTTTTTCAAGCTAATGCCACGTAGGCCGAAAAGGGGTAGAAAATTACTTATAAAATAAGTTCAGGGGGGTAATAGGACCTTGGTATAGTATAAATGTGTCTGTGAGATTTTGGGCATAGGTTGAGGGGGTACTTGTGCATTTTCCCCAAAATAAACAAAAATTTGTAAACATATGAGACTATTAGTGCTCCATGTGAAAATTCAAGAATGACTTTGAGTCTTTTCTCAAATGAAATAGTTAACAACTCTAAGGCTCTTTTAATGAGTTAGAAAATCAGGTTGTACTGTCCTTTATTCATAATAATATATATACAAAAAAAAAACATACAAATAGTAAATACCAGAAATACCTTTTAAGTAGTTTGTTATATTTAGAATTTCAAGGCCATCAAAATAAAAGTACAGACACAATAATGCTAACACTTAGAAATCCCTAAAATACTCCCTAACCCAAGGTAAACAAGCAACTCAACTCTCCTCTCCTCTCCACTCTATATAGGTAGTAAGGTAAAGCAAAGTAAAGTAAAAGTAAAAGTAAAAGTAAAGCAATATATGCTAAGTATCTAACATGATTAATTTTGTTTTTATTAGGCTGATACAAACATTTGAGATCGATATAAGACTTTACAATATGCCCAACACTTTGAAGTAGAATTCAAAACTGGCTTTGGAATCCTTTATTGAAGAGAATAAATTTCCCATTAGACATACATATAATTAGGGGTTCAATCGAAAAAAGAACTTGAGGAAAATGCAAGAAGAGATTGAGAAACTTAGGTTGTTAACTGAAACATTTGAGATCGATATAAGACTTTACAATATGCCCAACACTTTGAAGTAGAATTCAAAACTGGCTTTGGAATCCTTTATTGAAGAGAATAAATTTCCCATTAGACATACATATAATTAGGGGTTCAATCGAAGAAAGAACTTGAGGAAAATGCAAGAAGAGATTGAGAAACTTAGGTTGTTAACTGTTCAATGAGTTCTTAGTGCTGAACATCATATGTAAAACGAAATGCGAAAAACTCAAGAAAGATGTTCTATTCATTGCAGCTTAACAACAAAGCTAATTGAAGGCAAGAGGAAGCTGCTTGGATGGTAAGCACCCCTCACTTCCAACTCTAAGACTATGAGTTCGAGCCATCTAACAGACAAAGATCCCAAATTAACTTCAAGTTGTTTTTCAGCATTTCAAACACCAGATCTTCGTCCATTGTTTGCTTCTGCATTTTGACAAGAGAATGAAAATCAAATCAAATCAAATCAAGTCAAGTCAAGTCGATGCTTATGCTAAGAATACTATGCTATGTTTTCAACCAAAACCAACCAACGTTGATGTATCATGCAGAGACATCCCAAAATTAGAAAACATAAAATAAAATGAGAAACGTAATTGCTTGTCATCAAGAAAAGAGAACCTACACATAACTCTGATATAATTCCAGGCATTTTCAGGAAAATCTCCTGTGTAACCTCAGCAGTTGAAGATTCATATTTATATCGATTTGCATGTCGAAACTTAACCCTAATTGATGAATTCATATATGATTTTGCAGTTGTGTGACCAATAGAATTAACAACATATCGACCCCCTGAAGAATGGCGCTTGTCTAAAGGCCATCTTAAACCACCCGGTACTTCTGCGTCCAAAATGGCAGACCCAATAAGATCCTTAATTTCATTCTTCTCCTCATCCTGAAAAATGTGAAGAATTAACTCATAGAAAGACCTAATACAACAGTCATGAGAAGCTTGAAATCAAGAGTTCCAAAAAGAGCTTTTGGTATAAAATATTTGAATGGAGTAAATAATTTACAGATAAAGCCAGCTTGATTTTCTTGGTATATACAATCAATCTGAGGTCTGAGCTCTTTCCAAGAATGCTCATGTTTGCAACCATGTGGCGTACTCGGTTCAATTCAATCTTAAAAAAAAAAGGAGACAGGTATAAATGTTCTAATGACAGTTACACGAAACTGAAGGCATAAAAGGTTTAGAATACTAACCTTATAGAGCTGAATCTTATTATGATCTTTTGCCACAGTACATTTGCAGGAAACAGTTGATTCTGTCCTCAAGTTATCATAAAGCTACAAAACACGCGGATAAAGAAAGAATGCATACAGTAGGACGAAGACATTTTGTAGAAGCTTGAAAGTATCTGTTGGGTGATCTTGGGCCTTCTCAACCCAAAAGCTAGCTCAAAGGTTGAGGCTTTCCCTCACACTTATAAATTGACCACCAGACCCTTCCACTTCCGATGTGGTGGGATAACCCAACAATCTCCCCCTTCACACATCGGGCCTTGGGCTGGAGAGAGCGACCACCAGTTTCTCCCGGTGGGCTGAGACTTGTTGACAACCTGGGCTCTGATACCAATGTTGGATGGTCTTGGGCCTTCTCAACCCACGCGGACAAGCACAACAATATATATGGTAAAAGTAATGGAAATAAAATGGGAAAATAACGACACCAAAAGTTTTACGTGGAAACCTTCTGAATAAGGGAAAAAACCACGGGCCAAGAGGAGCAACTGATATTACTACAGTAAGGAATTTTACACTGTGTAGTCACGAATACAATACTCAAAGTGACTACTACACACTCAAAAGGAACAACACTCTTTTGGTTCCGTCTTAATAAAATATCGCTCACACTCTATTTTTCTTCACAGACTATTTTCTTGTATAGTCTATGGAATACCTCACTTTGCTCTCAAAATGGTTTTTCTCTCTAACTTGGTGTGTTCTACAAATGAGCAAGAATTCTCTATTTATAGAAGGATAAAACCATGCCTATGTCACTAATGACATAGACAAATATAGCAAAGTCAAAAATGGTTGCAAATCTTACCAATTTGCCAACCACCAAATCTTTGATTTTCAACTCCAATTACTATTCATTTTTAACAATTGCTTGTAGTAATTGAATAGCTAAAGTTGACCAAAAAATGGGATGGACTCAACAAATCTCCCCCTCCAGTCCCATTTACTGGAAGAAGGTATCTTCATCTTCTTTAGAGAGAGCTTATACCCACAAGTTCTTTGCATAACTCAAACTTGTCTTTCGGTATCGTCTTGGTCAGCATATCTGCAGGATTATCACTTGTGTGGATTTTTTTGACGTGAAATGATTCACTCTCCACTTCCTCGCGAATCCTATGATATCTGTCGTCGATGTGTTTTGTTCTTGCATGGTACATGGAGTTCTTGCTCAAGTCTATTGCACTCTGGCTGTCACAATAGACAATATGCTCCATCTGATTCAAACCAAGTTCTTGAAGAAATCGCTTTAGCCATATCATCTCCTTGCCGGCTTCAGTAGCCGCAATATACTCAGCTTCAGTTGTAGATGTGCAACACACTTCTGCAACTTTGACTGCCATGATATAGCTCCCCCTGAAAAAGTAAACAAATATTCAGTAGTGGATTTTCTGTTATCAAGGTCACCTGCCATATCAGAATCTGTATAGCCTTTCAAGATTGGATTTGATGCTCCAAAACACAAGCATTCATCTGAGCTTCCTCTAAGATACCTGAGTATCCACTTCACAGCTTTTCAATGCTCTTTTCCCGAATTTTTGAGAAATCTGCTCACAACACCAACTGCGTGAGCAATATTAGGTCTAGTGCACACCATTGCATACATTAGACTTCCAACGACGGAGGAATATGAAACTTTGGCCATGTTCTCTTTTTCCTCCCTAGTTGTAGGACACATCTTCTTGCTTTACTTCATATGACCAGCAAGAAGTATACTAACAGGCTTAGCATTATTCATATTGAAGCGCTCCAGTACACGTTCAATGTACTTTTTCTGGGACAAACAAATCTTCCTTTTATCTCTGAGACGAGTAATTCTCATGCCCAAAATTTGCTTGGCATGGCCCAAGTCTTTCATAGAAAAAGAATTACACAACTCTTTCTTCATCTCGTCAATCTTGGAAGTATTATTGCCCACAATCAACATATCATCCACATACAACAGGAGGATGATAAAATCATTGTCAGAAAATTTTTGTACAAATACGCAATGATCTGAAGAAGTCTTCTTATAGCCTTGCTTCCCCATTACAGATTCAAACTTCTTGTACCACTGTCTAGGAGCTTGTTTTAGGCCATAAAGACTCGTTTTGAGTTTGCACACAAAAATTTCTTTACCTTCTACTTTGAAGCCCTCAGGTTGTTCCATATAAATCTCTTCTTCTAGGTCACCGTGAAGGAAAGCCGTCTTCACATCCATCTGCTCAATCTCTAAATTAAGACTAGCAGCCAAACCTAGAACTGTGCGAATCGAGGACATTTTCACAACAGAAGAAAATATTTCGTCAAAGTCAATACCCTTCCTTTGACCGAATCCCTTAACAACCAATCTAGCTTTGTACCTGGGCTTCAAGTTGTGTTCTTCAACCTTAACTTTGAACTCCCACTTGTTCATTAAAGCTCTCATGCCCTTGGGCAATTTTACCAACTCATAAGTGTGGTTCTCATGCAAAGACTTCATCTCGTCTTGCATGGCTTCAATCCATTGATCCTTGTGCTCATATTCAATGGCCTCCTCATAACATTCAAGTTCTCCCCCGTCAGTAAGTAACACATACTCATTGGGTGAATAACGGGAGGAAGAAAACAGTTCTCTTGTGGACCTCCGAAGCGGAATATTTGATTCGTCCACAACTTCATGAGCAACAGGATCATCAATAACAATATCATTGTTATTATCAACATCAACATGTTGATTCGATACATGATTCTGGGCATCACCATGATTATCAAACCCAAAAACATCATGCACACTTGTGTGAGGAACGTCATCATGATGAACTATACCATCAAAACTTGAAGATTCTAGCGTTTCCGCTTTGTCAATATCTTCAATTGTTTGATTTTCCATGAAAATAATATCACGGCTTCTCACAAGTTTCTTTTCAATTGGATCATATTGCCTGTAACCAAATTCATCTAGGCCATATCTAATGAAGATGCATTGCCTTGTCTTGGCATCTAACTTTGACCTCTCATCTTTCGGCACATGTACAAAAGCTTTGCAACCAAATACTCTCAAATGGTCATAGGAAACATCCTTTCCATACCAAACACTATTTGGTACATCACTTTGCAAAGCAACAGCAGAAGATAAATTAATAACATGTGCAGCGGTCAATAAAACCTCACCCCAAAATGAGTTCGGCTACTTTGCTTCAGAAAGCAAACATTGAACTCTTTCCATCAAGGTCCTGTTCATCCTCTCAGCCAAACCATTAAGCTGAGGAGTCTTGGGAGGAGTCTTCTGGTGTCTAATACCTTGATGCTTGCAGTATTCGTCAAATGGTCCACAATATTCACCACCATTATCAGTACGAATGAATTTCAGTTTCTTTCCAGTTTCTCTTTCAACTGAAGCCTGAAACTGCTTAAAGACACCTAACGCTTGGTCTTTAGTCTTCAAGACATAGACCCAAAGTTTTCTCGTGCAATCATCAATGAAAGTGACAAAGTAAAGTGCACCACCCAATGTATTTGTCTTCATTGAACCACATAAATCAGAGTGCACTAACTCAAGCAACTCTGTCTTTCTCGAAGGAGGGTAGGACTTAAAGGAAACTTTATTTTGTTTACCAGCCAAGCAATGCTCACAGTTTTCTAATTTAGCACTTTGGAAATTTGACAATAATTTCTTCTTGGCAAGAATATTAAGTCTTTTCTCGCTGATGTGGCTAAGCCTCTTGCGCCATAATATTGAAGAGCTATCGCTCTCAACCGCATTCACCATATCAACACAAGCAGAGGCCGTAGTCCAGTATAGACCACGACGTTTGTTACCACGAGCCACAACCAAGGAACCCTTGATGAGCTTCCATTTTCCATCACCGTTGGTACTAACATATCCTTCATCATCTAAAACACCAACAGAAATTAGGTGCAGACGAACATCAGGAGCATGTTTCACATTGTTCAAAACTAATTTAGTTCCAACACTAGTTTCCAAACAAATTGTACCAATACCAACCACCCTAGAAATAGTCTCATTACCAATACTCAAGGTTCGAAAATCACCAGGAGTATAGAAAGAGAAAAAATCCTTCCTTGATGTCACATGAGATGCGGCACCAGTGTCCACAACCCAGCTTGACTCATCACAAGCAATATTTATCATGTTTGCATCAAGAACGGTAATAAGATCTTCGATGGTGACGGTGGCTAGGCAATTTTCATTGCCATCTTCTTTAGTTTCCTCTTTGTTTTTGTTCTCCCTCTTCAACTTCCTGCACAACTTCTTTGTGTGCCCTTTCATGCCACAATGATAGCACTCAATATCCTTAGGATTTGCTCCTATTTTGTTTTCTATACTGAGAACCACGAGTTTTGTTTCTCCCCCTGGGGCCAGTTATCAGGACATCCGACAAAGAAGAACCTTGAGTTTTTCTTCTCATCTCTTTGTTCAAGACACTACTCTTGGCGGAATCCATAGAGATCACACCATCCGGAGCAGAATTTGACAATGAAGTTCTAAATGTTTCCCAAGAGTCTGGTAGAGAACCAAGTAGAAGCAAGCCTTGAATTTCTTCATCAAATTTGATACCCATAGCTGATAATTGGTTCATGATCCCCTGAAAATTATTCAGATGGTCTGTCATCGGAGAACCATCATGATACTTTAAACTCAACATCTGCTTTATTAAGAATATTTTGTTATTTCCAGTCTTCCGAGCATACAAACTTTCGAGATGGTCTCATAGGGTTCGAGCATGTGTTTCCCCAGAAATATGGTTCAACACATTATCGTCGACCCATTGCCTAATGAATCCACAAACCTGTCTATGTAACAGATTCCACTCTTCATTTGTTTTATTATCAGGCTTTACAGTGGTAAATACTGGTTTGTAAAAATTCTTAACATAAAACAGATCTTCCATTTTTCCCTTCCAAATGGCATAATTAACACCATTCAAAGTAACCATTCTACTTGTGTTGGCTTCCATTGTTTTTCCCAAAAAATATAGTTATTGCAAATCAAAGTAAATCTTTTCTGATGTGGAAGTTCAGACTGTGCTGCAACCACAGAGCATACTCAAATAAAACCTTCGCTCTGATACCAGTTTGTTGGAAAAACGCGGACAAGCACAACAATATATATGGTAAAAGTAATGGAAATAAAATGGGAAAATAACGACACCAAAAGTTTTACGTTGAAACCCTTCTGAATAAGGGAAAAAAATACGGTCCAAGAGGAGCAACTGATATTACTACAGTAAGGAATTTTTACACTGTGTAGTCACGAATACAATACTCAAAGTGACTACTACACACTCAAAAGGAATAACACTTTTTTGGCTTCCGTCTTACTAAAATATCGCTCACACTCTATTTTTTTTCTTCACAGACTATTCTCTTGTATAGTCTATGGCATACCTCACTTTGCTCTCAAAATGGTTTTTCTCTCTAACTTGGTGTGTTTTACAAATGAGCAAGAATGCTCTATTTATAGAAGGATAAAACCATGCCTATGTCACTAATGACATAGGTAAATATAGCAAAGTCAAAAATGGATTGCAAATCTTACCAATTTGCCAACTACCAAGTCTTAATTTTCAACTCTTATCACTATTCTTTTTTAACAATTACTTGTACCAATTGAATAGCTAAAGTTGACCAAAAAATGGGATGGATTCAACAGTATCATATACCTGAACATAGTACAGTTCTTTCCCTTGCACATATTCTAGTCTGAGATTCTCCACTACTTGATTTTCTACGAAATCCATATATGAAGGAGGAACATCCGTATAGAAGGATCTTTTCATTTTTCTCAAAGTAGTTTCAGTCAATGAGTTTAGTTTTAGGCTATCTTTACCAATTGAAGAAGTCCTACATCACAAAGAACATGACAAGTATTTTGAAACACGCACTTGTATAAAAAATAATGCTTCAAACACAACAAAGTATAAAAGATACAAAGTGTTGTTTGCCAGAACAGAAAAGTGTTAAAAGTTCTAATTAACACAACGATAAAAGCATAACGTGTGAACTAAATGAAGAAGCTTGTCTGACCCATAAAAGAGAACTTTCCCAAAACGAGCAACTACAGACGGTTTTACTTGTGCCATATCAGCTTCCTCCATCTCACGTTTCATATGTTGAAATGACAAAAGCAAATCCTTCTTCACATTTGCAGCAATCAAAAGCCATGGTGTTTCTATAAGCTCATTCTTTATTCCTTCACTGCAACCTGCAAAATTATAGATATTGAGGAATGAGGAGAGGCGAACCCATGCTCTAAAGACGATGAGTGCAACACCAACGATCAGCTAATGCACGATTAGTATATGATGCTTTTACTAAACATAAAAATATAAAACTAATAAACAAATGTATTAAACCACATATATATAGCATCTAATCAACCAAAAGTAGTACCTTGATAAGCTGAAATCAAAGAGAAAGGATGTAGGCCTTCTTTTGTCGCAAAGGACTCTGATGAAAGAGTTTGGAAACTAACAAGAGATGAAAATCTCAACTCATCAGCCAAGCCAACAAAGAACCATTTTAAGATGGTATGATCAGTATAACTGACGCTACGAGTATACTTTCTCTTGTTGAAAACAGATCTCATGACTGACTCCGCGGGTGCCGGAGTTGGATTTAACGATAGAGAGCCCTTTTGTTTGTCTCTTGTGTGGGGGAATGTAAGACATTATATTTGATCACTTGCTGAAAATTGAGTTGCTCTGTTTTATGAACATTTTGGCGCTATAAATAATAGTTAGTCATGTTAAAGGAATACTTGAACAGACGCATTATTATATTAATGACGACCTTTGAGCTTCTACTAATCACACTTCATTAAATTACGAGTACTAAATTTGATTTCAATTTAAAAAGCTAAAAAGTTCATCTAACATCCAACATAATGGTGTATCAAATATATTTAATGATTTTTGATATCCCTCTAGGCTGCATCGAATTGGAATATGTGTTGGGTATTTTCCCCGAGTTTATGAGAGAGCTCAGCAAAGAAGAAATGGATATCTTGGATAGACTTAAAATGGAAAGCAACTGAAATAGAAAAACTCTTTGGAAATGCATTACCAATAAGGAAATTAACGTAAATATTGTTATGAGTTATTAGAAACTATCCACATACAGAATGTACAGATTGTATTTAATTTACTTTTATCATTTTGCCTCGAATAGATTGCTCACATATCATGTAATGCTTCTCTCTTAAAAGCATAATATTAAATCATTTACGGCTTCTTAAAGTTGTCCTCATAATTCAATTAGATACCTTAACTAAGTACATATTAAACACTTGCGTTGACATGACAAAACAGCTAATTAAAAAATGACATGTGGCACTATTGGACCCCAAAATTATAAAAAATAAAATTTTATAAAATTATTTAAACACATTTTACATCTAGTTTTTTTTTAAAAAAAAATTAATGAAAATATCAATCTATTGTAAGAACTCCCCCCACCCCACCCCTCTTTCATCTTCATCTTCTTCCCAAATCATATTATTTTTCAAATCACAAAACCTAATTTCTTATCAAATAACTTGAAGATTATTTTTAAAAAAAAAGATACATTTTCATACTAAAGAGTGAAAAAGAAAAAAAAAATTTGCCGGCAATTATTCATTTCTACATCGATTATAAAAAAAATAATTGATAGCTCAAAAACTAATTCTTTCAAATTTTGAAATATCATTTTTCATAAATTTAATGGGTTTATATTTGAATTTGAATAAAACTATTTGTTCGAATATTGTGATGAAAAATATCGGCTAACTTTTCTTATACAAGAAATCATTTATCTTCTTTCTTCTTCTTCTTCATATTTGTTCCATTATTTTTATGAAATTTGCAAAAAAAAATAATACAAAAGAAAGTCTTTCTTTCAAATCTGAATCGTATGATTTCTTCATAGTTGATTTTTATTTATTTCAGATTTGGAAGAAATAAATTTTTATCAGATTTGGAAGAAATAAATTTTTATAGATATAAAAAAGAGAGACAAATAATGTTGGAGCTCAATGGAGAAAGTTTTGCAAACTAAATTATAAAGAAGATGAGTAGTAGGGGGTGGGGTGCTCTTGTTTATTGAAAAAAATGTAAAACGAAAGAAGAAGAAATATTTTTAAGTTAATTATAATGTCAAGTGTCAATAAAAGAAGAAAAAATGTAAAAAATAAAAATAAAAAACGCTATTTTAAGCATTTTCACGCGCTTCAGGAAAGCGCAAAACACATTTTTGTTATAGCATTATATGTTTAATAAGTACATGTTTTGAACAATTCAGGTGTTCAAAGGTACAAGTCCTAGTTAAGGTGTCTAAATGAATTATGCGGACAACTTTAAGAGGTTGTCGATGACTTAAGCCTAATATAAATAATACATCTTTTTGTCCCTTACTATTATTATAATTTTTATTTAAAAAGTGAGTTATAAGATAAAAAAATGTTAAAATTAATAATATTGAGTTTACTATTTATTTTTTATTCATAAAATAGGATTGTACATTTGCTATCAAACAAGAAATATGTGAAACTAATTAAGAGAATATAGTCTATAAGGGTATGTATACGTCGATGAGTTTCTGATTGAAAAATAATAATAACAATAAATGTATATAATGTCATTAATGAAATAACAAAGGCCCGAGACAAATTTACTAGAAATATAAATCTCAATTACATATTCTGCATACTACAACAAAAAGATCCTAAAATATGTACCAAACAAATGACTTATTTTTCTGTAAAGCACCAATTTAACGACAATACAATAAGATTTCCTTGAGAATGTAATTACTTGTGAATAAGTCCACGGATCTACATATATGTATATTTTATTGTATTTTTAATAAATAGGACAGTATTTGTGTTAGCTTTTGTTAATATGATGTTTCAGTATTCATTAAAGATTCAATAGTCTATTCGAATAGTAAAAATAATTAATATCTTTTAGTTTTCAAATTTAATTTTTAATAAACAAAAAATAAATTAGCAAAATAATAATAAAAAAGACAATCCAATAATAACATTATAAACATGTTTGTGATGAGTCAGGTATAATTTGAAGGAAAAAAAATTAAAAATCCAAACTCAAGAGAAAATAATAAAGATTTGGAATAAAATATCTAAAGACATAGGAAGATTAAAATATGTTCTCTTACTAAAATCTTCATCTTCAATAATTAACTGGAAAATAAAAAATCCCCCTAATATTAAATAGGAGAAGGATTTTATAAGAGAAACGATGAGTTATACAATATAAAAGCCTATATGTGAAAATATGAGAAAAAATATATTGCATAAAAAAATTTATAGCTACGAAAAATATCATGTGTAATTTGTTGTAAATCTTACGAAAAATAACTTCATCACGAACACTTGTATCGGATTCATCAAAGCTTGTACTTCTCCAATAACTCTTATAGGAAATTTTTATAGCTTGAGGCGCGTGTCAAAAGACACTGTCCTTAAGGATATTCACTCGGTATAGGTGTATCCTCCCCGATTCAACAAGCTCTTCTAGTATGAAACTAGGAACCAAAAACTAACAAAGATTCAAATAACAAAACCCAACATACCATTAGAATAAGAAAAGATTTACTCTCAAAATGTATTGTGTTCTCTGCTACTTTGTAATTGTAGAAGACTAATTTTATAGAACCATATATTAGGCTAAATCCTCCAACGGTTAGACAAAGGAATTAAAGACAATAATGAGGAATAAAGGCAAAATACTTGAAGGTCAATTAAGTGGAAAACTGCCATATTTGACCAACATTAATATTGATTTATAGGATAATGAATAGAAAGCTAACACCCATTTAAAAAGATGAATATATTCCGTCGAAAATCGATTTTACGGTATAGACAATTCCATAACATCTTGGAAGATTCACAAGGAGATCAAGACATCGACTACATCGTCTTTCTCAAAGTTCTCTAGCAAGGGTGAAGTGATCAAGAGAAGTTGTCCCTCGTGATCAATCCGAAGCGCTACTAACTCTTCTTGACGATCAAGTAAAGGAGGTCCACATCATCCTGCGCTCGAGAAATACGCTGCTTCAGCCCTCGAATCAAGGAAAAGAAATTAGAGACAAGAATCAGGGGATACACAGAGTTGTACTCACAAGTTTGATTAAGAAAATTATTTTTCTTAATAAAATAATAAGAACACTTCTTTTTGAGATACTAGAATCATTTTTTCGATAATCCCCTACATATCTCGAAAAAAATATTAATAAATAGAATGAAATAAGAAGTTTTGTTGGGTTTTCACATATGAGTCTAATGCATTGAATCTGGTGTCCATAGACTATGAACAAGACCTAGATAAAACAAGAATAAACTTACAGAATATTTTGGTGAAGTTAGAATTTCTATGAACCAATAATTCTCTTCTAAGTCCAGCGTTTTATTCTATCACATTGTACTCTCACAATCTTTGTCGTTATCACGGTTTTGCGCTAAGCGGCCATGCGCGTGTCCTGGTATTCATGACTGCTCTAGAAATCTGTCACAGTTTCATAGATGCGGCACCACTTCACACTCATATAGGTCCAATCATCAAGTGTATTTTGCAGAGCAATACACCACCTATAAAGGATAAGACTTGGAGTAAGAGCTCTAACTTTACCTCACTTTGCTTTGCAGATTATTACACTATATCCATACATCAATGGAGGGACATAACTTTATAGTGTTTACTTGATCAACTAATGACTTGTTATTACCCATATGAACTTAGTTCATGGGATCTCCAATCTCATAGGTTGGGTTACCATCATTGTTGATCTTCTCATATGACTAAAGGTTTTACTCCCCTCGATGTTTCATTAGTCTGTGAATTGATCATATTCACCTCTGACTACACATAATGTATTTACTTACATAAATAATTCATCTCGCAACAGTATTTTTATCACATTGTGTCTCAAACACATGTATCTAGTTTAGTCACATAAAAATTGATTTTATTCCAATGGCAATACACACTAATATTCGTCTTAAACCACTTAGTCTCATCACCAAATCAACTCCACAATAATTAATTCTAATTAATTGTTGTTATATTATGGCATTCACGAAAAATGTACCAACTTCTTTTACCTCATTCATCATATATCGTACCCTTTTTGTACAACAAAATATTCAATGTATTTAATATTGTACTTATCGTACCTCTCATGTATTACCAAAAGACTATTTTCAAGATAATGTATCAAGAATCAATATCATTTTCAACAATAAAAATATTAGAAGTATTTTCACTTTTAAAAACTCAACAATACTTTATTTTATTTTTCAATTCTAACATTGCATTCAATCAAATCACAATTGATTACCAAAAAAAATGTATATGCAACATTTATTAGCATACAATCAAAATCTAAATTCATATTATTATTATTTTTTCCTTAGGATCATGTAGCACAACCTTAGCAACATACCCCTACACTTTCAAATATTTCATGTTGGAATGTATGCGTCCACTTACTTAGATGGGACTAGGCCCTTACCACACTAATACACAATAAATAAAGAACATTTTACAGAAAGTAAAGATGACAGTCACTTTACGTAAAAACCTCCTTTCTTAAGGGAGGAAAACCATGACCTCTTCTCAACGGACTTTTCAAACCACTTTTACTATTCTTCAACAAGCAAAAGTAAAAGTCGGTTATAAAACAAAAGATTAACGTACTAATCTCCACACTAAGTAATACACCTTATCACTTAGCTGAGCATGAGCAGATACAACACTGCTCTCTATACTAATCATGCCTGATTAATATAGACTTTAGGTAAAAACCTAAGTTACCCATAACCCAAACCCTTACAATGATTCACTCAAGGTTGAAACAACGATTACAAGCAAGAAAATACAACAAATACGAGAAGCAATAAATTACTTTAAACAATTTTCTCGTTGTTCTTGAAGCTTGAAGAAGTCTCTCTTTTTGAATGAATGAGTAATATTGTTGTTTGATGTTTGATATATATAACATGAATCATTATTATCCATCAAATAAACAACCGAGTTGTTTCTGATTGGTGAAGTACTCTGCGCATCACCAACTTTCCTGACGCAGACAACTTTTACAGTTGTCCAGCACTTTTGACAACTTGGACTAGTATGATACTCTGCAGAGGACCAGGTCCCTGCACTTTTGAGGAGATCATCAAAACATCTTGAAGCCCAGAGCTCCTATCATTTCATAATAGAGGAATAACATTCATAATCTAAGCAAGAAACCCCTATTCTATCAAATATTTCATAATAGAGGAATAAGTTTTCATAAAGTTTTCAATTTTGTATGTCACAATAGCATATTAAAATATGTCAAAAGACTCCATTTTCATTTCTCAACAAAAAAATTGCTTTAGCATATCTAGAGAACAGACAATAAAAGTAACACAATAACATTTGTTAACACATTATCAAATTTAAATAAACATTCATTCAATCTTTTCTCATAAATCAATAAGAATCAATCTAGCACAAATATTAAAACCATGTACCATCTCAAATAATGTCAATATTTTCATATGTGAGTTTAATAAGAAGAGCTTTTTCATTCCAAGAACTTGAGTAGTTCTAGAATCACCAAACATATATAAATATTTGTTTTTCTTCTTCTCCAATTTAGGTGTGGGACACAATAATTTTAGTAAGCATAAATGTACTCAACAATACAAAAATTTAACACTCAGTTTCTCACTTTCACATATTAGCCACAAGATTAACTTGAGAACTAACCACAATAATTTATATCATCCACTTAGTCATTTGTACTTTACAGAATTATCATATCTCCGAATGTTCTTTTAATTGTGGAATATAAAGATTTACTTTTTCCAACACAAAACAACAACAACAATAATAATTCATGACCATGGAATTAAAGTAACTATGTCAATTTTTCCATTTAAAATAGAGAAAATTATCATATGTTACGTACCTTATTGATATGCACTCAAAAGTTCAATTATTTGGTAAACCTTACCGTCGTCAATTTTTTTTCTCAACCAGCCTCCAATCACCCTTCTTGAAAAATTGATAGGAGAAAGTTTCTCTAGTTACCCAACCAATTGCTGTTATTGCTTACTTATTCTATTCTTTTCTATTACTACTTCATCAATATTTGGTAAGAGAAAAGTTAACTTCGTTGTTCTCCGCCAAAGCAAGTAGAATGGAGTATTATTTTTTTTAGAAAAAGTTGGTAGTATTTTTCGTAAGAACAAAATATACATATTCTTAAGATTGTTGTAAATCTTACGAAAAATATTTTTATCACGAACACTTGTACTGGATATTCACCAAAGCTTGTAATTCTCCAATAACTCGTATAGGAATTTTTTTATAGCTTGAGGCGTGTCAAAAGATGCTGTCCTTTAGGATATTTCACCCGGTATAGGTGTATCCCCAGAATTCAACAAGCTCTTCTAGTATGAAACTAGGAGCCAAAAACTAACAAAGATTCAAAGAACAAAACCCATTACACAATAGAATAAGAAAAGATCTACTTTCAAAATGTATTGTGTTATCTCTGCCACTTTGTGATTGTAGAAGACTAGAATTTTATAGAACCATAGATTAGGTCAATCCTCCAACGGTTAGACAAAGGAATTGAAGACAATAATGAGGAATAAAGACAAAAGATTTGAAGACCAATTAAGAGGAAAACTGCTCAATTAAGAGGAAAATTGTCATATTTTGACCAACATTAATATTGATTTATAGGATAATTAATAGAAAATTAACACCATTTTAAAAGATGAATATAGAAAATAATATGAACACTTCTTTTTGAAATACTACAATCATTTTTTCAACATAATTCTCAAAGATAAAATCTATTTTAGTGTTACATGTAAATTATATACTTTCATCATATTTATTGTTGAAATTTAGCCTTTTCAAAAATGAAAAATAAGCTAAGGAACAATAAAGAAAAAAAGGGAAAAAGATACAAATAAAGATTAATAAAATAGAGAAAGGGAAAAATGCCAGTGAATATCTTAAGTGAAATTGCGTTATAATTAAAAATCCTCGGATCAATCTGTATACCTTGAATTCCAAGATCACTTCAAATTGCATCAGAAATTAATCTAAAAAGAGGAATATTCTACAAATTAATCTTCAATGTCTTATTTTGCTCTCTTGCTGATACCAAGTAAAATCTCAAAACCTCTTGTAAAGAAAATTTATTTTTTATACTAGAAACAAATTAATGACATTTTAAACATATAAAGAAATATCAGGATCAATCACATTTATAATCTTTTGTCATTTTCATGTCGTTAAGAGACACAACTTGGTTGGTGATATTTAATGAATTACTATATAAAAATCAACATTGATTTCAAAATAATCGAATACAAACAAAAGAAAATTGAAGGGTAGGAGGCTATGAAATTTCTAGGAACACAAAATCAGTTCCTCACGTTGTTGCTGTCGAGGAATTGCTGCAGGCACCGCACTTATGTTCTTCATGATTATCTTAGAGTCTCCAGCTTCTTATTAACTAAAATGGTGTTGTTATATCTTCCATGCCTTGTGAAATTTATATGAAGATGAAACATAGTTTCTTTATTTACCGAAAGAATTTGAAGAAAGTCATTATTCACTTGGATGTTTAACAATACTATTACTTAAAATTTATTACTCTCAATTATGACTGGCAACGGAATCGGGAGGTGCCAGTTCCGGTACAGTTCCATCCCGGTTCGTTACCGATCTGATCCGTTTTCGACTTATCCCGGTAAGGACAGGTAGGTAGGGGATTCGGGATAGGTAATGGGACAAAAACCAGAAATTACCGGTTAGTTCCGGTTCGGTAAATACCGGTTTCGGTTTCGTTTCGATCTCTTTTTTTTCTTCTTAAAAAAACGTGAATTAGCAGTTGAGAACCGGTAAAAGCTTTTTAACTTTAAAGTTTAAAGTTTGAAAGTTCGTAAAACTCAAACTTTAAACCATAAATTTATAATTTAAATTTAAATTCAAAATTTCAAACTATGAATATAAATTTTAAATTTAAATTCAAACTTTCAAACTATAAATATAAAGTTTCAAATTTAAATTCAAACTTTCAAACTATAAATATAAAGTTCTAAATTTGAATTCAAACTTTCAGAAATATAAAATTTTAAATTTAAATTCAAACTAATATTTAAATTCAAACTTTCAAACTATAATTATGAAATTTTAAATTTCACACTATAAAAGTATTAAAAGTATAAACTTTTAACTTTAAAAATTTGAAAAGTATAAATATTTAACTTTAAAATAATAAAAGTTTTAATAATTAATTTTTTTTAATATTTTTTTTTTAAAAAAATAGTCGTTTTCTCTCGCTAAACCGGTCCGGTACCTGTTCACTAGCGGACCGGGACGGGTACTACTCCAAGTATCCGGAGCTACCGGTACCGGTCCGTCCCAATTTCGGTACGGTTCCAAATTGTGATTCCCAATTCCGGTCAGTCCAGATCCGATAGTATCGATTCTGGTACCGTCGCTAGCCTTACGTATACAGAAGATATCAACACATATAAATAGTAAATACCAGAAATACCCTTTAAGTGGTTGGTTAAATTGAGAATTTTAAGGCCATCAAAATAGTACAATTTTAAAAGCATAAATGTACAGACACAATAAAGAAACCCCTAAAATACTCCCTAACCCAAGGTAAACAAGCAACTCAGCTTTCCTCTCTATATAGGTAGTAAAGTAAAGTAAAAGTAAAGTACTATATGCAAAGTATCTATTATGATTAAAAATAATTATTAGGCATAACAAACATTTGAGATGAGATATAATACTTACAATATGCCCAACACTTTGAAGTAGAATTCAAGACTGGCTTCAGAATCCTCTATTGAAGAAAATGAATTTACCATAAGACATATATATAATAGGGGTTCAATCCAAGCAAGAACTTGAGGAAAATGCAAGATGAGCCAAATCTTATATCTATATTCACCTCCAGGAGGTGCAATATATGAGTAATAATATATATTTTCGTTTTGCAAGTTTTTCTTTTTCTAGAAAAAGATTTAGGGCTAACGTTGGTGTATTCAGAATTTGAGGTTCAGTTTAGAAAATTCCAACCTTCGATCCATATCTTGATGAAGGACTTCGAATCATCTTTCAATATCTACCTTGTATTCATGGACTCATTAACATCCATAGGAAAACCAACTTAGAATAAAATGGATCAATGGTGTATCTAGATTTTTGCTTAAAATGCAATTGAGCCACGTAATTAAGTAGAAAGCTAGAATCATACATACAGTTGCTATTTATGTTGTTCTGATTATTCAAAAATGTCTTCATGTGTGTGTCAGTTCCTTCAAAAGTAATGCATTTTTGAAGAATCTGACACGAATGATGCCACATTTTTGAAGAGTCTGTGCAACTTAAGTTGTTAACTGTTCAATGAGTTATTAGTGCAGAACATCATATGTAAAACGAAATGTGACAACTCCAGTAAGATGTTCTATTCATTCCAGCTTAACAACAAAGCTAATTACAAACAAGAGGGAACTGTTTGGATGGTAAGCATCGCTCACTTCCAACTCTAAGTTTGTGAGTTCGAGCCATCTAATAGACAGAAATCCCAAATTAACTTCAAGTTGTTTTTCAGCATTTCAAACATCAGATCTTCGTCCATTGTTTGCTTCTGCATTTTTGGTAAGAGAACGAAAATCAAATCAATGCTTATGCTAAGAATACTATGCTATGGTTTCGAGCAACACCAACCAACGTTGATGTACAATGTAGAGACATCCAAAATTGGAAAACATAAACTAAAATGAGAAACGTAATTGCTTGTCATCAGGAAGAGAACCTACGCGTAACTCTGATACAATTCCAGGCATTTTCAGGAAAATCTCCCGTGTAACCTCACCAGTTGAAGATTTGAAGTTAGACCGATTTGCATGTCGAAATTTGAACCTAATTGATGAATTCCTATATGATCTTGCAGTTGTGTGACCTATAACATTAACAAAATATCGACCCCCTGAAGAATGGCGCTTGTCTAAAGGCCATCTTAAACCACCCGGTACTTCCGAGTCCAAAATGGCAGAACCAATAAGATCCTTAATTTCATTTATCTCCTCATCCTGAAATATGTGAAGAATTAACTAAAGAACCAACACTCATAGAAAGATGTAATACTACTGTAAAGAGTTTAATCCTTATATAAAAATGACCAAAAGAGCTCTTTTAGTATAAAATATTGAGCCTATAACCAACATCTCTGCATTTGAATGGAGTAAATAACCTACAGATAAAGCCATCTTGATTTGCTTGGTATATACAAACAATCTGAGGTCTGAGCTCTTTCCAAGAATGCTCATGTCTGCAACCATGTGGCGTACTCGGTTCAACTCAATCTTAAAATAAAGGAGAATGTTAATGACAATTAGGGGAAATTGCAGGCATAAAAGGTTTTAGAGTACTAACCTTATAGAGCTGAATCTTATTATGATCTTTTGCCACAGTACATTTGCAGGAAACAGTTGATTCTGTCCTCAAGTTATCATAAAGCTACAAAACACACGGATAAAGAAACAATACATACAGTAGGACGAAGACGTTTTTTAGAAGCTTGAAAGTATCATATACCTTAACATAGTACAGTTCTTTCCCTTGCATATATTCTAGTCCGAGATTCTCCACTACTCGATTTTCTACATAGTCCATATTTGAAGGAGGAATATCTGTATGAAAAGATCTTTTCATTTTTCTCAAAGTAGTTTCAGTCAATGAGTTTAGTTTTAGGCTATCTTTACCAATTGAAGAAGTCCTGCATCACAAAGAACATGACAAGTATTTTGAAACACACATTTGTATACGAATAACTTAACAAAATAGGTGTTTGATACATGCTATAAAAGATACAAAGTGTTGTCTCTCACAACAGAGAAGTGTTTAAATTCCTAATTAACAAGACGATAAATGCATAACATGTGAACTAAATGAAGAAGATCGACTGACCCATAAAAGAGAACTTTTCCAAAACGAGCAACTACAGAGGGCTTTACTTGTGCCATATCAGCTTCCTCCATCTCACGTTTCATATGTTGAAATGACAAAAGCAAATCCTTCTTCACATTTGTAGCAATCAAAAGCCATGGTGTCTCTATAAGCTCATTCTTTATTCCTTCACTGCAACCTGCAGAATTTTATATATATATATATATCTTATTGAGCATCACTAAAGCAGAGGCGAACACATGATCTAAAGACGACGAGTGCAATAAAATTTGCTTTGTGAGTGGTGGTTTTGAACTTCAGTTTGCACCAAAACTAGAACCAATTTTCAAAAATAAAAATAATTATTATAAGAAACAAATTGAGTAAATATCTCAAAATATCACTCAAATCTGTTCATTTAACTTGTTTTGTATCAATAATGTTTATCAAACAGATTTATCATCAAAAAACACATTTCACCCCTAACATTTTAGATATGAAAACGATAATCAACCAAAACTAGTACCTTGATGAGTTGAAACCAAAGACATAGGCTGTAGATCTGCTTTAGTCTCGAAGGACTCTGGTGAAAGAGGTCGGAAGCTGACAAGAGATGAAAATCTCAATTCATCAGCCAAGCCAACAGAGAACCATTTTAAGATAGTATGATCAGTATAACCGACGCTTCGAGTATTCTTTCTCTTGTTGAAAACAGATCTCATGACAGACTCCGGTGCTGGAGTTGGATTTAACGACGGAGAGCCCTTTGTTTGCCTCTTGTGTGGGGGAACGTAAGACATTATATTTGATCACTTGCTGAAAATAGAGTTACTCTGCTTTGGGAACATTTTGGCGCTATAAATAATAGTACTCATGTTGAAGGAATACTTGAACACACACATTATTACTACGCAACTTTCATATATTGCAAACATAAAATTCATATTTGTATGCTATAATAAAGTTTACATAATTGTGCTTCATAGCAAATTTATATATGTATAATTCACTATACATATACAATTGAAGCGAATTGTATAAAATGAGAAAGAGAAAAATTATATACAATTTGAATTGTATAAAACAAGAAAGGCAGAATTGAATTGTATAAAACGAGAAAGAGGAAAATTATATACAATTTGAATTTGTATAAAACGAGAAAGGCAAAGACTTGGGCAGAGAAATATTTATATTGTATAATTATAAGTGTATAGGACGAAAATATATGTATTTGCATGCGTTTATACAATTTTCTCTCGTTTTATACAATTAGAAACACAATTTATACAATTCTATTGTATAAAGCGAGAGAGGCGAGCGACAGGAAGAGAGGGACTGGCAAACATTTTGCTATGGAACACAAATAAATCAAAGGGTAGCTACTATATTTATTTTATATTATTAGTTTGTTATTTTATACAATTATCCCTTATTATATTTAATGAACATTAACATCTGTTGATTTTCTTTCACCATGTGATTGACCATATTATTTGAAATATATATTTCATATTTAATAAATTTAATTTATATTCATAAGTTTAAAAACTATAAAAAAAAATCATAAATTTGTGTTACATAGCAAGATAGAAATATCGAAGTAACAAGATTTATGACTTCCGTAACAAGTCAATTAAATCTTCGTTGCAACAAATTACAAGTAGTGTCCATGTGATAGTTCGGAGCGAGTGCAACAAGCATCATTCCATACATTATAAAGTAGACTAAACATATAACTTTATTATCCTGAGCTACTTATTTTGTCTTATATTTCATCATTGCTTTGGTGTTCACATAAAAAAATTATGTAATCGAACGAAACAACTATTATAGAGGGTTTTTTTGTAAAAAATTAAAGTTTGATGTAGAATTTAATTTTTTTAAAGATTCCAAATAATAAGTTTTGATCCAAATACTAGTTTTTTTAGTATTTGGAAATTTGAGTTATTAGTCAAATAATGGTAAATTGTATGGACAAACTTTATTTGTCAATTTTTTTCCAAATTTTACTTGGAAAATATATGGTTAAACGGGTCCTAAATAAATGGATGGTGATGTTTGTTGATCGAAGTAACAGGATATAGAAATGGACGGAGGTCACTTTTATAACTCCGTTGTCGATATTTTTGTTCTTCTTGCAAATTTGATTGGGAGATTCAATATATATTTTTTAGAAAAAGTGAAAAATAAAAAGGAAGAACCAAAACCAATCAGAGTTATAAAAATGCTTAATGGGCGAAGAAGACCATCAATATAGCCTACATAGGTGGGATGAGTTGCATTCTTTTTGGGTATTATCACATTATTTTGAACAAAAAAATATTTTAAATTATTTTAATTAATGCATGTCAAGTGCCATTAGAAGAAAAAAAGGTACAAGTTTATTCTACCAAAAAAAATTTAAAAAAACTTTGGGACTTATTCACGTGCTGCTATGCAGTTGGATGTATTTATTTTGCCACATCAGCATTTTATGTTTAATAAATACATATTTTGAATAATTTAGGTGTTTAATAGGTACAATCCCTAGTTAAAGTATTTAATTATATATGTAGATAATTTTAGGAGGCCACAAATGACTTAAACCAATATTTTTGTCGGATAGTTCAAATGATTTTTGATATTCACGTAGGTTGCATCCAACTGAAATATATGTTGGGTATTTGCGAGTTTCTTACCATAAATGAGTTTCTATTTTCCTAAAACGAAAGCATAAAGTCTCCATATTTGACTAATCCTTTTTTGTAGGAAAAAATTTAGGATTCCATAAATAGATGTTTGTTCCTTCTAACATTTCAGCATTCACAATGTAGTCTTACATGCTACATAATTGTATAGGGAAAACAGTTAGATACAAGTGTTATGTTAACTCTTGTGTGAATCTTTTTGTATTTCGAGTAAATTGTGTGAGGTTATTCTTCTCTATATTTTGTTCTCTCTTTTATATAGTGAATTGCTCACATTCTTTGTGGATGTAGTCCAATTGACCGAATCATGTTACATCAATGTGTTTTTTGATATATTTCTCGTTTGTCTTTTTATTCATAATCTTTCAAAATTTATTTTACTAACTTACACATGACACTTAATTATTTTGGTTCTCACAATATGATTCCGAGATCCCAATCCGACCCCAACTCAAGACCCAACCTAAAAGAAAATTAGAAAATATTCTTTCATAGCAAAAACACACTAATTCTTTACTACTCATAAGTTATTATTAAAATCAATTCACCAAAATAATATGATTTTTTTAAAAGTTTACAAAAGTAGTATAAATATATTTGTTAATAATGTTTTAAGTTGTATTTTATTCAAAAAATTTAATGATAAAAAGATTTGATGGAGTAAACAAACATAAAATGTTATTGTCAATAGCATTTTATAAATTGTTACTATGATGCACGTTTTATCGCTAAAATATGATTCATAGTAACATTTGTTTATCACCACTTATTTGTGCTTTGTCCTCTTCAACAGTAAAAAATTTAACGAGATCGGTTTGTTTATATATGAAAAGAGAAGGAAAGAGAAAATCATCTGTATATTTAGTAGTGGAAAGTTGAATAATGTTATATGATGCAGGTACAATATTAAATTTCAATTTTTAGTCATTTCATAGAAATATTTTATATTTTAGCTGTAAAACGTGTTTTAAAGTAACATATTATAAAACGTTATCGATAGCTTTACTTACTTTGTCATATCTTTGTCTTTTTGTTATTGATTTTTTTTAATAAAATATAAATTAAAATGTTACTAAGAAATATATTTATACTAATTATATAAAAAAAATTAAAATAATATTATTTTAATGAATTGAATTTAAGAATGACTTTATTTTGATCAAAAATTTATTTTCTCGAGATTTTTTAAAACATTTCTTCACTTTGAAGCAAACATGAAACATCAAAACAAGTTTCAACTTTACCTTTTAAAACCTTAGTCCAGATGCTCTATGGACTTGACGTTTTCAACTCCTTTTTTACACTAAACAAATTAAATTTGTGTATAATTTATATATGGCCCCGCAAGTTGATGGATTACACCATTTAAATCATCTTTACTTCTCTTCCAAAATTTATGTTGAAAACGTGAATAATTTTATCATAGTCTATGCTACATGGCTCAAGAAAGCAGGGTATAAAATCTAAGAAATCAATAAAAGGATCAAGACAATTTTGACTACCAACAAGGGCGGATTCATATAGAATTATTCATATGCTTGAATACTCATTAATTAATATATATATGTATATGTAAATATGAACAAATGATCTGACTCGTTTAATATCTCTTATTTTTAAATGAGATTAAGTATCTAATTGAAATATCATCACATAAAAAGATATAATTTATAATTTAAATAATGTATAAAAGCATCTTAGAGTTAAATATGAAATGAAAGAAGAAAAGACAAAGACAGAGACTCAAAAGTCTTTCAACACTGGTTGATTATTAACTTTCTTTTAATTAAAGGGTCAATAATTATGTCCCCTCTTTTTCTTTTTCTTTTTTTGGTTTTTTCTTTTCATTTTATTTCCCCCCCTCAAATTTCTTTATCTTCATATCATTTTTAAAGAACTTTAGATAGGAGGTCGGGCCATTTTGTTTTAACAAAAAAAAAGTTAATCATATCATATTCATGTACTATTATAAACGAAAAGCCTTAAGTGCAAAGTTAAATTATCATTTTCCTTTTATGTTAAATTAAAATATCATAAAATATTTAATTAGTTATAAATTTTAAATATTATGTTAAATTTATTAGAGATTTTTGAAGTCCAAACTAGATGTTTTGAAAATTTATTTTAATTTAACACAAAGCACAGTATACGAGGCATCCTTTGAAGATGTGACTATTAATATTATTTTCAAATAAACTCGTACGAATATATAAATTAGTAGTCCCATTTACATCATAACAAAAAAGTTGATATTGGAGGGATGAAGAGACAGAAGTTACATATTTTTTCATCTAGATAAGTAAAGGAGTATTTATTTTACTTTATTTTTTTCTTTTATTTGGTACTATTATTATGTGAGTATTGATGAAGCATCAGTTGTTTGGTGAAAGTGAACATTTTATATTTCAATTTTTTTCTTGCTAGATTTTAAAAAAGTTTAGCATATCATTAGTTTTAAGGCAACAAATATTCTTTATATATTATGCATTCACTTAGAGGTAATGAAATTAGAGTGTCACAGACTCACAGTTATAAATTGACAAAGTAAGAACTCCCAATTAGACACATATTTAATTATTTTCTTTAAAAGAATTCAAATTAAATTATATAATATTTTTTATTATTAAAAATAATATACTCATTAATACAACGGGTTACACGCGCCAAGCGCCTACCCAGAAACTAGTTGTCTATAAAGGCCAATTCAAAAGTGGCTGGCCATCTTCATATCATTTTATGTTTACATCATAAAAATATAATATTAAGATTGTTAAATATTTACTACTACCTTCGTTCCATTTATATGTCACCTTTCGGATTTCAAGAGTTAAACAAGTCTATCTTTGATTATAAAATTTTAATAGATCTTATAAGCATTTTGAATTATTAATTATTTGATTCATAATACTTTTTAAGTAGTTTACAAATATATAAATTTCATTACATAAAAATTGAAGATTTCATGCGAAAATTTTCGATCAAACTTAAATTATTTGACTCTCAAAACATAAAATGTATCATATAAATTGAGGAAAAGGGAGGATAGGATTGGAAATTTTTTATTGTAGTAATTTATTAAAATAGACCTAGTCAGTCAGTTAGTTCATTTAATTAGGAGTTGAATTCTATTTGAATTTTAAATAAATAGTAATTTATAGACTCTAGGAGTTTGGTATTTTCAGCAGATTTTTTTGCTTAATTTTCGGTTAGAAGTTATTAATTTTAATAAATTGTGTTCTTAGGCCTCATTTATTTCCATTAAGATTAAGATGTCTGAATGTGAATACACATTTGTATATTAAGATTTGCATTAAAATATGAGTGTTTTGATTTGAATACACATCTGAATATTAAGATGTGGTCTCTAAATCTGAACACTAATAATTAATGTTGTTTGTTTTCAATATCCGAATTTAGAAGTTAAATTGAACATATATTAATAAAATATTATAAAATTTTCATTTCAACAAAATATATCACTTTTGATTAAAAAATTTTTTTTAAAAGTTTTAATAATCATGATTTGGAGTACTATTTTTTCATTCAAAAACCTTGATAAACAACAATACACCAAAAAATATTATTGCAACTAGACACACATCAATACAAGAAAATTATTGATATAAAAACAACACTTGAAAGGATTTACGAAAACTTACTAGTTGAAAAAAAAAGGTGTTTGATTGAGAAAAGTGAGAAAGAGAGTTTTTAGTAATGAGATAACAAGACACATTCAAAGCAGATAAGTTATAATTTAGTATTTGATTACTTATCAAATGAGTCTGAATGTTGTTAAGAGTCTCCTATAAATCTGATTCGTTCAGACCTTTTCAGACCCATTAAGAATTTTTTTTTAAAAATAAAACAAATGAACTTAATGGGCTGAATCTGAATCATTCAGTTTCATACCTAAAAACCAAACGTACTTAATGGGCTGGATCTGAATGAATAAGATTCACACCTTCATTAAGTGCAAATAAATGAGGCCTTAGGCTACAATGGAAACATTAGTCTTTCAACATTAATTTCACTTTTTTTTTTTTTAAATTTAACTTTTCTTTCTAGTCTTTTGTTCCTTTAATATTTTTATTCTTTCATGCAAATTCTATTCTTTTTACAATCAATTGGTATCTATAATTATTTTTCTTAAGGGACGTGCCAGTGAAGAGATTAATTCAAAAATAAAATAAAATCATGAATGATTCCATCCGTTTTTATGGTGAAAATTATCAATTATGGGCGGTAACAATGAAAACTTGTTTGGAGGCTCTTAATCTTTAGGGAGTTGTGGAAGTGAATTATGAAATTAAGCTACTACCAAATAAATCAACCATAGCTCAAATTAAGTGTCACAAGGAAAACAAAATCATGAAGTCTAAGGTGAAGACACCTTTGTTTATTGTTGTTTGAGAAAATGATCTAAAACTCCGAACCTATACCCCAAATTCCAACTACATATCAAACTTCACGGATGTCCTATTACCCACTTGAATTATATATTTCTCTATTTTCTACACATCTAAGTGCTTACCTCAATACATAAACCAAATAAATCGTCCTGCGTGCGCTGGGTCCCCCGCCTTGAAACTCCCGTTTCTTGTTCCCCCCCTCCATTTTCCTCCTAAACCGTAAAAGAAAAAAGAAAAATCCAAAATTCCTCTTTTCTCATGTTCATCTCCTTCTCCATTTCTGGTAATCATCAAACAATTTTACATCATCGATCAGTTTCGCTGTGTATTTTCAACTCCGTTTCGTAGTTTATCAACTGATTTTGAAAAATGGTTAGTTCTTTATCCCTTAATTTCAAGTTTGTCATTTATCCCCTACGATTTCTTTTGATTCGTGAAATTAAGAGCAATGTTGTGTAAAATCTTATGTATGGCTTACAATTATAGTGTCATGTGTGCATTTATACCAGATTATACCAGATTTTTCATGAAATTTGTTTTTTCCTTTCTCGTCTAAGTCGGGTAATTTTATATTATGTTCGTCTTAGTACTATGTTCATCGAGTGTTGTATTTATGCTCTTCTTAGTATTATGTTCATAAAGAAGCTGCTAGTTTGCTATTGTGTTGTATTTATGTTCATAGATTATGTTCATAGAAAAGCTAAGTACTGTATTGTATTTTGTTTGGTTGCTATTGTGTTGTATACTGATCATATTTAAGTACTGTTATTATTATTTTGATTGCCCTCAGATTAGAGTATGTCTATAATTAGTACTTTGTTTTTTATTGCCTTCAGGTAAGAGATGAGTGAGTTTACTTTGATTACTCTAAGGTGGTACTATGGTGGGGTGTTAGATTTAAGTTGTGGGGAATCAATATATAATGGTGAAAAAGTTATTTGGATGTTGATGTATATAAAATGTCATATTTTGAGTTGAAAGACTATATTAGAGAATCGAGATATAGTACAACTTGCACCTTTAGTATTAAAGCACCTAACTATGTCATTTTGGTAGATATTGATAACGATAAGGATATTTTAGACATGATCTGTTCCTTGGACGATGGGGATGAAGTGGAGGTATTTGTTAGGCATTGGTTGATGAGGCAATTGTGGGGCCCATGTTAATAGAAAATGGTAGTCATGTGGATATGGAAAAATTTGGTGCAACTTTTAATATAAGGCATAGTCAAAGTGAAAACTTTAACTTCGGGGTAGGTGAAGACCATTTAAATAGTGAGGACCCTGTTGCTACTTTTTCAACCTCACATTTTTTTCACTACCAAACCTCCTTTCAATACTGCTACTGCAAATGGTGCTATTGATAATGAAATAGATGTTGGTCCTACTGGACTTGATTTTTCAGAAGAAGAAGTAGAGGGTTATGATTATTCAACTGAGGATAGTGTTGAGTCTGAAGCTGAATTAGTTGGAGATGATGATGAGGAAGTGTATTGTAGTAATGTACACGAGGAGGTTAGGGATTTGAGGGCTGAAAAGAGATGTTTTCAAAGGAGGAAAAGAAGGGAAATAGTAGCAGCTGACAATGAAGAGGTACCAACAGGTGAAGCTGGACTAGATCTAGGTTTTTATGAAACTAGAATAGGTAAAGTATGTCATGAAGGAAGGCTAGGAGGTGATGAACCTTACTTTTCAAGTTCCGATGAGGATAGTTTTGAGTTAGAGGAAGATGAGTTTTGTAATGATGATGAACATGAATTTGGTAAATCAAGAAGGGTAAAGTTGTCAACAAAGAGGAGTTCAAAACCTCAAAAAATCATTCATGATCTTACTGCAAAGAAAGTTGTGTGGCATTTGAGAATGATGTTTAAAGATCTGAAAGAATTAAGATAAGCAGTAACTAAATATGCAGTTAGAAGGAGGGTTCAAATGGAGAAGTGGGTGAATGAGACAAAGAAAGTTAGATGCAAAGATGGTTGTCCATGGCTTTTGTATAAATGTCTTGACAAGACAACAAATAATTTTATGATAAAAACTTACAATCCAAAGTATACTTGAAACAAGACAACTAGAAATTAGTACTTGTGCAATGCAAAGTTTTTATCTGAAGCCTTTAGAGAAAGAATAATTGAGCAACCAAACATAAGAGTCTTCAAGTTTCATGAGTTGATTAGGAAAAAAGTTTAAACTTCATGTTGGCAAGACTACTGTGAGAAGAACATGAGTTGAAGTGGTGAAAGATATAATGGGTGAAGATTCGTGGAATTTGAAAGGATACTTGACTACAAGAATAAAATGTTAAGGACCAATCTAGGGACCATTTATGTTGTAAAAGTTGGTAAACCTGATGCAGAAGGAAAATCAATATTTCAGAGTTTTTACATCTGTTTTGATGCTTAAAGAAGGCATGGGTACATTGTAGTAAGTGCATAGGCTTAGATGGTTATTTCATTCAAGGGGTTTGTAAAGGCCAACTGTTAGTTGTTGTGGCCAGGGATGGTAACAATCAGATGTTGCCACTTGCTTGGACAGTAATTGAAAAGGAGAACAAACACGCATGGACCATGTTTGTCAAGTGCATAAGAGATAATTTGAGACTTGGAGATGGTGAAAGTCTCCCTTGATTACAAACATGCAAAAGGTATGTGAACTTATATTTTGTAATTTTTAATTTATATGTAATTGTGACCTAATCATCAACTATCACAGGGAATATCAGTAGCAATTACAAATGTACTACGTAAGTGTAAACATAAAATGTATGCTCGGCACATATTAGCTAATTGGGCTAAGGATTGGAGGGGTTTTCAAAGAAGACAACAATTTTAGAAGATAGCTAAGAGTACATTTGAGTCTTAATTAAGAAAAAATATAGAGAAGTTGAAGTTCTTAGGTCCATAAAAAATGATGAATAACTTAATGTGCTACAACATTAATTTTTGTTGCAAAGTTTACTTCAATACCGAAGTAAAGTGTGACTCTCTAGACAACAACATGTATGCATGTTTTAATTCATAGATCTTGGGTGCTAGACACAAGACCATCATTACTATGTTTGAAGAAATAAGAGTGAAGATGATGACAAAAATAGGCTGTGTAATATCTCTCCAATGGCTCTAAATTTTTTAGAGGAGAACATTAGTAGGTCTATGGACTGTACCATTGAATTTAATGGAGCTGCTGGATTTGAAGTGAAAGAAGGGCTTTGTCAACACAAAGTGGATATTGCTAGGAGAACCTGGAGTTGTAGGGTGTGGCAGTTAAGGGGCATACCATGTGCATATGATGTGGCTTCATTATACTTTAAGAAGATTTTTCTTTATGATTATATAAACAACTACTACAGTAAGGAAACTTACTTGAGGACTTATGTCAATGTTATTGAACCAATCAAAAACATAGAAACGTGGCCAGTTTCTACAAATCCCACTATTGAGCCACCAGAAATCACAAACATGTCTGGTAGGACACCTAAGGCTAGAAGGAAAGAAGCTGGAAAAATAAAGAAATTTGGGAAGCTTCATAGGACTGGACTTGCAGTGACAAGCAGTATATGTGGTGTCAGAGGCCATAAAAAGAGATGGTGTCCTCAAATATAAGGTGTTGAACCATCAACACGACAAAGTGCACCATCATTTACTGCATTAGTAAGGGCAGAACCAATAGGTTCAGGCTAGGGAAGAGGCAAACCAAAGGTAATATTTTAACTTGTTTTAGTTTTTCTTACTTTATGACTTACTTTCTCTCTTATATAAATAGAAAACACCATCAACACCATCAGAAGGTGAGCCTCTAGTAAAAAAAAAAGGAATAGGAAGACCCAAAAAAACATCAGTAGCACCTAGTGCACCTCCCCTACCTACTGCACCTACTGATTTTCTTGCATCCTTTTCTGCTCCTCTCCTCCTACTTATCATGCATCATCTTCAATAGCTGGTACTACTAAAAGGGAAGATCAGGTAGGGGCAGGAGAAAAGACAAAGAATCATGGAATGGGTGTGTTCCAAGCTGCAAATGACTTCATAGTTATGAATGTGAGTCTTTGATTTATGTTAACAACTTAAACATTGAAATATAATCCTAATTTTGTTTAATTAAATATTTAAAATATTAATATAGTCCTAATTTTACTATAGCCTAGCATGTCAAGTATTAAGATCTACTCTACTGGACAAGCAAGAGTGAAAAGATCATCTGATTTAACTGATGACATTGATTATACACGAAGTAATATAACTCTGTTGAAATGGAATGGTAAAGCAGCAATCTCAACAAGCGAGCTTCATGAGCTTAAAGAGAAGCAAAGAAAGAAGACAATGGAAAGTAGTTCAAGTCAAAATGACACTTCTTCACAGTCAAAGATGCCATAAAAATTGTAGTTATGTTAATGTATTTAAGCACTTTTAAGTTAGTCCATACATGTTGCATTAATGGCCAGCTATTTTGGATTTTTGTAGGTAAAAATTTTGCCTTATGTGAGGCCTTATGAACATGACTTTATTTTGGTAAATTCTGCCTTGTGTGAGGCGTTATTTTGATAAATTTTGCCTTATGTGAGGCCTTATGATTGCATGGTGATATTGTGTTTTAGAATGATTATTGTGTTTTCTATCGAACTGTATTGGCTATTCAGGTGTGTTTACATATGTTGTGTTGGTTATGTGTTTTACAAATGGTGTTGTGTTGTCTATGCTGAAGTATGAATGAATGACTAGGTTGTTGGTTGCTGATGAAGAGTTGCATATTAATCGAAGCTTCAATTGAAATCATACATACAAAATGACACACATACATTGACAATTTTAATTAAATATAACAACAACAAATCAAAGAGTAGTCCAAATTTGCAGCACTTGAACTACTGGTTGCTGATGAACATATCAACAACACAAATCAAAATACACAAAAGTATCTTCCTTTTGAACCTACACAATTTCAACCTTCTATTAAGTTTTCTCTCCAATTACAAATTAGAGTTCCTCAAGTTGTCAATATGAACCTGTCTAATACATAATTCTTGCTCTAACTCATTGATTTTGTTCACCAATCTTGGAAGGATAAAACTTGATCTTGGATCCATTTCTTCTTTGTCCCTCAATCGAAAAAGTTTGCAATTATTAGACAGAAAATGATCCAAAATAGTGCATTAGCATCGTTCAAAATAAAGTGTAGCAAGAATACAAGAGAAAAAAACACATAGACCATAGCATGGGCAAGACCAAAATCTTCTTCTCGGATTTAATTTTGACCAAGAAGTTTGCAAATTCAGCAAAATTCCGTGTTTTCATCTCACTACAGCGTTGAGAATTGAGTCTAATTCATACATACAAAGCCTATTCAAGTTTGCATTTGCCATTTTTAATGAATTTCGAGAAAATATAAAATTCTAATTAGAGACCTAAATAAGAAATTAGAACAGATTACAAACCCTAAATTCAAGATTTGAAGTAAAAATGAACATTAACAACTAAATCTTACTTAGTTTTAAGAGAAAATCATGAATTTTTAACAAAAGAAACTAGAATTAATGGTGGGAAAGAAGACACAATGGGTTATTTAAAGGTGGGAAAGATGACCGTTGGAGAAGGAGGCATGTTTTGTCAAATTTCTGCTTCTAACACGCCTAGAGGCGGTGAGAACACCTCCCATGACAGGTTAGCACTTATGTGCGTAGAAAATAGAGAAATATATAGTTCAGGTAGGTAATGGGACACCCGTGAAGTTGAAGTGTGTAGTTCAGATTTCGGGTATAGGTTGGGGGATTTTAGACCATTTTCTCTTGTTGTTTCAATAACTATTTTCACAAGAATTATGTCTCTCGCATCACCAAAAAATTGGGATTCTATGAAAAAAGAATATGCTGGAGACGAAAGATTTTGAGAATTGCAAGTATTGAATTTATTAAGAATTTTCGAGTTGCAGAGAATGAAAGACTTTGAGACAGTCAAAGAATACTCAGACAAATTGCTTGACATTGTCCACAAATAAGATTACTAGGTGTAAATTTAATGATTCAAGAATTTTTGAAAAAAATCCTTTTTACAGTGCCCGAAAGATATTTAGTATGTATAACCTTAGAAAATACACAAGATTTGTCCAAGATTACCTTGCTAGATTTGTTAAATTCTTTTTAGGCATAGAAGCAAAAAAGACTTATGAGGCAAAAAATTATAATTAAAGGAGTCTTAGTAGCTAGTTATAAAGCTCAAAACAAAGGTAAAATTTAGAAATATTACTCACCTTGTGAGCATTATGAAAAATGGGTCTTTCACCATACAAATGTTGGAAAAAACCATACGCGACGTGTAGCGAGTGTAATCAACTTGACCGTGAAATAGTCATTTGCAAGAATAATTTTGAGAACCATGAATTAGACGTACGTGTGGTCAATGAATAAGAAGAGAAGGAAGAATAAGAGGAAGAAGAGGATGAATTAAGAAGAAGAGAAGAGAAGGAGGAAGAGGAAGAATAAAAAGAAAAAGAGGAACAAGAGGTCGAAGAGGAAGAAGACGAGGAAGAATAGGAGAAAAAATAGGAAGAGTAAAAAGAAGAAGAAAAGGAGGAAGAGGAGGAAGAAAAAGACGAAGAAGAGGAGGAAAAAGAAAAAAAAGGGAAAAGAGAAAGAGGAGGAAGAGGAAGAGGAAGAGGAAAGATAGAACAAGAGGAAGAAGATTAAGAGAAAGACGTGGAAGAGGAAGAAGAGGAAGAGAAAGACGAGGAACAACAACAGGAAGAGAAAGAACAAGAGCAAGATGAGGAAAAGGAAGAGAGAGGAAGAAAAGGAGGAGGACGAAGACAAGGAAGAAAGGAGGAAGAAGAGGAAGAGGAGGAGGAGGAGGAAGAAGATGGAGAAGAGGAAGAGGAGAGGAAGAGAAAGAGGACGATTTGAAAATACAATTCTGCTAAACCAATCAACATTATCAACATATTTCATAATTTGGAGTTGTGCTCTTAATTTAACAATTTGAGCAAACAATTTAAAAAAAATCAATTTGTAAGTTGACAACGAAGAACGTGTGACCATCTCATAGATCAACTATCATATAGTTTCTAACGGTCCATATGACAAGTGAACAAGCCCGTATTCACCTTTCTATACGTTTCAAAAATCTCAGGGGATACAATCCCAACCTTCACTAGTATAATGATACAATCATGTTATCATGAGAACAAGCAACACAAGAGAATAAGAATCTTTTATTTCTTAATCATATAAGTCACGTGAATTCTCAATTACTTTTGCATCACATTGGACTGGAAAAACCAATTGATCATGCCAACTAATCTTTGTATTTTTCAAACCTCCCGTAGAGGTGAGTCATGACAGTTACCATTTTTATCAAACCTTCCATGAAGGTTAGTTGTGGCATATATCAAATTCATAGTGATTTTACCACAACTTGACTCATTTTCTTTCAGAATAGTCGAGCATTGCGACACTTATCACAAGTCACATTCTCTTCAAGGCATGAACTATTCACATGTATGTACTTTATAAATTTGCATTATAAGCACATTCTTATGCCTATGCATGACCCACCTTAACATCACTTTGAAAGGTCAAGTGTATCGCCACGTTATCTTCATTTCTTTTTTATGGAGGATTTTTATATTATTCATTTCTTTCTTATGGAGGATTTTTATATTATTAAGTCGCACAACGACCACTGGTCGACCTTTCATACCATTAGGATGATAAGAATTACATTCACTGTTTGAAGGCTATTTGGAGAACCCACAATGTTCTGCCTTTCATAGTTACCACAATGGTGACTATTATAATTTTGTTCATCTATATCCTTATTTATACGTTAAATTACTTGTCATGTTTCAAACTTATTATTCACTGCTACATATTCATATGATAGAATAGAGCAATTAGCGGATCTCAAACTTATCATGTATTGTTATCATATTCACTTTAAGGAGCGGAGCAAATTCAATAGGACGAATTTCATGAATTTTCATCAAAGTCTTAGCCATCATTATATCATCACTATGGTGCATTGAGACTCAAACTCAATGTCTTACCCATATAAAACGTGTTAGGGAATAATTCTATGAGACTCGAATTCAATCCTTATCATCATGGTGCATCGAAACTCAAATTTATGCCTTACTCTCTTGGTGCGATATAACACGAATCTACTGTTTTACCCTTAAACAATTTTCATTATGGTGCATCTAGACTTTAACCTGATGTCTTACCCTTTTGGTGCGATGAGACTTAAATGTAGTGTCCCTTAACCAATAACTTAATAGACTGAAGTACAACATGAATCACCCTTTGAGTATATCAAAATAATCAAATAATATTCAAACTCATGCTAGTAAATCTTTAAACCTTCTTTCATTTAAGAAATTTTGTAGAACTGTCATATTCAACCAGTAGTAGTATATAACAATGGTTCGTGGTCAATGTTAGTGACCAAACACTATTATATTCCAAATCATAAAAAGATTCTAGAAAATATATACATGATTTCATGTATATACTACATTAATTGCAGTAGTTATCATTTTTTCTTCTTGATTCTCATAACGAAATCAACTAGAACATGAGCTAAAGAAAAAACTAAAACCCAATATTAATTGGCTAGAGTATGTGCTGATAATGTGTTGTAAAATATAAGCAATATGTTACGAATAATATAGACCAACTATAATAACATAGATGATAAGTATAAGTTTATGGATAAACTCAATGGACAATTCACTTAGTTGAATTGATTTATAACAATAATCGAATTTTAGGAAAATGGTCATATGAGATGTTAAATTTTTGCTCATTTATGTTATTTATGTTTGAGAAAAGACTTGTTCATATTTCATACCATTGTTCGTTAAGTTAAATAACATACATGAGTCAAATTTGATGAGTCTTTTCTCAAAATTTGATGATATATTTCTGCCTTTTCAGTTCCTTATAACAAATAATTTAATTAATGATATGGAGGAATCATAATTGACCATATCTAAAAATAATTTTGTAAAACTGAAACTATTTTCAGTTAACAAATGATGACTTATATTAGTTTTTTCTCAAATGAAAATAAAATAGATAAACTAAATTTTTAACATATGACACAGATGAACATTTTCTCAAAAATTCGATGATAGATTTGTGTCTTTTTCCTCTAATTAGTGGCGTGACTGAATCATAATTGTCCACGTATAAAAAATGGTTTTGTAAAATTGAAATTGTTTTTCCTTAAAAAAAATGTCATGAATAAGTCTTTTCTCAAACTAAAATGATATAGATGAACTAAACTTTTAATGAATAGCATAAATATAAAATTGTATGAAATAACAAACTATTTATTCAAATTAAATGTTATAGCATAGTTTATTTTATTTGTAATTCACAACAAACATCTCATTTTTTTATCATCTGGTTTGATATACAATTAGCCATTCTTGGTATACAATTATCCATTCGGTATATCCATGTATAAAATGTATAAAAATGTGTTTGTGTTTGTATAAAGCGAGAGAAAAGTGTATATACAAATACAAATATATATATTTTCGTCCTATAAACTTATGATTATACAAATACAAACCTTCTTATACAAATTACAATGTAATAAATGAATTTATACAAAACTTGACAATTTATATAAAATTGGATGTATCTAGCGAATTATACAAATCAAAAGATCCATAGCAAACATAAAATTTGTTATGGAGCGCAATTATGCAAACTATAACAAGACATACAAATATGGTTTAATGTTTGTTATATGTGAAAGTTGCTCTTACTTAAAGTTTGATAACATATTTGAGTCTTTTATCCGAAAAATAAATTAAGAAAATTAAATGAACAATCACATTTATAATCTTCCTTTTCTTTTGGTTAACCATATCACCACCTTTGAAGTTAATTCGCCAATATACACAGGCTCTAGAGTAATAATTTTTTTTATAATATAAAACCAAATAAAAGAAAAGTGACGTGACATTCCTCTTTAATAAAGTATTTTATTTATCTTTATTTTTGATAATTTTTTATTTACTTTTTATTATTATACAAGAAAAGAGTCAAATAGTACTTCTTATTTATATTGTATTCTTCAATATAAATAATTAATTATCTTTATTTTGTTACTCTCATAACTTTTGATGATTTTAACTTCTAAATCTATCTATCTATCTATCTATCTATCTATATATATATATAATAATAATAAATAACTTTATCTGTTCATTCTTATCCTTCAACTTTAATGTCTATTATTATTGATACTTTTTTCTATATAAAATATTGTAAAATATAAGATTTAAATCAATATTTTGACTTAATATTATAGTATAAGGCATCGTATTATTAGTACTTTTTCTGTCCAATAATACTTACTTATTATTGACTTTGTACATTTTTAATTTTATCAGTAAAATTAACCATTGGTGATTTCAAAAAGTGGACAAATATTACTACCTCTATGCTTAATTACTTGTTTACTTTTCCTTTTTTACTCATCTTTTTTCACTTATTCATTTTGACAAATCAAGAAAGAACAATTTTTACCTACTTATACCTTCAATTAATTATTTTGAAAAAGATAGAACTTTTTGAAAAATTTAAAATTTAATCCACCTACTTCATAATTAATAAAAATAAAAGATAAAATATGTAGTTAACCCACATTAAAGTACGACATGTTTTTTTAAAACACACTTAAACTTTGTAGGGATCCTATTATCTCTTATTTTTATTTAGAATGAATTTATTGTATTACATGCCTACGTGGCGTGTAGAGTGTAGTTCACTCTCTCATACAGAGTGAGCTGAACCAAAAAGTAATTAAATATTTATTTAATTAGAGATATTATTTTTTTCTTTTCTTTTCTTTAATTTATTGTACTTGATCTATTCTTTATTTATCTTCTTCTCCAAATTTCAAAAGAAACAACTACCTCATCTCTATTTTCTTCAATTTAGAAGACCCATTTACTTTACTCATCTTATCCTTGTCTTCTTGTTTCTCTTTGTTCTTTTTTCTCCTTTTGTCCCTTATTTTTTCTGAAATAATAATAATTATAAACCTCCTTGATAACATTGTTCTTTTAAAATAAAATAAAACAAAAATTGTTATGTAGTTCTTTAGCATATAAATAAAGAAATTTCTTCGATTTGAGAGTATTAATTATAGAATTTCATTACATTCATCGTAATGGAGTTCCGCTGTATAATTGTTGTAATTTTGAAAAGGAGATGGTAGATTGATGGTGATTTTTGATTTTCAATTTATAATTTGTTAGTAATATTATTTTGATTTAAAAATGATTTGATGATATTAATGGTGAAAATGGTATTATAATGACGAAGATGCAGCTACGTCGAGAAATTCTGGTAATGGTAGCTAGAAGGGCGAAGAAGAGCAGAGGAGGGTAATCAAAAAAGAAGAAGAAAGAGAAAAAAGAAAAAGAAAATGAAGTAAATAAAATAAGAAAAAAAATAAAACAAAAAATAAAGATAAAAAATAAAAATTTAACACATGTCAAATAGTAATTGGTGCATAATTACACTTCTTTTTTTTGTAATTGAGGGTGACTGAAAATGAGATATTTTCAACACCTTAAAATTGTTTAATGGGTACTACGACTCCCGCAAAATTAAAGTGTCTTTAAAAAACAGGTCTTACTTTAAGTTTGTTTTACAAGATTTTCTTTTGTTGAAAGAGGTTTTCAATAATAAGCTTAAGTAAGATGCTTTATTCTTAACAAAACTATTAATTACTGTTAGCGGAAACGTGAAATTAAAGAACAAGGAAGAACAACAATATTTAACGTGGTTCGGATCAAAATGATCCTACGTCCACCAAAGAACAACTGCACCAATATTTATTTCACTCTACAGAGAATACAAGTGAAATACTACAAGAGAGAAAACACAAATGCCTTAGAAGATGAGAAGACAAGTGAGAGGATGATTTGAAAATGAATTAAGAGCTACCTATTTATAGGAATAAATTCATCCTATTGATGTCATCCATGACATCACTATGTGTCAAAATTGTCAAGGTTAAGATAGCAAACCATTTTATGGTTTGCCTAACTTTCACCTACCAAGATACAATCTTTGACTTGTATTTTGTACTAATTATCTTCCTACCAAATATTCATATTAATTCATCTTCCATTTAGTTTGATTCCACAAGAACCAAAACCAACTCTTTCAATCTCCACCTTGGTTTGTGTTCCAAGCATGCGTATAAACAACTCCGGCCAAAACTTCTAAGCTTACTGGGCAATCCCATTGTAAGAAACAAGAAGAATCAAACCTTTGTTGAACATACCAGCTCCACCTAGCAGTTGTTCTCTTAGAGTTGCATCAATTGATGCATACTCCCGCCAAGTCCTTGCAGTGTGCAAACTTGGCAAGCGGGACTATTTTGGTCAACATGTCTGCAGCGTTATCGTCTGTGATAACCTTTTTCAACCTTGATAGCTCCCTTTTCAATGACATCTCGAATAAAATGAAATCTGACATCAATGTGTTTGGTGCGCTCATGAAATCTTTGATTTTTAATCAAATGAATAGCACTTTGACTATCACATTTTAGAATTGATTCTAGCTGAACCGAACTCAATTCTGCCACCAAACCTTTCAACCAGATAGCTTCTTTCACTGCCTCTGTTGCTGCCATATATTCTGCCTCTGTTGTAGACAAAGCGACAATATACTGTAAAGTCGATTTCCAACTAACGGCACTGCCAACGAGAGTAAAGATGTATCCAGTTGTGGACCTCCTTCGATCACGATCCCCTACATAGTCAGAATCTACATAACCGAGAATTGAAATACCTTCACTTTTCCGGAAGGTTAGGCCAACATCAGGAGCTCCTTTGAGATATCTCAATATCCACTTGACAGCTTCCCAGTGCCTTTTTCCTGGATTTGCCATGTACTTGCTTACCACACTTACAGATTGGGCAATATCTGGACGTGTGCATACCATGGCATACATAATGCTACCAACTGCACTCGCATAAGGAACCTTTGACATATTCTCCACCTCATCCATAGATTGAGGCATTTGTAACTCTGAAAGCTTGAAATGAGAAGCTAACGGTGTACTTACAGGCTTGCTCATATGCATATTGAATCTTTCAAGAACTTTTCCGATGTACCTCTTCTGAGAAAGATGTACAACACCATTTTCTCTTGAAATTTCCATTCCAAGGATTTTCTTTGCAACTCCTAGATCCTTCATGTCAAATTCCTTGCTCAACAGTTTCTTCAAAATATTTATCTCTGTGATGTTGTTAGCAACAATAAGCATATCATCAACATACAACAATAGATAAATCATAGAGTTACCAGACATCTTCTTGTGATACACACAACTATCAAATGCACTCCTCGAAAATCCATGTGTAGTCATGAATGCATCAAACCTCTTGTACCACTGTCTAGGGGATTGCTTCAAACCATACAAAGACTTCTTCAGTTGGCATACATGGTCTTCTTTTCCTTCAGCTAGGAAACCTTCTGGCTGATCCATATAGATTGTCTCTTCTAGATCACCATGTAAGAAAGCAGTTTTGACATCAAGCTGTTGAAGCTCTAAATCAAATTATGCAACCAATGCTAGTAGCATGCGAATTGAGCTATGTTTCACGACTGGAGAAAAGATCTCATTGTAGTCAATTCCCTCCTTCTGACTGAAACCCTTTGCAACCAATCTCGCCTTGAACCTAGCATCTTCCACTTCTTGAATACCTTCTTTCTTTCTGTAGACCCATTTGCATCCAACTGTCCTCATCCCCTTTGGCCTTTTAACTAAGACCCATGTATCATTTTTGTGAAGAGACTCCATCTCTTCCATCATGGCTAACTGCCATTGTGCAGCATCTTTGCAAGAAGTTGCTTCAACATACGAAGAGGGCTCGAGATCCTTAATCTCTTCTTCTGCAGCTACGAACGCATGTGCAATCAGATTTTCTTGCTCTATAAGACGTTCTGGTTTCCGTATCTGCCTTTTGTCCCTTCCCTTCGCAATTGTGTATGGTTCATTGGAAGCAAGTTCTTTAAGATCTGCATCTTTTGACTCATCAATTTGAGTCTCTTGATCCCATTCCTTGGTAAGCTTCACCGGTAGCTCCACCTGCTCGTTGTTCTCGTTTCTAGATAACTCCACAGAAACTTTACGAGGATCAAGTATAGAGGATTCATCAAAGGTAACATCTCTACTAACTACAAATTTGAGTAAAGACAAACACCATAGTTTGTATCCTTTTACTCCATCTACATACCCTACGAATATGGCCTTTTTAGCCCTTGGTTCAAGCTTACCTTCATTAACATGATAATAAGCTGGACACCCAAATATTCGCAAGTATGAATAGTTAGAGGGTTCACCTGACCAGACCTCATTCGGAGTCTTAAAGTCAATCGCTGATGCTGGAGACCGATTGACAATATGAGAAGCAGTATGAACTGCTTCAGCCCAAAATACTTTGGATATCTTAGCTTGTAAGAGCATACAACGAGCCTTCTCAAGAAGAGTTCTGTTCATTCTCTTGGCAACTCCATTCTGCTGTGGTGTGTGCCTGACCGTCTTATGCCTTGCGATCCCATGAACCTTGTAGAAATCATTGAACTCTTCACTGCAAAACTCCAAGCCATTGTCCGTGCGAAGATACTTGATTTTCCTCTCCATTTGATTTTCAACCAAAATCTTCCACTCTTTAAATGCTTCAAAAGCATCACCTTTTGTCTTCAGGAAACGCACCCAAACCTTTCGTGAAAAATCATCAATGAATGTGAGAAGATACCTCTTTCCTCCCTTCGATGGAAGCTTAGAGGGACCCCATAAATCTGAATGGATGTAGTCTAGCACCCCTCCCGTCTTGTGCTTGCCAGTGCTGAAGCTGACCTTTTTCTGCTTCCCTATGACGCAGTGCTCAAAAAATTCAAGTGTGCTGATCTTCTCACCATTCAAAAGGTTGCGGTTGCTCAACATCTCTAATCCTCGTGCGCTCATATGGCCTAGTCTCATGTGCCATAATTTTGCCTTGTCATCATTAGATAATTGCACTGTAGATGCATTTACAGAGCCAATAATGGTGCTTCCCGCAAGTGTGTAGAGGCCATCCTCCAGCTTGGCCTTCAACATGACTAAAGACCCTTTATTCACTTTCATAGTTCCTCCTTCACTCATGTACTTATAGCCTTGTTTATCTAAAGTATCCAGGGAGATCAAATTCTTCTTTAGATCAGGAACATGACGGACTTCTGTAATAGTCCTCACGATTCCATCATGGCAGCAAACATGAACTGAACCAATGCCAACTATTTTACAAGTTGCATTATTGCCCATTAATACAGTTCCTCTGCTTGTTTCATAGCTGCTGAACCAATCTTTTTGAAATGTCATATGCAGAGTACAACCAGAGTCTAAGACCCATTTGTTGTCATAGACTCCACTATTGCATGATGTTGTTAGTACATAATCATCATCATTATCATGTACTTGCTCAACAATGGATGCACTCGCCTTTTCTTTGGACTTCGACATAGGGCAATCTCGTTCAAAGTGCCCCTTTTTGTGACAGCCCCAACATTCCGCATTCTTTTTGTTCACACGAGACTTTGATCTGTACTTCGATTTGCTCCTTCCCTGTTGGCTAGTACGACCTCTTACAAAGAGTCCACTAGCTTCGTCACTTTTGTCTCCTTCAAAATGCATCCGCACATCACAAGAGTTTAGTGCTTGTCGCACTTGCTCAAGTTTAATAGGTTGTTTGCTATACATCATTGAATTCTCAATATCACGATATTTTGAAGTCAATGAAAAGAACATGCAAGCGTCTCCTCGTCCTTTTTAATTCCAGCAGTTTGTAAGTCCATCACAAGTTTATTGAACGCATCTAGATGGTCTTGCAACAAAGTACCTGAATCCATCTTAAATGTATGAAGACGCCGTTGTAACAACATCCTTGTTGTCACTGACTGGTCCTGGTAAAGCCCTTCCAGCTTTTCCCATAACTCTTTGGCCGTCTCTTCGGTACTTGTACTCACTTCACAAAGTACGTTAGGTGCAAGGGACAGTTGGATTGCACTCAATGCATCTCCTTCAATCTTTTCCTTGTCGGAATCCGATATCTTATCGGGGTACTTTCCGTCAATAGCATGGATTGAACCTTCCCTCCGCAGTAACGCTATCATCTGGATTTTCCAGATATTGAAGTTGTTGCGCCCACTAAATCTATCAATTTCAAACTTCATGGAACTCATTTTTTTTTATTTGTTCTTCCTTTTCTACTACAATATTTGGAACTACAGAAAATCAAAGTAATCCTTTTCTGATGTGGAAGTTCAGACTGTGCTGCAACCACAGAGCATACTCAGACAGAACCTTGGCTCTGATACCAATTGTTAGCGGAAACGTGAAATTAAAGAACAAGGAAGAACAACAATATTTAACGTGGTTCGGATCAAAATGATCCTACGTCCACCAAAGAACAACTGCACCAATATTTATTTCACTCTACAAAGAATACAAGTGAAATACTACAAGAGAGAGAACACAAATGCCTTAGAAGATGAGAAGACAAGTGAGAGGATGATTTGAAAATGAATTAAGAGCTACCTATTTATAGGAATAAATTCATCCTATTGATGTCATCCATGACATCACTATGTGTCAAAATTGTCAAGGTTAAGATAGCAAACCATTTTATGGTTTGCCTAACTTTCACCTACCAAGATACAATCTTTGACTTGTATTTTGTACTAATTATCTTCCTACCAAATATTCATATTAATTCATCTTCCATTTAGTTTGATTCCACAAGAACCAAAACCAATTCTTTCAATTACAATGTCATCCAATGTTACCAACAGAACTGAAAGAAAATTGATAGAAAGTGAAGGCTGAAGGGGCAAAAAACATGGTTGTTTTCCAGCATTTCAAACATCAGATCTTCGTCCATTGTTTGCTTCTGCATGAATTTTTTGCATGAGAATGAAAATCAAATCAATTATTTCAGCAATGAAGCGGAAATTCACAAATTAAAGCAGATCAAAGGACAGGGACGTCTCAACAAGTTTGGTATAGGATATATAAAATATAATAGTCTAATCTTATGATGCTAAGAACACTACAATATGGTTTGGAGTAACATCATACCATCCATCATGTGTATCATAAGTGACATCTAAAATTATAAAGCAAAAAGAAATGTTATTGCAAGTACGGAAAGAGAACATACTTGTAACTCTGATATAATTCCAGGCACTTTCAGGAAAATCTCCCGTGTAACCTCACCAGTTGAAGATCTGAAATCAAATGGATGTGCATGCCGAAGCTTAAATCTAATTGATGAATTTCTATACGATTTTGCAGTTGTGTGAACGATACCAATAACAGCATATCGACCAACTGAAGAATCGTTGCCAATGGGCCATCTCAAGCCGCCCTGAACTTCTGAATCCAAAATGGCAGAACCAATAACATCTTTAATTCCATTTATCTCCTCATCCTGTGAAAATGCCCAAAAAAAAAAAAAAAATCTTCTAAATCACATCAATCTTTAAATTCTAGAAGGAAACATAGAAAAGTTAATTGCATAACTTACAGATAAAATCATGTTGATTTTCTTGATATATAGTATCAACCTCAGATCTGAACTCTTTCCAATACAGCTCATATCTGCTACAATGTGGCGTACTCTGTTCGACTCAATCTTAATGAAAAAGGGATTCATGTAAAAGGGAGTCGTTTTGTTAAAAAATGATGGTGATAATTGTTAATGCTTTTCCAACCATATAAATAAGTAGTATACTAGAATATGCTTAATCAAGAAGCAGCAACAACAAAATACTAACCTTATAGAGCTCAATCTTGTTATAATCTTTGGCCACAGTATATTTGCAGGTAAGAGTTGAATTAGGACGAAACCTATCAGAAAGCTACAAAAACAAAAAGATAGAGCTAACGGAAACAATGCAGTAGGAGGAAGACATTAAACTTGAAAATCATACCCGTATGCTGTACAATTCTTTCCCTTTCACATATTCTAGCCCAAGTTTCTCAACAACTCGGTGTTCTATGTAATCCATATATGCAGCAGGAGAATTTGCATCAAAAATCCGTTTCATTTTTCCCACAGTTGCTTCACTCAATGGGGTAGTTTCCAGGGATTCTACACAAATTGAGGAATTCCTGCACACAAGCAGTTTGATTCAAAGACTACAAACAAATATTCACAATAAATACTGAATTCAAATGACACATTGTTGCCATCCCAGTTGTTATAAATTTCTAATATGATGATAAAACTTAACATGTAATTAGAAGAAGACTTGCCTATAAAAAATAATTTTCCCGAAATGAGCAACTACAGACGGCTTTACTTGTGGCATATCAGCTTCCTCCATCTCACGCTTCATATGTTGAAATGACAAAAATAAATCCTCTTTCACACTTGCAGCAACCAAAAGCCATGGTGTATCGATAAGCTCGTTCCTTATTCCTTCACTACAACCTAGAAAAGCATAAATATTGAAGGAAAACTGAAATTATTAACATGATCAGAAGCATAAATCTAATGTGAATTTATGAATCTAATCTGTATATTCAACTATTAACATCACTGTCTGTCGCTCACCTATTCAATTCAATTCAATATAGGGTTGTGCACAAATCGAATATGCAGACAATTAGAAGTTGATCAAATTACAGATACATATCTAAAACTACTCTTCCAATGCAAAAAAAAAAGGTTATACCTTCCATTAGAACCAACAATAGAGCTTCTTTGTCTGAATTTTGATCGAAGTTGTATGCAGAAAATGGTTGGAGGCTGACAAGAGACGAAAATTGAGGATAATCAGCTAAGCCAATGGAGAACCATTTCGAAACAGCAGATTTTCTGTAAACAATGATTTTTCCTCAAAAAATTTTCTGCTCCCCAAACGACTTTAGATTAAGGCTCTTAGGAGTCCAAAAATTCGGTGCTGGAGTTGGATTCATCTAAGGAGATCCCTTTGTTTGCCTCTTGTGTGGCGGAATGCAAGCCATTATATTTGATCACTTGCTGAAAATTGAGTTGCTCTGTTTTCTCAACATTTTGGCGCAATAAATTATACTTCCTCCGTTTCAAAAAGGATGACCTAGTTTGACTTGGAACGGAGTTTAAGAAAAGAAAGAAGATTTTTTAATTTTGTGGTTCCAAATTAAAGTTATGTCAAATATACCAAAATATCCTTAAATCTTGTGGTCTTAAACATGCCACGTGAAAAGTTAAAGTTAAAGTGTGGTCAAAAGAAATGTGCCATTTGTTTTTAAATAAACTAAAAAGGAAATATGAACATTCTTTTTTAAACGGAAGGAGTAGTTAGTCATGTTAAAGGAATACTCGAACAGACGCATTATTATATTAATGACGACCTTTGAGCTTCTACTAATTACACTTACTACTAAATTTGATTTCATTTTAAAAGCTAAAAACTTCATTTAACATCCAACATTATAGTGTATTAAATATAATTCTATTGGACAGTTCAAATGATTTTCCATATTGCTGCATCCAATTGGAACATGTGTTGGGTATTTCCATCCTAACAATATAATCTCGAGATCCGAATCCAATCCCGACCTAAGAGAAAATTAGAAAATATTTTCTGGACATAGCAAACACATCATCATTGTTTACTACCCATAAAACTTGCCTCTTGCAATTTTCTCGTCCAAATGCTCTACGGACTTCACGTTATCAACTCCTTGTTTACACTTTAACAAATTAAATCTGTGTATCATATACGACCCTGCAAGTTGTTGGATTTGTCCTATTTACATCGTCATTATTTATATTCCAAAATTTATGTTAAGTGAACAGATCAAAATCTATGCTACATAGCTCAAGAAAGCAAGGTACAAAAACTAAGAATTTCAATAAAAAGATGAAGACAATTTTAAAATCCATACACACTTCCGCACACACTTAGATTGTTACTCCGCTTGCTTGCTAAACACCCTTTTTAGTTTAATGTGTCAAAATTGGCTGATAAGCAAATCTTAATTTGATATTTGAAATTTATTGCCATATATCTACAATGAATTAGGACACAATTTGATTTCGTAATTGAATTCTTTCATATACCACTCGGTTGGTTTCGAAGGGCAAACGAGCGCATTTTCTAGTTCAAAATAGCCCCAAAGCATGTAAATCTTAGTCCATGATTTTTTGGTAGTCCAAAATATTTCATGGGCGTTCGTTAAGACCTTAGTAATGGAGCCAGTTGGTCCCGAGGGGCAAACAAACGCATTTTCAAGTTCAAAATAGCCTCAAACCAGGTAAACCTAGATTATTGTGATTTTGGTGTGCTATCATGTCTTTTTGGTGATCCAGATTTTTGTATTGTTTCTTGTCGAAATATTTTATCGACGTCTGTTAAGACCTTAGTAATGGAGTGAATTGGTCCAGAGGGGCAAATAGACGCATTTACAAGTTAAAAATAGCCCAAAAGCAGGTAAATCTAGATTTTGCCGATTTTCGTGTGCTATATAATCCATAGATTTTTGGTGATCCAAAATTCCAGCTTGCTTTGGCCGAAATTTTTCATGTACGTCCGTTAATACCTTAGTAATGGAGTCAGTTGGTCTCAAGGGGCAAACAGACGAATTTTCAATTTCAAAATAGCCCAAAGCAGGTAAACCCATATTTTGCCAATTTTCATGTATAGTCCATGGATTTTCATGTGTTATGTTTTTTGTTGAAATTTTTCATGGACGTCCGTTAAGACCTAAATAATAGATCCAGTTGGTCTCAAGGGGCAAAACGAGCACATTTTCAAGTTTAAAATATCCCCAAAGCATGTAAATTTAGATTTTATCGATTTTTGTGTGCTATATATAGTACATGAATTTTTGGTGATCAAGAATTCTGGCTTATTTTTTATTGAAAATTTTCATGAATGACCGTTAAGACTTTAGTAATGGAGCAAGTTGGTTACGATGGGCAAACAGACACATTTTCTAGTTCAAACGATCTCCAAAGCATGTAAATCCAAGTTTTGCTGATTCTCGTGTGCTATATGGATTTTGGTGATCCAAAATTCCTACTTGTTTTTGGCCAAAATTTTTCATGGACGTTCGTTAAAACCTTAGTAATGGAGCCTGTTGGTCCTGAGGGGTAAACATGCATATTTTCAAGTTCAAAATAGCCACAAAGCAGGTAAACTCAAATTTTATCGATTTTCGTGGTTATAGTCCATGAATTCTTGGTTATTTAGATTTTCGGCTTGTCTTGGACGAATATATTCATGGACATCCGTTAAGACCTTAGTAATGGATCTAGTTGGTCCCGAGGGTCAGACAAGCGCATTTTCAAGTTCAAATGAGCCCCAAAACAGGTAAACTCATATTTTATCGATTTTCATGTGTTATAGTCCATGGATTACTCAAGGTAATGGACATATAGGCCGATCAAGATCATTATAAGTATAATCGAATAAAGGGTGTATATGGTCGAGTTTGTTCGAGTTTTTTAAATATCAAATCAAACTATTAATGTCAAATTTGTAAACTTATAAACCAAACTAAACTAGTATAACTTGGATTGTTTGGGGGGTTTTCAACCTCGGGTTTTTCAAATATTCAACCAAGTCATTTGTGTCGAGTTTTAAATTTTTTAATCAAACTAAACTAATAAACCTCAGCTTTTTTTGTGTTTTTGAATTATTCCGATAAAGTATTCATCTAAACATATAATTAACTTGTACTCCAAATATTTATTTAGTCCAGCTAAAATACAATAATCTAAGGTGTTTCTTAAGAAAATAACAAAAAATATGAGATGAGTGATGACACTAAAATATTCACAAAAAATAATAATGAAATTGTATAAAATTGCAAATTGCAAATTAATAAGTCATATTAAAATAGTCATAATTTAAAAGTACTAAATCATTCTAAAATAAGTCTAATAAGTATTAAGTACATTAGTATTTTAATATAATTTTGTATATAATTAGTATATTTTACGAATATTCAAAAATCATCACAAAAGATTTTGTTTCTTAATTAAATATTTTATTAAGTTAGTTTAGTGTAAAGTAATGATTATAGTTTTGAATAAATTGGTTTATAACTAAATGGGAAAAAAGTCAGAAATATATTCGATCTTTGATCGAAATTGTTGTTACGATACAAACTTTGGAAAGGACTTTTACCCTCTACACTAATTAATAGTATATTTTAAAGGTATATATGTTCTCACGTGGACATAAAAAATATTGCATAATTATAAATAGTAATGTGTCCACGTGGACATATATATACCTTTAAAATACACTATTAAATAGTTCGAGGAGGAGGGGGGGGGGGGTTAAAAAGTTCTCCATACAATTTGGTCGTAACAACAATTTGGTCAAATTTGAAGTATTTTTCAGACTCAGACTCTTTTCAGTAACAAAATTAATTGACTTAATTCGTCTAAGTTTGCAATTGAATTGGGCATTTCCTAAATTGCAAAATTAACCAATTCTTTTTTAGACAATAAACAGGACATTCACAAGTAGAGCCCAATTCTAACAATCAACAAATACCCACCGACCCAACCTACCATTTTCAACCCAACAAGTTCATCAGCAAAAACCAACGTCAACATTCCCCAACGTTCATCATGGAAAGGAGATTGGAAAATGCATCAATGTGCCTTAGCCTACACATTGACTAGTTTGTTAGAAGTTAGTTAACGGTAATTATAAATTGAGCTAATTAGTTAGAATTAGTTTGTTAGAAAGTTAGGAATGTGTGTGTAAAGCATGTGCTTTTAGCTGCGTGTATAAAAGGACAATCATTGTATTAAGTTAAATCAATCAATAAAAATATATTCTCTCTTCTTATCTCTTCTTAATTCTCTCTACGTATCTTCATTGTTAGGATGTTAATTCAACCAACTTCACATGGTATCAGAGCTTCAACAAGTGCAAATCGTGGGGATCTTCGCATGCCGTGACGAATTCGAGGGATCTATACTTGTTCTTCACTTTGTTTTTCTTTCACTCAGTTATTTTCTTTAGATTTCTAGATCTTTTTCATGCCAGAATCAGTATCAATGGGGGAAAATGCTTCCGCGACTGTTGCTACCACCGTCGATTATTATCATCCTCTTTTTTTGTATCCATCAGATGCTCCTGTCTCACTTTCAATTGAAATCATGTTGACTGGCTCGGACAATTATACACTGTGGATCATAATTGTTAAGCTTGCTTTGCTAAGAAGAAACAAGTTGGGCTTCATTGATCGTTTAGTGAAGAGAGCTCAATTTTCAGGTGATTTGGCAAAATTGTGGGATCGATGCAATGCCATTGTGGTATCATGGCTCACGAGCAATGTAAGCAAGGATCTCCTCAGTGGTGTTTTCTTTTGTTTAAATAGTAATCTGATTTGGGAAGACTTACGAGAGAGATTTGATAAAATCAAAAGTTCTAGAACATTCCAACTACACAAAGAGATTTTCACTTTTGTTCAAGGTACATCTTCAGTTTCTGTGTATTACTCTAGACTCAAGGATCTATGGGATTAATATGAGTCAATTATGCCTCCTCCTTCATGTGATTGTCCTAAATCTAGAGAGTTTATTGAACACTTACAATATCAGAGGGTATTACAATTTTTAATGGGCTTAAATGATAGTGATAATCAAGCTAGAAGTCAGATTTTAAGGATGTCACAAATACCTTCAGTTAATCAAGTCTATGCAATGGTGAATCATAATGAATCTCAAAGGATAGTTGCAGGATCTAGTATAATAGAGGCTTTTAATCCTACGGCTATGTATACTTCTAGATCTGGTGATGATCACTCTAAACAGAAGAGGAGTTTCACTGGAAAATTGTTCTGTGATTTCTGTCATCTGAGAGGTCACACAAAAGCTGATTGTAATAAGTTGAAGAAGTGTGATCACTGCCATCTTACTGGTCATGTGAAAGAAGATTGTTATAGATTAATTGGATATCCAACTGATTTTAAAGGGAAAAGGAGAGCTAATGTAGTGACATGTTCCATTTCTGGCAGTGTTCCCATGCTTGATTCTAACACTTTAGATGTTGATGTCCTCTCAGCAACAAAATAGTTTTCCTCAGTACCAGCCTCAGTTCAGCCCATGCAGATGTACACTAGGCCTGATTACTCTCAGTCTTAATATATGAAACCACAACCAGGGATGATAGCATCACACATGTATAGTACAAGTGCTTCAGGCAATCTAAGTGGCAGTGCTCACATGGAAGGTAATTTTTCTTCTTCTCAGCCAACCTCTATTAAATGGATAATAGATACAGGGGCCTCTAATCACATGGTAGGAGATCATACACACTTACTGGATAAAGGACGGATAGAAAATGCAGGCCAGATACACCTACCTACAGGGGAATCAGCCAAAGTTTCACATATGGGAAATTATCATCTAGGTGAAGGTGATATTCTAACAAATGTTCTGTGTGTGCCAGATTTCAAGTTTAATCTTATGTTAGTTTATCAAATGACAAAGGACTTGAATTGTTATGCAATATTTTATCCACAATGTTGTGTTATACAGGACCTCTCATCTGGGATGGTGAGGGAGATTGATAAAGAAGAGGAAGGTCTCTACACTATGTACTCACAAGCTGGAAATAAGGGGCAAGCTTTAACAAATGTTGTGCAGTATCACAGGAGGTAGATGCTACTATTTGGCATTAAAGACTATGTCATGTTCCTATGGAAGTTCTTAAAAAGATACCTATGTTTCAAGATCTTAGTAAGAATAGTTCTTTTGCTTTGAATAATTGTGAGATATGTCCACTTGCAAAGCAAACTAGAATGCCTTTCCCACATAGTTTGAGTAGGTCTGCTACTATATTTCAATTACTACAAGCTGATGTATGGGGACCATATAAATGGGAAACATATGATGGAATGAGGTAGTTTCTAACCATTGTTGATGATCACACAAGATGGAGTTGGGTTTTTTGGATGGGACTCAAGTCTAATGTATTTATTTTGTTGAAAAACTTCTTTGTTGAAATAAACACAGAGTTTGGTAAAAGAGTTCAAAGGTTGAGATCTGATAATGGTGGAGAATATTATGCTATTATACATGAAGTTTCTTGTCCATACACACCACAAAATGGTGTGGTGGAAAGAAGACATAAACATATCTTAGGAACAGCTAGGGCCATTAAGTATCAAAGTGGCTTACCAAATAAGTTTTGGGGTCTGTGTATTGAGTCTGTTGTATATGTTCTCAATAGGATTCCTTCAACTGTATTGAATCTAATATCACCTTTTCAAATGTTGTACCACAAATTTCCTTCTTTTCTGCATTTAAGAGTCATTGGTTGCTTGTGTTTTGCCACTAACCTTACTCAGAAGGATAAGTTCAGTCCTAGAGTTGTGAAAGCTGTACTAGTTGGATACAGTGCACATCAAAAGGGGTATAAGTTGTATGATCTTGAAACCAGATCCTTGTTTGTTAGCAGAGATGTAGTGTTCATGGAAAATTCATTTCCTTTTCAGAAAACAAAAGTAGATCCACAACATACCACTCACTTCTCCTATGATGACTTAATTATCATTCACACAATATTCAAGTGAATGGTTTATTAAGTTCCCTAGTGAGGTGGTTCCTGCAGCAATATGTGTTGGAGATATAGAACTTGAGCCCCATCTGAAATTGTGCCATACAATATAGAACTTGAGCCTCCATTTGAAGTTGTGCCAGATAATGTACCCGAAGGTGAGAGTAGGAGGTCAACCAGAGGGAACAAAACCTCCTATCTGGAACAAGGAGTATGTGCTAAGGGTAGACTCTAACAGTTGCTTGTACTCTATTGCAGACACCATAACCTATAATAGTTTATCCACAAACTATCAAGGCTTTATAGCTAAGTTCTCCATAGATACTGAACCTGCCAACTATTCAGAAGCTGATAGTGATGATAGATGGATACTTGCTGAAAGAGTTGGTTTTGGTTCTTGTGGAATCAAACTAAATGGAAGATGAATTAATATGAATATTTGGTAGGAAGATAATTAGTATAAAATACAAGTCAAAGATTGTATCTTAGTAGGTGAAAGTTAGGCAAACCATAAAATGGTTTCATATTCTTAACCTTGACAATTTTGACACATAGTGATGTCATGGATGACATCAATAGGATGAATTTATTCCTATAAATAGGTAGCTCTTAATTCATTTTCAAATCATCCTCTCACTTGCCTTCTCACCTTCTAAGGCATTTGTGTTCTCTCTCTTGTAGTATTTCACTTATATTCTTTATAGTGTGAAATAAATATTGGTGCAGTTGTTCTTTGGTGGACGTATGATCATTTTGATTCGAACCACGTTAAATATTGTCGTTCTTTAGTTTCACGTTTCCGCTAACAATTGAAATCAGAGCCAAGGTTCTGTCTGAGTATGCTCTGTGGTTGCAACACAGTCTGAACTTCCATATCAGAAAAGGATTACTTTGGTTTTCTGTAGTTCCAAATACATTGTAGTAGAAAAGGAAGAACAAGTAAAAAAAAAAATGAGTTCCATGAAGTTTGAAATTGATAGATTTAGTGGGCGCAACAACTTCAATATCTGGAAAATCCAGATGATAGCGTTACTGTGGAGGGAAGGTTCAATCCATGCTATTGACGGAAAGTACCCCGATAAGATATCGGATTCCGACAAGGAAAAGATTGAAGGAGATGCATTGAGTGCAATCCAACTGTCCCTTGCACCTAACGTACTTTGTGAAGTGAGTACAAGTACCGAAAAGACGGCCAAAGAGTTATGGGAAAAGCTGGAAGGGCTTTACCAGGACCAGTCAGTGACAACAAGGATGTTGTTACAACGGCGTCTTCATACATTTAAGATGGATTCAGGTACTTTGTTGCAAGACCATCTTGATGCGTTCAATAAACTTGTGATGGACTTACAAACTGCTGGAATTAAAAAGGACGAGGAGACGCTTGCATGTTCTTTGCTATTTTCATTGACTTCAAAATATCGTGATATTGAGAATTCAATGATGTATAGCAAACAACCTATTAAACTTGAGCAAGTGCGACAAGCACTAAACTCTTGTGATGTGCGGATGCATTTTGAAGGAGACAAAAGTGACGAAGCTAGTGGACTCATTGTAAGAGGTCGTACTAGCCAACAGGGAAGGAGCAAATCGAAGTATAGATCAAAGTCTCGTGTGAACAAAAAGAATGCAGAATGTTGGGGCTGTCACAAGAAGGGGCACTTTGAACGAGATTGCCCTATGTCGAAGTCCAAAGAAAAGGCGAGTGCATCCATTGTTGAGCAAGTACATGATAATGATGATGATTATGTACTAACAGCATCATGCAATAGTGGAGTCTATGACAACAAATGGGTCTTAGACTCTGGTTGTACTCTGCATATGACATTCCTAAAAGATTGGTTCAGCAGCTATGAAACAAGCAGAGGAACTGTATTAATGGGCAATAATGCAACTTGTAAAATAGTTGGCATTGGTTCAGTTCATGTTCGCTGCCATGATGGAATCGTGAGGACTATTACAGAAGTCCGTCATGTTCCTGATCTAAAGAAGAATTTGATCTCCCTGGGTACTTTAGATAAACAAGGCTATAAGTACATGAGTGAAGGAGGAACTATGAAAGTGACTAAAGGGTCTTTAGTCATGTTGAAGGCCAAGCTGGAGGATGGCCTCTACACACTTGCGGGAAGCACCATTATTGGCTCTGTAAATGCATCTACAATGCAGTTATCTAATGATGACAAGGCAAAATTGTGGCACATGAGACTAGGCCATATGAGCGCACGAGAATTGGAGATGTTGAGCAACCGCAACCTTTTGAATGGTGAGAAGATCAGCACACTTGAATTTTATGAGCACTGCGTCTTAGGGAAGCAGAAAAAGGTCAGCTTCAGCACTGGCAAGCACAAGACGGGAGGGGTACTAGACTACATCCATTCAGATTTATGGGGTCCCTCTAAGCTTCCATCGAAGGGAGGAAAGAGGTATCTTCTCACATTCATTGATGATTTTTCACGAAAGGTTTGGGTGCGCTTCCTGAAGACAAAAGGTGATGCTTTTGAAGCATTTAAAGAGTGGAAGATTTTGGTTGAAAATCAAATGGAGAGGAAAATCAAGTATCTTCGCACGGACAATGGCTTGGAGTTTTGCAGTGAAGAGTTCAATAATTTCTGCAAGGTTCATGGGATCGCAAGGCATAAGACGGTCAGGCACACATCACAACAGAATGGAGTTGCCGAGAGAATGAACAGAACTCTTCTTGAGAAGGCTCGTTGTATGCTCTTACAAGCTAAGATGTCCAAAGTATTTTGGGCTGAAGCAGTTCATACTGCTTCTCATATTGTCAGTCGGTCTCCAGCATCAGCGATTTACTTTAAGACTCCGAATGAGGTCTGGTCAGGTGAACCCTCTAACTATTCATACTTGCGAATATTTGGGTGTCCAGCTTATTATCATGTTAATGAAGGTAAGCTTGAACCAAGGGCTAAAAAGGCCATATTCGTAGGGTATGTAGATGGAGTAAAAGGGTACAAACTATGATGTTTGTCTTTACTCAAATTTGTAGTTAGTAGAGATGTTACCTTTGATGAATCCTCTATACTTGATCCTCGTAAAGTTTCTGTGGAGTTATCTAGAAACGAGAAGAACGAGCAGGTGGAGCTACCGGTGGAGCATACCAAGGAACGGGATCAAGAGACTCAAATTGATGAGTCAAAAGATGCAGATCTTGAAGAACTTGCTTCCAATGAACCATACACAATTGCGAAGGGAAGGGACAAAAGGAAGATACGGAAACCGGAACGTCTTATAGAGCAAGAAAATCTGATTGCACATGCGTTTGTAGCTGCAGAAGAAGAGATTAAGGATCTCGAGCCCTCTTCGTATGTTGAAGCAACTTCTTGCAAAAATGCTGCACAATGGCAGTTAGCCATGATGGAAGAGATGGAGTCTCTTTACAAAAATGAGACATGGGTCTTAATTAAAAGGCCAAAGGGGATGAGGACAGTTGGATGCAAATGGGTCTACAGAAAGAAAGAAGGTATTCCAGAAGTGGAAGATGCTAGGTTCAAGGCGAGATTGGTTGCAAAGGGTTTCAGTCAGAAGGAGGGAATTGACTACAATGAGATCTTTTCTCCAGTCGTGAAACATAGCTCAATTCGCGTGCTACTAGCATTGGTTGCACAATTTGATTTAGAGCTTCAACAGCTTGATGTCAAAACCGCTTTCTTACATGGTGATCTAGAAGAAACAATATATATGAATCAGCCTGAAGGTTTCCTAGCTGAAGGAAAATAAGACCATGTATGTCAACTGAAGAAGTCTTTGTATGGTTTGAAGCAATCCCCTAGACAGTGGTACAAGAGGTTTGATGCATTCATGACTACACATGGATTTTCGAGGAGTGCATTTGATAGTTGTGTGTATCACAAGAAGATGTCTGGTAACTCTATGATTTATCTATTGTTGTATGTTGATGATATGCTTATTGCGGCTAACAACATCACAGAGATAAATATTTTGAAGAAACTATTGAGCAAGGAATTTGACATGAAGGATCTAGGAGTTGCAAAGAAAATCCTTGGAATGGAAATTTAAAGAGAAAATGGTGTTGTACATCTTTCTCAGAAGAGGTACATCCGAAAAGTTCTTGAAAGATTCAATATGCATATGAGCAAGCCTGTAAGTACACTTTTAGCTTCTCATTTCAAGCTTTCAGAGTTACAAATGCCTCAATCTATGGATGAGGTGGAGCATATGTCAAAGGTTCCTTATGCGAGTGCAGTTGGTAGCATTATGTATGCTATGGTATGCACACGTCCAGATATTGCCCAATCTGTAAGTGTGGTAAGCAAGTACATGGCAAATCCAGGAAAAAGGCACTGGGAAGCTGTCAAGTGGATATTGAGATATCTCAAAGGAGCTCCTGATGTTGGCCTAACCTTCAGGAAAAGTAAGGTTGAGAATCGAAGAGGATAATAAGGCTATAGAAAAGAGGTCACGTGGTAATTCAACAATATTTGTAGTAAATATTGTTGAACAAGATCCCACAAAATTAAAGAAAAGAAGAAATCATCTGGTCCAAAAAGCAATCCTCCTAAGAAGAAATTCAATGAAAGCTGCTTCAATTGTGGTAAATGTGGTATTAGGTCTACTGAATACCGGGGTCCTAAGAAGTACAAGAAAAAGAAGGATCAAGCGAACTTGGCTGAATACAAAGGAGAAATGGACGATCTCTGTGCAATGCTTTCAGAATGTAACTTGGTTAGAAATCCAAGAGAATAGTGGATAGATTCTGGTGCCTCATGCCATGTTTGTGCCAACAAAGAATTGTTTTGATCATATACTCCAGCACCTACAAATAAGAAGTTGTTTATGGCAAACTCCGCTGTTGCAAAGGTGGAAGGAACTGGTAAGGTCCTATTAAAGATGACATCAGGCAAGGTGGTCACTTTGAACAAGGTCTCGTATGTTCTAGAATTGAGAAAAAAATTAGTTTCAATTCTACTTCTGACTAAGAATGTATTCAAATGTGTATTTGTTGCTGATAAAGTAGTAGTAAGTAAGAATGATATGCATGTAGGAAAAGGCTACCTTAGTGATGGTCTTTTCAAACTCAATGTAATTGCAGTTGATATGAATAAAGATTCTTCTTCTTCTTACTTGCTTGAGTCTAAATGTTTTCGGTATGAACGTTTGGGACACGTTAATAACAAAACCTTGCGAAAACTAATTAACTTAAATGTTTTGCCAAAATTTGAGTGCAATAAATCAAAATGTCAAATTTGCGTTGAATCTAAGTATGCTAAGCATCCTTATAAATCTGTTGAAAGGAATTCAAATCCTTTAGAACTGATTCACACTGATATTTGTGACATGAAGTCAACACCATCACATGGTGGGAAAAAGTATTTCATAACTTTTATTGACGATTGCACTAGATATTGTTATGTCTATTTGCCAAATGGTAAGGATGAAACAATAGATGCATTTAGGCAATATAAAACTGAAGTTGAAAATTAGTTGGATAAAAATATCAAAATGATCAGAAGTGATAGAGGCGGATAATATGAATCTCCATTTGCAGAAATATGTTTAGAAAATGGAATAATATATCAAAACTACTGCTCGGTACACTCCTAAATCTAATGAGATTGCAGAAAGGAAAACCAAACTTTAAAAGAAATGATGAATGCATTACTTATAAGTTCAGGTTTATCACAGAACTTGTGGGGGGAAGCTATCCTTACAGCAAATTGAATACTCAATAGAGTGCCTCACTCAAAGACACATGTTATTCCGTATGAAAAATGGAAAGGTAGAAAACTCAACTTGAAATATTTCAAAGTGTGGGGTGTCTAGCCAAAGTCCAAGTTCCTATACCTAAGAGGGTAAAAATAGGGCCTAATACAGTGGATTGTGTATTTATTGGATATTCCACAAACAGTAAGGCATGCCGATTTTTGGTTCATAAGTCCAAACATCCGGATATTCATGACAATACGGTAATGGAATCAGATAGTGCTGAATTTTTTGAACATATATATCCGTATAAAACTAGACTTGAGTCATCTAGTGGGGGGTATAAATAACCCCGAGAAGAACCAAAAGAAAATGAAATCAATGAAAAGAGTCTAAGGCGCAGTAAACGTCAAAGGACAACTACTTCATTTGGATATGATTTTGTAACATTCCTTCTTGAAAATGAGCCTCAAACATTCAAAGAAGCAATGTTGTCTAGCGACCCAAATTATTGAAGGAGGTTGTCAATAGTGAAATTGAATCAATTCTAAGCAATCATACTTGGGAGTTAGTTGATCTTCCTCTAGGAAACAAACCCTTGGGTTCAAAATGGATCTTTAAAAGAAAGATGAAAGATGATGAAACTATTGACAAATACAAAGCAAGACTTGTTGTCAAAGGCTTTAGACAAAAAGAAAGTCTTGATTATTTTGACACATACTCGCCAATGACTAGGATTCCATCAATTCAGATGTTAATTGCCCTAACTGCAATATACGGTCTTGAAATCCATCAAATGGATGTGAAACCATCTTCTTAAATGGAGAGTTGGAAGAAGAAATTTACATGGAACAGCCTGAGGATTTTGTAGTTCTTGGTAAAGAAAAGAAAGTGTGTAAACTTATTAAGTCACTTTTTGGACTAAAACAAGCACCAAAACAATGACATGCAAAGTTTGATCAAACCATGTTGTCAAATGGATTTAAGATCAATGAATGCGATAATTCTGTTTACATTAAAGATACTCCAAATCAGGAAGTCATTGTATGCCTATATGTGGATGACATGTTGATAATGAGCAAGAACATTGTCAATATAAAAGCTACTAAGCGTATGCTCGCTAGTAAGTTTGATATGAAAGATCTAGGAGTTGCTGACGTGATATTGGGAATAAAAATTCTCAAAACTCCTAACGGTTTAGCATTGTCTCAAACCCATTATATTCAAGAGGTACTTGAAAAATTCAAGTATTTGAATTTAAAAAAGGCAAAGACTCCAATTGATATAAACCTTCACCTTGCAAAGAATAAAGGTGAAAGTCAGTCTCAATTGGACTATGCGAGAGTGTTGGGAAGTTTGATGTATGTCATGAATTGTACACGACCAGACATAGCTTGCGCTATTAGTAAACTGAGTCGATAGACAAGTAATCCCAACCAAAATCATTAGTTGGCAATGAAGTGAGTTTTGGGATACTTAGATGACACTCAAAACTATGTTTTGCATTACAACAAATATCCAACAGTTCTTGAAGGATATAGTGATGCAAATTGGATTACTGGGTTATTTGAAACAAAATCCACAAGTGGATACATTTTTACTATTGGTGGAGGAGTAATATCTTGGAAATCATCCAAACAAACATGTATAGCTCGCTCTACAATTGAGTCTTAATTCTGTCACGACCGGAATCTAGACCCCAGACGAGACCGGCCTCGTTGACCTCTCAGAGGTCGCAAACAAGCCTACTTACGTCATTCTTACTTCATCTAGGTTAATTTTAGCGGAAAATTTGAAACTTTTTGTTTCTTAACATACTTATAAAAACATTCTCATTAATACGTAATTGTTCACCATCAACCATCTAACATTAAGAGATAAGCAACTGAAAGAAATATTTCAATTCTTATTAAGTGTATAATTGCCAAAATGGCACCAATACATAGTCTGAATAAAAATAGGAAAGAAACGCTAGTGGAACATGCTCCACTAGCTCAACTCTAAAACTAAGCTAGAATATAAAACAGTAGCATCCTCGAAAGCATGAGGACCTACCAAAACAGGATGAATGCTGGACGTCCGGATAACTGCAGCGATGATCCTGTAGCTCTATCGTCCACCTGTGCCTGCACCTAAAATAGTAGAGTTTGTATAGGGTTAGTACACACTTGTACTAAGTATGGGTATATGCAAGCACACACCAAGGACATGCATGAGAAAGAATAGATCTTTCCTAACAACATGCTTTTAGGAAGTCAAGTCAGTGGACTTGCCAAATTGAGATTAGAAAAGTTTCCAAATTTGGATTAGAAAAGTCAATGAGCTTTCCAAATTTGGATTAGGAAAGTCAGTGGGCTTTCAAGATTTGGAATAGGAAAGTTATGCCATGAGAATAACATACATCATCATACTTTTCACATTTGCACACAGCACATAACATTTACACATAGCACACATCATATAGCATACACCACCTTTTGCATGTAGCACATAACTTCTTTATTGTCATTCATTCATATGCCATGAGACCTTGGAATCATGGACTTAACATTAAGACCTTCCAGAAATGAGGGCTCAACAGATGGGACCTCAACTAGAGAGTCTTCATTAGCAAACACAGAGTCTGCTTCGTTCATTCATACGTACTCCATTTCATTTCATTCATAGGCCAGCGTAAACACCAGTTATACCTAGGATGTAGTTTAAGACTTTCATTAGGTTCGTTGTGCAATGACCAAGAATGACCTAATGTCATTACTTGAATCTAACTCACCTTTTGATTATCCTATTCTAACACCTTTGGTATCATTCATTTCATTATGTGCTTCATTTGAGGCTAGCCTCATTCATTCATTGGGAACTTTAACTTTAACCGACATAGATCATGTGAGCATCATGAAATCCAGTGTCTCCCCCACACCGAAAAGAAGTGGAATCACCGGCCAAAGTGACCCAAAAGAATGCTAGCGTACATGGGAATTTAACCCCGCCAGATCCCTATATTGGCTGTATAGGTTCGAAGACTAGGAGATATAAGGAGACCCATACCCGGCAAGCCGGACAGTCTCATCTCATGAGAGTTACGTGAACCTCCGCCCTTCCCGAAAGAAGGCATCACCGCTCATAGCTAGTCTATCGGTGCTTAGTATAAAGTTCCATTACATTCATCTCATACGTCATGGAAGCTGGCTTCTAGTATGAGGACATCATAGCTCATTAGATGATTTCTCATCTCATCATTCGTATCGAGTGTGTTAAGCTCAATACTCTCATTAGAGTGTTCATAGAGACTGGTCTCTTCATTATCTTACACTCTCATAGGTGAGTACATATTGGTAACATTTACTTAGGCTCTTTTGAGATTGCTCTCATCATTTACATTAGCCTCATATCATGTTGTCACCACATTCATCATCATTAGCACCTTTGATTTTCATAGTTATTCACCTCTTATTACGTAAATGTTCATTTCATCATATGCCAATGCACTTGGCCATTTGGTGTGTTTCACACCCTTACTTAACCCTTCTAGGGTTTCATATTTTCATTGTTCATTTCATCATTTCATTGTTCATTTCATCATATGCCAATGCACTTGGCCATTTAGTGTATTTACACTCATACTTAACCCTTCTAGGGTTTCATCATTTCATTACATACATCTTAGGATCACTTACTTTTAAACGTATGTTAGACTTATGTGTCCATACATACAAGCCATGAGGCTTCATTCATATATCGTCTAAGTGATTCATATCTTCCTAAGATTATGTGATACAAGACTTATGCATCTTATATGTATGCCAAGATCTCGATTTCGATCTAAGTAGGTGGCATTATTCTTGAACATTTAATTCACGTATGACTTATGTACCAATACGGAATTTGGGCAAGGGAACCCTATTTCGAATCCCTTGGACAACACTTAATTTTATTGTAAACTTGATAATTGCATTTTTCAGATTTGGGAGACCCTAGTTCGATTCCCATCAACCCCATAATATTTCCTTTCTTTTTCTCCTCCTTTTTTTTTCCGTTTAAGTCAAGGAGGTTGTGGGATCAATCCCCCACAAGCTCATTCTATTTTTTCTCTTAAATTATCTATTAACTTTCTCACCTATCCAAGAGGTTGTGGGTTCAATCCCCATTCACCTCATTTTATATTTCTCCTTTATTTTCCTCCTAACTCTCTCATCTATTCAAGAGGTTGTGGGTTCAATCCCCACTGTCCACATTTATTTTTCTCCTAACTCTCTCATCCATTCAAGAGGTTGTGGGTTCAATCCCCACTCTCCACATTTATTTTTCTCCTAACTCTCTCATCCATTCAAGAGGTTGTGGGTTCAATCCCCACTCTCCACATTTATTTTTTTTCCTAACTCTCTCATCCATTCAAGAGGTTGGGGGTTCAATCCCCACTCACCACATCTATTTTTCCTTGCATTTTTCTCACGAAATTTTTATGAAATTTTCATTTAGTGAGGTCATGGGTTCAATCCCCAATGACCTCACATTTTAAAAAAATTTTAAACGAAGATCATTTTCTTAAATATTGTCCGAGAATACAATTTCCAGCAGGCTGGAAATTTAGTCTCTTCCAATCCATTTTTGTCTTAATCTTTTGTTGATTTTTTTGTAGCTTTCATGTAATGATGTCTTGGATTCAATCCTTACTGATTTCACATACATTTTTCATTGCATTTTGTACCACTTTGTTTGGCTGAACCCAACCTATCAAATGCTGGAAATTTGTTCACTATTTTCAGCTTCTTTTTATCATCATTCGTACGTTAATTCTTAAGGCATTTCGTGGATCATTTGGTGCATCTTTAAGTGTAATCTTTTTATGATTATATTCAGCCAAGAATTACCATTACATCCAGCAACATTACACCACTTTTACACCTCATGATTTACACAAACATTCGCACATAAAATTCAACCATAAAAACATATCATTTTTCACATACTTTCGGTTGACATAACTTAACATGCTTACAATTCTAAACACATAATCATGAACACATTATCATGAACATCAATCTTCATACTTAAACTACCAGCAAACATACCCAACCTACGATTCATTGGGAGCTAGTGACAGGGACATGCAACGGGAACAATCCTAGTTTTCGGATTAGAATTTACTAAATCTTAAGGGGTCTCTTGGGAAAAGGACCAAGAGAAAAGAAAACCCATACCTTTTATGTAGTTCAAAGCTTGACTTGCTGCCAAAAACTTTCTCAAAAAATCACGTTCGAATCCCCTTATCTTCAACACCAATTCGACGGAATAATCCTCCCTCTTGCGTAACGTTTTTTATTAGTTGTGTGTTTGTAATTTTCGTTGTGAGTTCTTCAAGTGTGAAGAACCTTGGTTTACCAACTGATTTTGAAGTTATTTTGGCAGAAAAACGTGAGTGAAAGAATGGGAGAGTTTGAGCGTGAGAGTTGAGAGATAGACGTGAGAGAGTGGGAGCCATATTAGGCTTAGGAGTCTAGTTTAGGATTTAGTTAAATAAGGTTTAATTAATTATTAATAATCTGATTTTTATTTTTATTTTAAATTAGCTAATAAATAATAATTATTAATTAAATACATTAATTCAATAGCTTAAATAAAAAATCATATAAATTCATTGCTTCCACCTAGGTTCGAACCCGGGTGGAGCAGGACTTAACTTCAAGAGCTCCATTTCGTCTCTCTCTCCCCAATTTGCCCCTCCACCTTATTAAATAATTAATTAAATATATATTTAGGGTAATTACGATATTACCCTTAGCCTGGTAAAAGACCATTTTATCCCTAGACCCTCAAAACTTAAGATTTCCTCTCTTTAAGTCCGGTAAAGACTCCTTCGAGTAAATCTTCGTATTCGAGAGCCCTACATGGTTGGTCCCAACCTTTCCTAGCTCAACTAACTCCCCAAGTTAGTTGGCTTGGCTGTACCAATGGTTCCGAGGTCTGGTTCTACGCGCATCAATCCGTGTGAACCCTGGTCTAATCGTAGGCATTCTTGGCACATTAAGCATTACTTAGCATATCTATTTTTAGGGTTGTTACAAATTCATCGCCTTAGACAAGGCAGGTGAAGAAGCTGAATGACTCTGATATTTCTTAGAAGATATTCCGTTTTGGTCCAAACCAATGGTTCCTATATGCATACACTGTGATATTCAAGTTGCAATAGGAAGATCTGGAAGCGTTATGTATAACGACAAGTCTCATCACATAAGACGAAGACATAACTCTGTGAGACAACTACTCTCTAGTGGAATTATCACAATTGACTATGTGAAGTCAAAGAATAATTTGTCAGATCCACTTAAAAAAGGCCTCACTAGAGAGGGAGTTGAGAAATCATCGACGGAAATAGGACTATGGCGGAGAACAAGTCATCGTGGTGGTAAAGCAAAGTCATTGATGACGGTTCAACATTGTCAAAAATTATTTTATGGTCCATTCTCATGATGAGACAATGTTCAGTAACCAGGATAAAGGCATAAGGACTTTTTAATGGTTTCTAAGTTTGATATAGAATATATCAAATAGTGTATCTACAAGATAACACATTTATAAATCACCTATGTGAGTGTTAAATGTAAGCCGCTTCAAGGAGAATCCTGTAAGGCCAGTTCTCTAAGCACTTACTATCCGAGATGTGTTCATGGCTGAAACAAACAAAACAATGAGAACTAAGAATAGTTTAAGTTGATTGTGTGACTTATGTTTTCTAGGTATACACCAAAACTCGACGGTTCAAAGATATCAAATCTACCAATTGACCGATTATATCCGATATATGTTCACTGCGGAAAGTTTAAAGGGAAACATACTTATCCATATGCGATTAACCCTTACTTCCAATACACACAAGTTTTTCATGCATATGTTTTAACAATAGCCATTCCCCATTCATGTCGGGGATTGTTGGGTTTAGCAAAGTGTGAATGGGAAAAGAAAATAGAGAATATGAAAAGTGAGGGAACCAATTTGGAGGGAAAATGAAAAGTCATTTGCAAAGTGCAATTGAAAAGTCATTTCTCCCATATCGGCAAAAGAAAGGAAATTGTTGTCCTTATATAAGGAAACACTTCTTTTAATTCTTAAAGATCTAAGAAGAAGGTGCCCCCTCGCGCAGTCGTCGTCGCTCGCTCGGCCTCAGCTTCGGCTTTGACTTTGGCTTTGGCTTTGAATTTGACAAATGATGTGATTGATTGATAAATTTTTTGGACAAAAATTATTTGATCAATTTTTGTTAATCAAATAAATCCTGTTAATCTTATCTCTTATAAATTAATTCAGGACGTTAGTTAATTAGTTAATTAACAAAATTAATTCGCGTGTAACGGCAACGTTCCAAAAAGTCGTTATTCTTTCCAAAAAGTCGTTACTTTTCGAAAAGCCGTTACTTTCCCAACAAACACATTTTCCAAAAATTTGTTAGTTTTTCCAAAAAACACAACTTTCTGGATAAAACGGGTCTGAACAGATTTATCTGAACAAACACGTTTCTTGCTGAAAATGGCTATAAAGGAAGTTATTTTTCATTTTTTCAAATAATGAATTTTTTTCCTTCTCTGTATTTATTTTCTCTCAAAATTAAAGTGTCGATCGACTGAGTCTGTGTGACTTGTTGCTGTTCTTAAGTTCGCTGAAGTTAAAGAAGTTTGAGGTACCGCTATTTCTTTAACAGGATTAATCCATTTTATCTTGGGAGAAATTAATCCATAACCTCGGGTACAGTGAGGGGATTAAATTTCTTAAGGAGACACAGTAATTTCTGTGGACTCGGATTATTTTATTTTCTGTCTACTTCATCTTATTATTGTTTATGTTTTGCTAACCTTATAAGTACAAGTTAATAACATCTATATCTCACAACTACCAGACCAGACATTTCTTTTTCTCTATAGAGTTTGAGTCAATTTATGCATTCCCCCAAAATGTCTCATATGGAAGCAACCATGAGACTAGTTAGGTATGTGAAACATGCACCAGGGTTTGGAATAATTATGTCTACCACTAGTGATGATCTTCTGAAGGTGTATTGTGATGCTGATTCGGGTGTTTGTATTAATAGTAGAAGGTCTATTACTGGTTATCTGATACACTATGGCAATTCTCCTATTTCTTGGAAGTCTAAGAATCAGGCCATAGTCTCTAGGAGTTCAGAAGAGGCAAAATACAGGGCCATGGCACAGTTGCAGAGGTAATTTGGATGACAAGATTGTTCAAGGAGCTTGGAGTGAATGTCAAACTTCCTGTCACTTTGTTTTCTGACAGCAAATCAGCCTTGCAAATAGCTGCTAACCCTGTGTTTCATGAATGAACTAAGAACATCGATATAGATTGTCATTTTACTAGAGAAAAAATTCAAGAAGGGCTGATTGTCACTGCCTATTTGTCTTCATCTGAGCAGCCTGCAGACTTGTTCACTAAAGGTCTATAGAGAGCCTCACATACTTATTTGATGTCCAAGCTGGGAATGAAGAATGTTCTCATAGCTCCAAGTTTGAGGGGGAGTCTAAAGGAGATTGGAAAATGCATCAATATGCCTTAGCCTACACATTAACTAGTTTGTTAGAAGTTAGTTAATGGTAATTATAAATTAAGCTAATTAGTCAGAATTAGTTTGGTAGAAAGTTCGTTAGGAATGTGTGTGTAAATCATGTGCTGTTAGCTGCGTGTATAAAAGGACAACTCATTGTATTCAGTTAAATAATCAATGAAAGTATATTCTCTCTTCTAATTCTCTCTGTGTATCTTCATTTTTAGGATGTTAATTTATTCTAACTTCACACATCAGGAAAAGCAGTGTAAAAAAATTCATAGAAATTTGAATATTCCCATCCCAACATTCCTCCCCCACCTAAATTCGACCTTTATATAAACACCCTTCTCTCATCGTTCTAAGGGGTTGAAAAAATTGAAAATAGGAGTCTTTGACACTCCTTCTTTGTTCGTCGAGTTTCTTGTGTGGTAGTGGAAAGTTCTTGCTCTTCTCGTAGTCTCGTATCGCAGAGGTATATTTTGTTTACTTTTTTGCCTTTTTTCTGTTTGATTTGAACGATATGAGTTGTTGTATGTAAAATGATGAATCTCAAAATGGTCTAATGTTGGTAAAAGAGTTGGTTTTGGTTCTTGTGGAATCAAACTAAATGGAAGAAGAATTAATATGAATATTTGGTAGGAAGATAATTAGTACAAAATACAAGTCAAAGATTGTATCTTGGTAGGTGAAAGTTAGGCAAACTATAAAATGGTTTGCTATCTTAACCTTGACAATTTTGACACATAGTGATGTCATGGATGACATCAATAGAATGAATTTATTCCTATAAATAGGTAGCTCTTAATTCATTTTCAAATCATCCTCTCACTTGCCTTCTCACCTTCTAAGGCATTTGTGCTCTCTCTCTTGTAGTATTTCACTTGTATTCTTTGTAGAGTGAAATAATATTGGTGCAGTTGTTCTTTGGTGGACGTAGAATCATTTTGATCCGAACCACGTTAAATATTGTTGTTCTTCCTTGTTATTTAGTTTCACGTTTCCGCTAACAATTGGTATCAGAGCCAAGGTTCTGTCTGAGTATGCTCTGTGGTTGCAGCACAGTCTGAACTTCCACATCAGAAAAGGATTACTTTGGTTTTCTGTAGTTCCAAATACATTATAGTAGAAAAGGAAGAACAAGTAAAAAAAAAAATGAGTTCCATGAAGTTTGAAATTGATAGATTTAGTGGGCGCAACAACTTCAATATCTGGAAAATCCAGATGATAGCATTACTGCGGAGGGAAGGTTCAATCCATGCTATTGACGGAAAGTACCCCGATAAGATATCGGATTCCGACAAGGAAAAGATTGAAGGAGATGCATTGAGTGCAATCCAACTGTCCCTTGCACCTAACGTACTTTGTGAAGTGAGTACAAGTACCGAAGAGACGGCCAAAGAGTTATGGGAAAAGCTAGAAGGGCTTTACCAGGACCAGTCAGTGACAACAAGGATGTTGTTACAACGGCGTCTTCATACATTTAAGATGGATTCAGGTACTTTGTTGCAAGACCATCTAGATGCGTTCAATAAACTTGTGATGGACTTACAAACTGTTGGAATTAAAAGGACGAGGAGACGCTTGCATGTTCTTTGCTATTTTCATTGACTTCAAAATACCGTGATATTGAGAATTCAATGATGTATAGCAAACAACCTATTAAACTTGAGCAAGTGCGGCAAGCACTAAACTCTTGTGATGTGCGGATGCATTTTGAAGGAGACAAAAGTGACGAAGCTAGTAGACTCTTTGTAAGAGGTCGTACTAGCCAACAGGGAAGGAGCAAATCAAAGTACAGATCAAAGTCTCGTGTGAACAGAGAGAATGCGGAATGTTGGGGCTGTCACAAAAAGGGGCACTTTGAACGAGATTGCCCTATGTCGAAGTCCAAAGAAAAGGCGAGTGCATCCATTGTTGAGCAAGTACATGATAATGATGATGATTATGTACTAACAACATCATGCAATAGTGGAGTCTATGACAACAAATGGGTCTTAGACTCTGGTTGTACTCTGCATATGACATTCCTAAAAGATTGGTTCAGCAGCTATGAAACAAGCAGAGGAACTGTATTAATGGGCAATAATGCAACTTGTAAAATAGTTGGCATTGGTTCAGTTCATGTTCGCTGCCATGATGGAATCGTGAGGACTATTACAGAAGTCCGTCATGTTCCTGATCTAAAGAAGAATTTGATCTCCCTGGGTACTTTAGATAAACAAGGCTATAAGTACATGAGTGAAGGAGGAACTATGAAAGTGACTAAAGGGTCTTTAGTCATGTTGAAGGCCAAGCTGGAGAATGGCCTCTACACACTTGCGGGAAGCACCATTATTGGCTCTGTAAATGCATCTACAGTGCAGTTATCTAATGATGACAAGGCAAAATTATGGCACATGAGACTAGGCCATATGAGCGCAGGAGGATTGGAGATGTTGAGCAACCGCAACCTTTTGAATGGTGAGAAGATCAGCACACTTAAATTTTGTGAGCACTGCGTCTTAGGGAAGCAGAAAAAGGTCAGCTTCAGCACTGGCAAGCACAAGACGGGAGGGGTGCTAGACTACATCCATTCAGATTTATGGGGTCTCTCTAAGCTTCCATCGAAGGGAGGAAAGAGGTATCTTCTCACATTCATTGATGATTTTTCACGAAAGGTTTGGGTGCATTTCCTGAAGACAAAAGGTGATGCTTTTGAAGCATTTAAAGAGTGGAAGATTTTGGTTGAAAATCAAATGGAGAGGAAAATCAAGTATCTTCGCACAGACAATGGCTTGGAGTTTTTCAGTGAAGAGTTCATTGATTTCTGCAAGGTTCATAGGATCGCAAGGCATAAGACGGTTAGGCACACACCACAGCAGAATGGAGTTGCCGAGAGAATGAACAGAACTCTTCTTGAGAAGGCTCGTTGTATGCTCTTACAAGCTAAGATGTCCAAAGTATTTTGGGCTGAAGTAGTTCATACTGCTTCTCATATTGTTAATCGATCTGCAGCATCAGCGATTGAATTTAAGACTCCGAATGAGGTCTGGTCAGGTGAACGCTCTAACTATTCATACTTGCGAATATTTGGGTGTCCAGCTTATTATCATGTTAATGAAGGTAAGCTTGAACCAAGGGCTAAAAAGTCCATATTCGTAGGGTATGTAGATGGAGTAAAAGGGTACAAACTATGGTGTTTGTCTTTACTCAAATTTGTAGTTAGTAGAGATGTTACCTTTGATGAATCCTCTATACTTAATCCTCGTAAATTTTCTGTGGAGTTATCTAGAAACGAGAACAATGAGCAGGTGGAGCTACCGGTGGAGCTTACCAAGGAACGGGATCAAGAGACTCAAATTGATGAGTCAAAAGATGCAGATCTTGAAGAACTTGCTTCCAATGAACCATACACAATTGCAAAGGGAAGGGACAAAAGGAAGATACGGAAACCGGAACGTCTTATAGAGCAAGAAAATCTGATTGCACATGCGTTCGTAGCTGCAGAAGAAGAGATTAAGGATCTCGAGCCCTCTTCGTATGTTGAAGCAACTTCTTGCATAGATGCTGCACAATGGCAGTTAGCCATGATGGAAGCGATGGAGTCTCTTCACAAAAATGAGACATGGGTCTTAGTCAAAAGGCCAAAGGGGATGAGGACAGTTGGATGCAAATGGGTTTACAGAAAGAAAGAAGGTATTTCAGAAGTGGAAGCTGCTAGGTTCAAGGCGAGATTGGTTGCAAAGGGTTTCAGTCAGAAGGAGGGAATTGACTACAATGAGATCTTTTCTCCAGTTGTGAAACATAGCTCAATTCGCATGCTACTAGCATTGGTTGCACAATTTGATTTAGAGCTTCAATAGCTTGATGTCAAAACTGCTTTCTTACATGGTGATCTAGAAGAGACAATCTATATGGATCAGCCTGAAGGTTTCCTAGCTGAAGGAAAAGAAGACCATGTATGCCAACTGAAGAAGTCTTTTTATGGTTTGAAGCAATCCCCTAGACAGTGGTACAAGAGGTCTGATGCATTCATGACTACACATGGATTTTCGAGGAGTGCATTTGATAGTTGTGTGTATCACAAGAAGATGTCTGATAACTCTATGATTTATCTATTGTTGTATGTTGATGATATGCTTATTGCTGCTAACAACATCACAGAGATAAATATTTTGAAGAAACTGTTGAGCAAGGAATTTGACATGAAGGATCTAGGAGTTGCAAAGAAAATCCTTGGAATGGAAATTTTAAAAGAAAATGCTATTGTACATCTTTCTCAGAAGAGGTACATCGGAAAAGTTCTTGAAAGATTCAATATGCATATGAGCAAGCCTGTAAGTACACCGTTAGCTTCTCATTTCAAGCTTTCAGAGTTACAAATGCCTCAATCTATGGATGAGGTGGATCATATGTCAAAGGTTCCTTATGCGAGTGCAGTTGGTAGCATTATGTATGCCATGGTATGCACACGTCCAGATATTGCCCAATCTGTAAGTGTGGTAAGCAAGTACATGGCAAATCCAGGAAAAAGGCACTGGGAAGCTGTCAAGTGGATATTGAGATATCTCAAAGGAGCTCCTGATGTTGGCCTAACCTTCAGGAAAAGTGAAGGTATTTCAATTCTTGGTTATGTAGATTCTGACTATGCAAGGGATCTTGATCGAAGGAGGTCCACAACTGGATACATCTTTACTCTCGTTGGCAGTGCCGTTAGTTGGAAATCTACTTTACAGTCTATTGTAGCTTTGTCTACAACAGAGGCAGAATATATTGCAGCAACGGAGGCAGTGAAAGAAGCTATCTGGTTGAAAGGTTTGGTGGCAGAATTGAGTTCAGTTCAGCTTAAATCAATTCTAAAATGTGATAGTCAAAGTGCTATTCATTTGATTAAAAATCAAAGATTTCATGAGCGCACCAAACACATTGATGTCAGATTTCATTTTATTCGAGATGTCGTCGAAAAGAGAGGTATCAAGGTTGAGAAGGTTATCACAGACGATAATATTGCAGACATGTTGACCAAAATAGTCCCGCTTGCCAAGTTTGCACAGTGCAAGGACTTGGCGGGAGTATGCATCAATTGATGCAACTCTAAGAGAACAACTGCTAGGTGGAGCTTGTATGTTCAACAAAGGTTTGATTCTTCTTGTTTCTTACAATGGGATTGCCCAGTAAGCTTAGAAGTTTTGGCCGGAGTTGTTTATACGCATGCTTGGAACACAAACCAAGGTGGAGATTAAAAGAGTTGGTTTTGGTTCTTGTGGAATCAAACTAAATGGAAGATGAATTAATATGAATATTTGGTAGGAAATAATTAGTACAAAATACAAGTCAAAGATTGTATCTTGGTAGGTGAAAGTTAGGCAAACTATAAAATGGTTTGCTATCTTAACCTTGACAATTTTGACACATAGTGATGTCATGGATGACATCAATAGAATGAATTTATTCCTATAAATAGGTAGCTCTTAATTCATTTTCAAATCATCCTCTCACTTGCCTTCTCACCTTCTAAGGCATTTGTGTTCTCTCTCTTGTAGTATTTCACTTGTATTCTTTGTAGAGTGAAATAAATATTGGTGCAGTTGTTATTTGGTGGACGTAGGATCATTTTGATCCGAACCACGTTAAATATTGTTGTTCTTTCTTGTTCTTTAGTTTCACGTTTCCGCTAACAGTTGGTTTGATTGTGATCTTGAGTGAACTGGTTGTAGAGTTTAATTCTTCATTGTTCATTCCTAGTCTTGGCTGCTTTTGATTTATTGTTATAGATTCTCTTCTAGGTTAGCTTAATCTTGTAGGGTGATTTCTGTTCTCGCATAACTTGAATGCTATCCATTCTTATTTTGACTTTTAACTCATGATATATTGTTCCTAACTTTTTATAATTTGCCTTTATAACCTTGCTGCCAGGCTTTCGAAACTAATCCTATGTGTTTTAAGAGCTCTTGGTTGTCTTTTTTTTGTCGTCTTAGCTTAAATCCTTGGTGTGTGATTAGTCACTGCTCTGTTTTGTTCTTCTTGCTGATTCTTTAGTCCCTGAATGTAAATCCAGATTTTATATATTTTTGTGTGTTATAGTCCATGAATGTTTAGTGATCTAGAATTCTGACTTTTTTTGGTCAAAAGTTTTCATGTACGCCCCTTAAGACCTTAGTAATGGAGACAGTTGGCCCCGATGGGCAAACGGGTGCATTTTCTAATTCAAATGAGCTCCAAAGCAGGTAAACCTTGATTTTGCTGATTTTTGTGCGCTATAGTTCATGAATTTTTGGTGATTCTTTGACTTGTTTTTGGTTGAAAATTTTTATGGGCGTCCGTTAAGACCTTAGTAATGGATTCAGTTGTTCCCGAGGGGTAAATCGATGTATTTTCAAGTTCAAAACAACCCCAATGAGGTAAGCCCAGATTTTACCGATTTTCGTGTTCTATAGTCCATGTGTGTTTTTCTTATCTTGAATTTTGACTTGTTTTTTACTGAAATTTTCATGGGCGTTCGTTAAGACCTTATTAACAGATCAAATTGGCTGCGAGGGGTAAACAATCACATTTTCAAGTTCAAAATAGCCCTAAAGCAGGTAAACCTAGATTTTTCCAATTTTTGTGTACTATAGTCCATGGATTTTTGGTGAACCGAAATTCCGGTTTGTTTTTGGCCAAAATTTTTCATGGATGTTTGCCTTACCTTAGCAATGGAGCCAATTGGTCCCAGGGTAAAACATGTGAATGTTGTATTTTAAAATAGCCCCAAAGCAGGTATACCTAGATTTAATCAATTTTTATGTGCTATAGTCCATGAATTCTCGGTGATCCAAAATTTTGGCTTGTTTTTGGTCGAAACTTTCATGGATGTCTGTTAAGATCTTAGTAATTGAGCCAGTTGGTCCCGAGGGGCAAACTGGTGCATTTTCAAGTTCAAAATAACTCTAAAACAGGTAAACCCAAATTTTGCCGATTAGTCTATATATTTTTAGTGATTTTAGAATTTTGTCTTGTTTTTTGCCAAAATTTTCATGGTAGTCCGTTAAGACCATAGTAATGGATCCAGTTGGTCCCGAGGGGTAAACAAATGCAGTTTCAAGTTCAAACGAGCCCAAAGCAGGTAAACTCTAATTTTGCCGATTTTTGTGTGCTATAGTCCATGATTTTTGGGTGATATACCTTTTGTTTACAAATGTATACACTAGTGTACACCGTCCAAAATGTTGATAATACAGGGTTACCAGAATTACAGGAAATAGAAATAATAATGTAGAAACTTGAAGAAATTGGGTTGATATACAACCTAATGTGTGTAGCTGTACATTTATGGGGCATATGATATACAAAAAAATTGGGCCAAAAGTTCGAAAAATGATCAACTAGCAAGAGGAGGAGACTGTGATTAGGGCCTATTTTTGTCATTGGGTTACCTGTAGAGTTTGGACAAGAAGCAAAAATTTGGGCTTGACAGCTCAATATTGAGCTTGAATTTAGACAAGAGTCCAAGTTTATTTATTACTTTATTCCTTCTTTTACTATTTATTTGTTGTATTAACTAACCTTGTTTTAAATTACTTTGAGTCAATTAAATTTCCAAGAGATAACATTTCTTCCATTTTATTTATAATTATAGTATATGCCTTTGTTAATTTGTTTAATGATAAATTATTATTTTCCTAAAATATATACAATTTTACTTCATAACAATTTGAACTAGTCTTTGTATAGTTAGTTAATATTTTCAAAAATTGGACAAAAGTCAAGGAGCTAGTTAGTAGAAGTCAATGGACTTGTTAGAGTACTAAGCTTGAATGTGGTGGTAAAGAGTAATAGTTTGAGATGAGATTCCCTATAGAGAAGAATAGAATCCGAATGAGTTAAGCTTAAATATAGTAAGAGCATACAATTAGAAGCAGACCATAGTAAGAGTAACCCATTCCATACCAAGTCCAACCGTCATTCGAGGACGAATGATCCCAAGGGGGAGATAATGTAACACCACGAAAAGTTTTGAGCTAAGACTCAAACCGTTCTTCGTAGTGAGTGAGATTTTATCAAAAAAATAAAAAATTCTTAAGTATTAAGGTTAGGTGACCAGATGTAGCACCTTGAGTACCAAAAAGAACTAAATTGGAAATAACAAAATATGAAATTTGAAGAGTCAAGCTAAGTATGAGTTTTGGGTCAACTTCAAATAAACATAAATACTAGTACATAATGATTTAGGTGTGATATAAGATACCTTAGGAAAGATCTTTGAATTATCTTTCCAGTTCCCCCGAGTTTGATAAGTTTCCAGTTTGTATGAGTGAGGTATGACCTTTTGAAGTTACACTATCCAGTTAAGGAAATTTAGCCGAAAATAGTGAGGGGTATTTTGGTATTTTCCTTACCCAATCAGATTTAATTTATTTTTAGTAATATTTTAGGGGTGTAATCCTATTAGTTTCAGTTTTATAATCCTAAATACGCCTAGAGTTTTAGTTGAGAGTTGAAGAAGATAAAAGAAGAGTAAAGAGGAGAAAAGAGGAAAGGATCAAGCGTTCGTCAATATACTTGCATCTTGTTGCGGCATTTCGACATGGGTTTAATCCCTAAGAGGTATTTAAGCTTCCATAGTGTTGGGTTTGTTCACTCGCGCGCCAAACATGTTATTTATAGAAGAATTTCATTCTTGAAATTTAAGGATTTATGTTTTTGATGAGTTCTTAATAAATATTCTTGAAGTTTCCTTATCAATTAAGTTTTGATTTAAGATTCTACTTGGGTCAACTTTAAATAACCATATATCTTAGAATATTAAAAGTTACATGATCCATAACCTATCCTATTAAATATAATTGAATCTACTTTCCAAAGCCACCAATTTCGCGTCAATCCAGTTTTTGAGTAAATTATGACGATTTTAGTAACCTATACAATGTTGTTACGAATTAACCGACGGGAAAATATTAAAAATAGTTTTTTTTTTTATCTTTTTACCTCCAAGAAAACCTTAAACGAATTTCTTGACTAATAAAAGGCTAAAAACAATAAGATTTCCATGTTCACTAATGAAAATCATAATCTTTGGTTATAGAGATTTCAACAAACTAATTCAAGAATCCCAAGAAGGTTTTCTTGATTGTTTACCTTCAAGCTAGGGTTTCAAGGCTAATCAAGTTCTTCTTCAAGATTCTTAAAGATTCTTGTTCTTCTAGGTATGTAAGTCTATCATAGTGTTTGACTAGTTCATTCTCACGGCCTACATCTACTTTTAGATCACTAAAAGAATAATCAAGGATTCTACCCCTAGATTTGAGTATTGTTGAGATAAGTTAATTTTGAGTTCTTGAGTTCATGTTTCTTTTAAAGGTTCTATTCCAATTATCGAATTTCTATATTGTTATTGAGATATTTCATATAATGAATGATAACTCTTAAATTCATAATTCATATTCAAGAAAGAGTTAAGGTAGAGTTCAAGAAAGTATGTGAGTTCAATTGTGAATCCTTGAGATCAACTATAAATTGGAACTAAGTTTTGAAAAAGTAAGTATGAGAATGAGAAGAGTCGTATACATGAGTTCCATGTAGTATGTAGACCTTCGAGTCGAGTCATTCATGCCCATATATTCTGTATGGAGTCCACAAATTGAGTATCTTTGAGAGGAGTAGCATCTGCAAGTTCTAAGTTTTGAGTAACAAGTTTCTAACACATTTGAGTTTATATCTCTAATCATGGGACTATAACATGTTACCCATGGAGTCCTTGAGTTGAATTGTTCATGCCCATAATTCCGCATGAACCTTATAAGTCGAACAATCTTGAGATGAGAAATGTTTTTGAGTCGTTGAGTTGAGTAGTTCATGCTCATAATTCCGCATGAACCCTCCAAGTTGAACATTATGAAATTATTCATAAATATGAGATCACGAACCTTGAATCCATAATCCAATTCAAGGAAAGTTAAGATCAAAGTCTAGAAGTTAAGAGCAAGTTAAAGTAAAGTTTATAAAGTTTTCAAAAGTCTTTCACAAACGTTTTTAATTTGTTTTAAAGACTTAAAGTTCAAGTTGAGTAAAGTGTAAAGATTGAAGTCATTTCTTCAAAGAAGTATATGAGGACTATGTATTTCAAAAGAGTTTTAAAATGTTTTCACATGTGAGAAAGAAAGGGAACATCAATTCCAAAAGAGAGCTTTTAAGCTAAGTTTTGTGTCATTTTCAAACCAAAGAAATAAGTTGTTTAAAATATATGAGCTAAGTATATTTTTTGAAGTAGTATTGAGCACCGATATGGGGATGCGAGTTAATATTAACTCAAGTCTCTGTAAACCATGTAGTCATCATGGGTATCAAAGGGTCAAGTCACGCCCCAAGCTACACCCGAGACGCGGACACGGAACCTAGGACCACAAGTGATCCCAAGCTAACCCTGCTGGCATGATCATGATCATACTAAAGAATATAAACTGATGCGGAAGCTAAATCATAATTTAATCTGAAAAGATGGGGAATACCCATATTCTATAACTGAAATATTTGAAAACAATGAGTTTAATACAAAGGAAATATTAACTCAATACTAAGTTGAATCTAACTATGTCTGAAATAAGCCTCTAATTGACTAGAAATACTGGGACAAGTCCCAGCTAAGTCAAACAAAAACTGAAACTAAATGATTAAAAGACTGAAATGAAATCATGACTATTATCCTTGGAGAATGAGGACTCACCACTGAATCTACTGAAACGGAGATCGGAAATTGATCTAAGCGCGATATGGCTGCTGAGAACCAGAACCTACATCACGAGAAGATGTAGCGCACGTATGCGTCAGTAATTGAAGGTACTGAACATGTAGGATAAAGTAAACTGAAATAAAACATAACTGAACAAGCATAAAAGCAAGTATAATAATCTAAACATGATATACTGAATTCTGAGCTAACCAGATACAATGACCAATTTATAACATGCTGAAACTGAATACTGAATATACTGATAAATGGTCAATGCAAGAGTGTCTGACTGAACTGTGAGAGCTACTAACAACCGATAATAAAACCACATGAACTAAATGTGGAGTCCGATGTATACGCCCTATCGAAAAGACCCAATATACCCTGCCAGAGGTATAAAGACATGCTGACGTGATCACTAAACTGATTGCCCACGGAGGGGACTTACAACCTACTTTGCTAGTAGTTCTGGGACTAATTGGGTACGCTGAACCCTAGTCCAACTCGGTATTATGCTACTGCCAATGAATTATGTAGTAAACTGATTATGTCTGAATTTTTTGTAAATACTGGATAGCTCAAAACTGAACATGCAAACTTTAATCTGATAATGATGCATTAATAACTGAGGCATGTATAACTGAATAACTGAAATATCTGACCTAGCATGTGTAATTCAAGAACTAAAGAAATACATAGCTAGGGTTCTGAAATTCATGCGATAAACTGAGTAACAACATATATATCTAATTTGGAACATATATTTAATAAATTCATAAAGTTCTATCGAAGTTCTAAAAACCCTAGGTTTAATCATGATAAGTGAATCAAGAGCTGACTGAAAACTAGGGACCAATGGATGAAAGGAACGCACTAGTGAAATTCCACACACCTGGTGATGAAATTTACGGAGAAATATTCAAATTTCAGGGCTGGAACTGCTGGAACCTTGCTGCGTTCTTGAACTAGGGTTCTTGACTTTTTTCTCCTTTCTTGCTTCTAATTTTCTAAGTTTTGATTTATGATTTGACTTAGGTAAGTCTAGTGATGTTTCTAGTCTTAAACTGACTAAAATCTGATGATTTAGCATTAAAATGACATATCTTAGGGTTTAAACAAAGTGGAAAAAGACGAAAAGACTCCTGAGTTAATTGTTGCCGGACCAAACGATAACCTGGACTGACGGGCCGTCGTTCAATCGACTGTCCGTCGTTTGGGTCCGTAGGTTGGTTTGTTCGACAGATCTTTACTAAAATAGGCATAACTTTTTACTCGAAGGTCTGATTTTAGCAAGGCTAGTGGCTATGGAAAAATAATTCAATTATATATCTGTTGGTATGTAATGGGACAACTAATTCATTTTGTGCTAATGGTTATGATCAATTGAAGTTGACCCAACTGCATTTCCTCCCTAACTGTCTGTTAAATTTCCACCAACGGTCAGACGTACGGACCGTAGATCGAACGACGGTCCCTGCTGGTCAATAGTGCTTCATATCAGAGAGTGGGTAAATGAGGTGTTGATCGACGGACACAGACTACGGATCGTAGTTTGACTTATGGACCTACGGTCTGTCCTTCGTTCGGCACTTAGTCAAATTTTTCTGGGCTGAGTTTTTGGGGGTTTCTGACTCAATCGATGGATATGCAGGACGGTCCATGGTTCAGAACATGATCCGTCGATGGTAACCGTCGATTGCACCTGCAGTTTTTCTGAAAAGCTGATTTTTGGTCTGTTTTGGATACGGGGTGTTACATTATTTCCCCCTTGGGAACATTCGTCCTCGAATGAAGACTAAACTAGCTGAAATAGAAGGAGAGAGATGCAAACCCTACTACTTAACACGGAGAACTGAGTTTCTGACTAAATTGAGTTCCAAAAACATGCAAATACGCTGAAAATGCAAGTACAAACTGAGGGAACATGATTCTAAGACTGAATTCACGCATGAATGGCTGAAAAACTAAAGAGGAACTATTACCTCAAGCTGGACTGAAATTGGAAGGAAAGAGGTGAGGATACTTTGCTTTCATAGCTGTTTCTGCTTCCCAAGTAGCTCCTTCTACGGACTGAAGCGACTTCTTTGTTTCTTAACCTTCTAAACTGACAGTCAAGAATCTCAACTGGTACATCCTTATAAGAAAGACTATCTTTCACTGCCACACTTTCTAATGGCACCACCGAGGCTGGGTCATCCACCCACTTCTTCAAGAGTGAGACGTGAAAGACCGAATGCACTGCTGCTAAGTCTGCTGGCAACTCTAACTCATATGCCACCTTGCCAATCCTTTTTTCAAGATCTTGTAAGGGCCTACTATCTAGGACTGAGCTTCCCTTTCTTGCCAAATCTCATAACCCCTTTCATAGGTGACACTTTTAGAAAAACCTAATCATCAATTTGGAACTCTAGTTCCCTTCTCCTTACATCTGCATAAGATTTCTGACGACTCTAGGATGTCTTTAGTCTATCACTAATGAGTTGCACTTTCTCCATAGCATAAAGGACTGAATCTGGCCCTATCAAAGCTGCTTCACCTACTTCAAATCAACCAATATGAGATCTACATCTACGTCCCTACAAAGCCTGATAAGGGGCCATCTGAATGCTGGAATGGTAGCTATTATTGTAGGCAAACTCAATAAGAGGGAGGTTATCATCCCAAATACCCTTGAAATCGATCACACAAGATCTTAACATATCCTCTAGGGTCTTAATGGTACGCTCTGCCTGTCCATCCGTCTGCGGATGAAATGCTGTGCTAAGGTTAACCTGAGTACCAAGACCCTTCTGAAATGACTTCCAGAAATGAGAGGTAAACTAAAGTCCTCTATCTGAGATGGTAGACAAAGGAACCCCATGCAATCATACAATTTCATTAATGTAAAGCTTGACATAGTCTTCTACCGAATTTGTAGTCTTGACCGCCAAAAAGCAAGAAGACTTAGTCATCCTATCAACTATCACCCAAATGGAGTCATGTTGTCTGCGAGTAGGCGGTAAACCTGTGATGAAATCCATATTGATCACTTCCCACTTCCAAGTAGGAATGTCGATCTCTTGAGTCATACACCCTGGTTTTTGATGTTCTACCTTGACTTGCTGTCAATTGGGGCACTTACTCACAAAATCTGCTATATCCCTCTTCATGCCATTCCACCAATAGACTTCCCGCAGATCGCGGTACATCTTAGTGGCACCTGGATGAATAGAATACCTGGAGTTATGGGCTTCTGCAAGTATATGCTATCTCAACTCTCCCACGTCAGAAACACACAATCTACCCTGATAGCGAAGTACACCATCTCCCCCTTAGGAGAAAACCTCAACTCTTTGATTATGGACTGCACCCTTAAGTTCAAGCAAGATTGGATCACTGTCTTGCTTTTCCTTAACCTCCACTACCAAAGAAGATTCTGCCCCATTTTTAACTGTTACACCATTGTCTGATATGCTCATAAGGCAAACTCCCAAGCGAGCAAGCCTGTGAACATCCTTCACTAGCTCCTTCCTTTATTCCTCAACATGGGCTACACTACCCATAGATAATCTACTAAGAGCATCTGCTACTACATTTGCCTTACCAGGATGGTAATGCACACTCACATCATAATCCTTAAGGAACTCAAGCCATCACCTCTAGCGAAGATTCAACTCTTTCTGGGTGAACACATACTGAAGGATCTTATGGTCAGTGAACACATCTACATGAACACCATACAAGTAGTGTTATGAGTTGGATAGTTCTTCTCATGCATCTTAATATGTTTAGAATCATAAGTTATAACTTTATCTCGCTGTATCAACACACAACCAAGTCCAACTCTAGATGCATCGCAATAGATCACATAACCATCTGAACCTTTTGGTAGAGTCAAGACATGAGCTGTAGTCAATCTAACTTTCAATTCTGCAAAGTTTTTCTCACAATCTCTTACCAAACTTGACCATCTTCTGAGTCAACCTAGTCAATGGTGAGGCTATGGATGAAAATCCTTCCACTAACCTTCTATAATAACCGGCTAGACCTAAGAAACTTCTGATATCTATAGCAGAGGTAGGTCTGGCCCATTGTTTCACTGCTTCTATGTTCTGTGAATCCACTCGGATCCCCTCGCTACATACAATGTGATCAAGAAAAGCAACGGATTGCAACCAAAACTCATATTTGTTAAACTTAGCGAATAACTGGCGATCTTTGAGAGTCTGTAGAACAACTCTCAAATGACTTGCATGTTCTTCCTCATTCCTAGAGTAAATGAGGATATCATCAATAAAGACGATAATAAACAAGTCCAAGTACTGTTTGAACACTCTGTTCATCAAACCCATGAAACCTGCAGGAGCATTGGTTAGTCCAAATGACATAACTACTCATTCATAATGACCATACCAAGTTCTGAAGGTTGTTTTCAGAATGTTACTATCTTTGACTCTGAGCTGATGATAACCTGATATGAGGTCTATCTTTTAGAAATGGATAGCACCCTGAAGTTGGTCAAACAAGTCATCAATCCTGGGGATGGGATATTTATTCTTGATTGTGACCTTGTTCAACTGTCTATAGTCAATGCACATTCTGAGAGAACCATCTTTCTTCTTTACGAACAACATTGGCGCACCCCACAAAGAAATACTAGGTCTGATGAAACCCTTATCAAAAAGGTCTTTCAACTGCTCCTTCAACTCCTTAAGCTCTGCTGGGGCCATTCTCTAAAGAGGAATAGAAATAGACTAGGTATCTGGAAGGAGATCAATCCAAATTTGATTTCTCTTTCGGGAGGAATTTTGGGAAGATCTTCTGGAAACACTTTTGGAAAATCACTGACTACTGGAACTGACTCAAGAGTTGGGGTTTTAGAGCTAGAATCCTTAACTCGAAATATAGATAACCCTTAGAGATCATCTTTCTGACCTTAAGGTAAGAAATGAATCGACCCATAGGCGCTAAGCTACTACCCTTCCATTCTAAGATTGGTTCATCTGGAAACTGAAAACGAACAATCCTAGTTCTACAATCGATCGAGACATAACATTAATGTAACTTATCCATGCCTAAAATGACATCAAACTCTACCATTTCTAATTCTAAAAGATCTGTTGAGGTGACTTTCTCAGAGACCGTGATAGGGCAGTTTCTGTATACCCATCTAGTTATAACTGGGTCACCAACTTGAGAAGAGACTGAGAAAGGTTCTGAAAGAGTTTCTGGATTGACACTGAATTGGACTGCTATGTAAAGAGTTACAAAAGAAAGAGTAGCCCCTGGATCTAACAACGCATAAACATCAAGATCAAAGACTCATAAAGTACCAGTGACTACATCAGGAGAACCTTCATGATCTTGGCGAGCCTGAAAAGCATACAACCTGTTCTGGCACTGACCGCCACCTGTACCAGATGAGTTACCCTGCTGAGTCGGGCGACTTGCTGGTGTTGATGAAGTTGTAGACTGAGCTCTACCATTACCACCTCCTTGACCCTGTCTAGAAGGACAATCCCTCAACCTGTGACCAGACTAACTGCACCCAAAACATCCTTCTTTTTGTGCGATACAGTCGCCTAGATGGTTCTTACCACACTTAAGGCAATTGGGGTAAGTCTTGGTGCCTGAAACACTTCCCTGAGATGAGTCTGGTGCTCTAACCTTCTAGTCAAACCTGTTCTTGGTGGATGGAACACTAGTTGATGAAGGGTCTGGGGCTGAAAACTTCTGCTGACTCTGCGAGCGATTTTCACCACCCGATTTCTGCTGAGAATAGTCATAGTTCCCAGTCCTAGACTTCTTATTATCCTTGGCCTGTTCCCTAAGCTTATCACCCTCAACCTGCTGAGCATGAGTCATAAGCCTAGAGATGTTTATATCTCCCAATAACATAGCATTTCTGCACTCTGTTTTCACCAAATCTGACACTCCATACAAGAACTTATTCATCTGAGACCTAGAGTCAGCAACCATGTGAGGATCATACCTGTAGAGTTGGTTAAACTTGAGCCTATACTCTTGTACTGTCATGTTTTCCTGCCTCAAGTTCATGAATTCCTGAGCCTTTGCTTCTCTCAACTCTATTAGGAAAAACCTGTCTAGAAATGTCTCACTAAAGCAATCCCAAGTAATAGGAGCTGCATCTGTATCCCTATTTTCCTTTCACTGAGTGTACCAGATATGAGTATTATCTTTCAACTGGTATGATGCCAACTCAACTCAATCATTCCCAGTGACTTGCATTACCTCAAAGATCTTCTTGATCTCATCCAAGAAATTCTGAGTATCCTCATTAGTTTGTGATCCTAAGAACTCAGGCGGATTCATCCTAACAAAGTCAGGGAACCTTGTCGCTACTGATCCACCATTTTTATTCACAGGAGCATGAACCCGATTATTCTGGTTGGTCATACTCTGAGCCAACATCTGTATTGCATTACTGAACTCAACATTGGAGACTTCTTGACCTGGGACTTGAGGAGCTACGTTTGCATTCCTTGCATTTGCATTACTAGCGTTAGCTCTACGAGGAGTCATGATCTGAAACGTAAAACATCAAGTTAGAATGGAATAAGATCATACCCTACGCATGATAAGAGTAACAACAAAGTAAACTTTTCCTAAAACACTTCATAGCCTCCCTCTCATTAGATGTGGTGCACTTCACACCCATAAAAGGGACTCTACTTAGGGCGACTTTTCAGACATCCTAGGACTCTTAAACCTAGTGCTCTTATGCCAAGTTTTTCACGCCCCAAGCTACCCCCGAGACGCGGACACAGAACCTAGGACCACAAGTGATCCCAAGGTAAACCTGTAAGCATGATCATGAGCATACTAAAGAATATAAACTGATGCGGAAGCTAAATCATAATTTAATCTGAAAAGATGGGGAATACCTATATTCTATAACTGAAATCTTTGAAAAAAATGAGTTTAATACAAAGGAAATATTAACTCAATAAGCTTAATCTAACTATGTTTGAAATGAGCCTCTAACTGACTAGAAATACTGGGACAAGCCCCAGCTAAGTCTAGCAAAAACTGAAACTAAATGATTAAAAGACTGAAATGAACTCATGACTATTGTCCTCAGAGAATGAGGACTCACCACAGAATTTGCTGAAACAGAAATTGGAAATCGATCTAAGCACGTATGGATGCTCAGAACCTGAACCTACATCACGAGAAGATGTAGCGCACATATGCGTCAGTACTTGAAGGTACTGAGCATGTAGAATAGAGTAAACTAAAATAAAATATAATTGAACAAGCACAAAAACAGGTATAATAATCTGAACATGATATACTGCATTCTGAGCTAACTGGATACAATGACCAATTTATAACATGCTGAAACTGAATACTGAATATATTTATAAATGGTCAATGCAAGAGAGTCTTAGTGAACTGTGGGAGCTACTAATAACCGATAATAAAACCACATGAGCTAAATGTTGAGTACGATGTATAATATCCATCGAAAGGACCCAATATACCCTTCCATAGGTATAAGGACATGCTGGCGTGATTACTAAGCTAATACCCCACGGAGGGGACTTACAACCTACTTGGCTAGTAGTTCTGGGACTAATTGGGTACGCTAAACCCTAGTCCAACTCGGTATTATGCTACTCCCGATGAATTATATAGTTAACTGATTATGTCTGAATTTTCTATAAATACTGGATAGCTCAAAACTGATTATGCAAACTGAGAATGCAACATCTAATATGATAATGATGCATTAATAACTGAGGCATGTATAACTAAAATATCTGACCTAGCATGTGTAATTCAAGAACCAAAAAAATACATAGCTAGGATTATGAAATTCATGTTATAAACTGAGTAATAACACGTATATCTGATTTGGAACATATATTTAATAAATTCATGAAGTTCTATCGAAGTTCTAGAAACCCTAGGTTTAATCATGATAAGAGAATGAAGAACTAACTGAAAACTAGGGACCCAATGGCTGAAATGAACCCACTAGTGAAATCCCACATACCTGGTGATGAAATTCACAAAGAAATATTCAGATTTTGGGGCTGGAACTGCTGGAACCTTGTTGTGTTCTTGAACTAGGGTTCTTGACTTTTTTTCTCCTTTCTTGCTTCTAATTTTCTAAGTTTTGATTTATGATTTGACTTAGGTAAGTTTTAGTTATATTTCTAGGCTTAAACTTACTAAAATCTGATGATTTAGGGTCAAAACGACGTATCTTAGGGTTTACACGAAGTGGTATAAGACCAAAAGACCCCTGAGTTAATTTTTGTTGGACCAAACGACAACCTGGACTGACGGGCCGTCGTTCAATCGACTATCCGTCGTTTGGGTCCGTAGGTTGGGTCTGTTCGACAGACCTTTACTAAAATGGGCAGAACTTTTTACTCGAAGGTCTGATTTGAGCAAGGTTGGTGGATATGGAAAGATAATTCAATTATATATCTGTTGGTATGTCATAGGACTCCTAATTCATTTTGTACTAAGAGTTATGATTAATTGAAGTTGACCCATTTGCATTTCCTCCTTAATTGTCTGTTAAATTTCCACCTACGGACCGTAGATCGAACGACGATTTGTGCTGGTCAATCGTGGTTCATATCAGAGAGTGGGTAAATGGGGTATTGATCGACGGACATAGACTATTGTCCGTCGATGGTAACCGTCGATTGCACCTGCAGTTTTACTGAAAAGCTATTTTTTTGGTCTGTTTTTGATACGGGGTGTTACAGGTCATACTTTTTAGATGATCACTTAAGTTAAGATAGTGGATCCACTAAGTTAATCGTTCTATATGACGGCAAAGTATAGTACAATTCTGGTAGCGTGAGTAAAATGTTGTATCACCACTTAGGTTCATAGTGGTGGTTGTCGGTTAGAGAAACTCCCACAATAGTAATTGCATGGTTCCTCAAGGGGTTCTTCTTAGTATGAATGTGGGTATGAGACTTCATTCATGCATTGCACAAGTAGACTGTAAAAGGGAGCATAATATGTCTTTTATGATATTATGATTATGAGTTAACATCATGTTTTTAAGCAACTTTTCTATATATTGAACTTGTTTTAAAATGCTTTATATTGAAATGAGTTCAGTTAAGTATCGAGAGTTTTGAGTTGAGTATCTTATCCTCGAGTACTTCTGAGTTAAGTAATTTTGAGTAATTTTGAGTATTCTTTAGTATTCCTTGAGTTGAGTAAGTTTGAAAAGAGGTTACTATGTTTCCTTTTTTATCAAATTCAAGCTTATGATATGCTTTATAATTCCCCTTATATGTTCGTACATTCCACATGCTGAGCCATTTGGCCTGCATATTCTCATGATGCAGACACAAGTATTTAGGATTTTCAATAGGAGCTTCGTTGATACATCCGAGATTTCAAGTTAGCTATGGTGAGCCTTCTTGCTACCAGAGGATTTCATTTACTTTTCAGTTTAGTCAGGATGTTGTGAGTCTTGTCCCGACTTCCATTTTTATTAGTTAGAGATAAGACTGGGCAACGGAACGGGATGTACCGATACCGTTCTGGTTCATCCCGTTTCGATTGCATACGGGATGGGACGGGATAGTCTGAACCGGTACACGGAATGGAACAGAACCGTGGTTTGGTACCGGTGTACCGGTACAGGTTTATCCCGGTTCAGTTCGGTTCCGACCCCTTCCGTTTCGGTTCCGGTCCTATTTAATTAATATATATTAATTAATTTATATTTTAATTTATATACTAATTACTACACAGTACCCACCCGCCTCTACTACCCCTAGCCCTCCCCTTCCCTGGTAGCTTTAATAAAAAGCTGCCCCGCCCCCTGCCCCTGCCCCTGCCCCTGCAGCCTTATCAAAAGTTGCACCTCCCACTCCCTTCCCAACTCCCAACTCCCATCTCCCCCATAATCCCGACCCATCCCCTTTCCCAACAGCCATTTTATTATATGGTCAAAATTCAAACGGCTACAATTTTTATTTTACAATTCACAAACAATTTCTAAAAGCTATATATACATACATAAGTTTGAGAATATATATTAAATGGTCATTTGGTGTATTTTGGAGGAGGAATCTTCTTCAAATTTCAAGTTTCGAAATCAATATTTTAATTTTCATTATAATCGTTTGTTCTTACACAAACGTTTGGTAACTTCGTTCCACTCTCTAATCTTATATTTATTTTTTGTATTTATTATTTGTAACTTGTAAGTTGTTATTATTATATTATTTGTTCTTGTTAAGTTTCGTATTTTATAATTTATAATTTTATATCATGGAGTCTTCTAAAAAAACTGAAAGTAAAAAAGGTCTAGTAGAATCAGTTAAAAAATTTAGTTAAAAAAATTAATAAAGGTGCTAGTTCTTCTAAATCTAAAATTCCTCTTGTTAGAATGAATACAGATGAATTTACGCATGTGAATGAAACTAGTTTTTCCCATCTCGGTCCTATAAATATTGATTCGGATACTCCTATAATTCCCCATGAACTCTATGAAAGACATTATGTCATTAATCAAGAAAATGAAGAAGTGGAAATTGATGATACACCGACTAGTCCCGCCCTCAATAGTATAGGTACTGAAGTTCCACCTCCGGTTGGAACTACTCGTCCCCCTATTATTCCAACTAGAGGTAATACCAAGGTACAACGTTCTTTAAAATCACATGTGTGGAAATTTTGTTATTGGAATGAAGAAAAAACTTTTAGTATATGTAATATTTGTAAACAACATTTTAAATATACATCTGGTGGGACTGGAGGTTCAACGGGGGGACTAAAAAAATATTTGATTAACAAGCATAGTAAAGAGTGGTTTGCATATATGTCTTCTCTTAAAGTTGGTGAAAATTCTAATGTTGATGCATCGGTTAGAGGATCAAATATGGTTCAAGGTGAATTAAATACTTCGAATCCAAGTGGTCCTCTTACACATCGAACCTATAACAAGGATCGTGATCGTGAAAACATTGCTAAAATGGTTGTTGTTTGTGGTTTACCTTTTAGTTTTGGAGAACATCCGGGTTTTATTGCATATATTCGTGAAACATATAATCCTATTTTTAAATATTTATCAAGAAGCATGGTAAAAAGAGATATTTTTGAATTTTGAGTAAAACATTGTCAATATTTACGTGCATATTTTGAACTAATGGATTGTAGAGTTGCTATTACTACTGATATGTGTCGTAGTCCTAATGGTTTTGATTATTTAACTGTTATTGCGCATTGGATTGATTATAATTGGAATTTACAAAAAGGAATTATTGGTTATAAAATTTGTCAAAAGAATAAAACCGGAATGTATATTGCTACTACTGTGTTGGAAATTTTAGATTTTTTCGATCTTTGTGATAAAGTCATTAGTATTACTTTAGATAATGCTTCTGCTAATTTAAATGCTACTAATATGCTACAACCTAGACTTTGTCCTATTATTAAATATGCTTTTTGTGTTAGATGTGCTGCGCATATATTAAATTTGGTTGTTAGTGACAGTGTGAAATTATTTGAAAATAGTTGTGATAAGATTGATAATGCTTGTTTTTATATTTTTCATATGAATAGTAGTAGTAGAATTAATCAATTTAAAGAGCTTTGTAATGCATTTAAACTTCCGTTTAGAAAAGTTCTGAAGCATGTAAAAACTAGATGGAATTGCTTTTATGATATGCTTGAAGTTGCTTATGCATATAGGTAATCTATTACTACGCTATTTATTAATCATAATGCTTATCGTGAATTTAAACTTAATGATAATGATTGGGACGAAGTAAATGAACTTAGAATATTTTTTAAATTATTTTATGATACTACTAAATTTTTTTCCAGAATATATTATCCTACTATTTCTGAAATTTTAATACACATATGTGAGTTTTGATCTATCTTTTCTGAATATAAAACAAATACTTTATTTACCACTTCTATTGAAGTTATGATTACAAAATTTAAGAAATATTTTTTTCTTATCCCTCAAATTTATTTAACTGCAATTCTTTTCAACCCCGAATATAAAGAATATGGTGCAAGAGCTTTAGTTGAATGCATTTTTCAAAATTTAGATATTCAACCTGAAGAAGAACCTAATTTGGTCACATGTCAACATAGTATAAAATTCTTTGCTAATAGAAATGTATGATAAATATTCTTCCTTAGATAATGTTGAAAATCCTCAAACATCTATGCCTCAAGTAGGTGCTCATGGACGAGTGAAACATAAACTTGATCTTGACTCTTCTAATAAATGTGAATTTGTTAAATATCTTGAACAGGGTTCGGATGATATTACAAACAATGAAGGTTTACCTCAACTATTGAACTGGTGGAGGAATCGTGGAACTCAATTTCCAAAACTTAGTAGGATGGTGAAGGATGTGCTTGCAATTCAAGGATCATCAGAAGCTTTGGAGGCATCTTTCAGCGCAGCAAGATTTCAAATTGGAGACCACAGATATTCGTTAGTAGAAGACAACTTGGAGATATCAGTGTTATTTAGAGATTGGATAAATTTTGAACGCAGAAATCAAGGACTTCCAAAGTTAGATAGTCAATTTGAACTTTTCATAGATTCAGCTATTGGATGTGGTAGTGATGATGGCATCGAACTTCAAAATCGTCAACGAGTTTTACCAAGACTAGAAGTTGATTACAGTCAATCTATAGCTGAGTTAGAAAGAGGATTTACGGGACTATACAACTATTAGTATTACATTCGAGACTTAGTTGAAACAGAACCCTTCCTAGAAGGTGGCTGCGTAAACTATGTACTCTACTAATAGTTGTAAATTGAAATTGTATTTTGTTAAAAATTTAAATAAATTAGATTGATATTTTTTTAATTTTTGTAATTGTTTTATCCTTATTTTAATTTTAATTTTTAAAAATTACAAATTTAATTTATTTATATTACAAGACACAAGTTATAAATATAACTTATAAATTATATATATTAATGAATTACAATTTACAAGACACAAGTTATAAATATAATTTATACATTATAAATATTATAGAATAATAAGTAATAACTTATATATCTTCAAAAGGTTACAAGACACAAGTTATAAATATAACTTATAAATTATAAATATTAATGAATAATAAGTAATAACTTATAAACTATAAAGTATAAACTTCAAAAGATTTAAATCTTGAAAATTTTATTAGACTTAACTTGCAAACTTAATAAGTAAAAAAAAAATTAAAAATTTCTTTAAAATGAACTTAACTAAAAAATTACATTATAAATTTAAAAACTATTAATTTAAACTTAGAAAAATAAAAAAAATATTCATATTTTCGTAATTCCAAAAAATCATTTTTTGAAATAACTAGATATGTCATCCCGTTTATCCCGTCCCATTCCATTTCGGTCCGTTCCGATTCCATACCGGTATATAGTGGGACGGGATGGAATTGAGTATCCGTCCCGGTAATCCCGGTCCGGTTCATCCCGGTACCGGTCAACGAACCAGTCAACATGTCCCGTTCCGGTCTGGTGAACCGATTTCGGTCCGTTGCCCAGTCTTAGTTAGAGACTTCATAGATAGTCAGTATAGTTGAGAAGTCTATATTATTAATTTATTTTATAAAATGTTAAAGACTTAAGTTGCCTATTTTGGGGCGAGTTGAATATATTTTATTATTTCGAGTTTTCTTTTGAGTTAAAGTTTTATGAACTTTTATTTTAGTTTTAAAGCCTTTTCATGCTTAAATTAGTCTTCCCCTTGTAGTCACCCAAGATGAGGGTTCGCTTGGGGATCAACAATGGTTCTTGAGTGCCGGTCATGTCAAGGACATGGGTCGTGATATAACTGATGGACTGTACGTCCACCTACGGACCGTAGGTCATGTCTCTCACTAACGGTATTAAAAAAATTCTATTTTGTGAACGACGATGTGGACTAAGGTCCGTCGTTCCATCAACCAACCATTATGCACATCCGTGGTTCTAACTACAGAGAACTAACAATGGACCTCCTGACCTACAGAGGGGATCCATGGCCCCTAACTGCATCGACGGACCGTAGGTCACAAAAACAGTCATTGTCTGTATTTTTTTAAAGTTTTTCTCTAGGTCCTAAGGGTGTTATAAAATTATTTTGTGGTTCTTTTTGACTTGTTTCGTACTAACTATTCTACCACAGGTACGATGTCTCCAAAAACAACACTTGTTTACTCCAATAAAGGTAAGTCAAATTCAGTTGCACTATCACATCGATTCATTTAAGATTCCAGCGGAGACGAGCACAAATCGAGGCAATGGAGAGGCACCAAAATAGAAAAATGATTGTATCTGATGAGGAGCATCCCTCCTCTACCATTAGTTTCCCCTTTGTTTGATGAGGGGGCCCAACATGCAGAAGAGTCGCAGTCCGACTCTACTTCTAGCTTCATACCAGCCTCTACCTCCAAGGTCACTAGATCTAAAGAGTCTCATGACCTACTTGTCATACCCATGCGTTCTACTTACCACTGATTCAAACATTTGGTGTGTTGACGGCTAGTATCAAATATACTATGATCGGCAGAATCGAAACGAGCGCCAGTATCAGTAATTGTATTTTTAAACGGGCTAAGTCACTAGCTTAGCTCCCACTTCAAGCTACTTTGGTGTGGAATTTTTCCGATGATATCTCCGAGACCACCATTCGGTAGTTCATTTATGACCCATACCACACTTTTCCGATTAATACATCGGAGTATGATGGACGTGGTTCAGAGTGGGGCATTTTAGAGGGATGTCGAGAAGAGAGAGAGAGTTAAGTTTGTTATATGTTCCGTCACATTTCCGATGAGAGGGAGTATACCAAGTGGGTGCGCAATATGACTTTTCCTAGAAAGGCTACTCTGAGCTTCACTGCAAAGTTCTTTTGGACCATTGTACGTACCAAACTGTCCCCTACTCAGGCGGACAATGTGGTTCCTTAGGATCAGGTTGTGATGTTGGCAACACTTGTGGTAGGACTTGAGATTGACTTAGCACAGATTTTGATCGCTGATATTCATGAGAAGGCCTTCAAGTCCACCACCACTTTTCCTTTTCCTTGTCTCATATTTCATCGGTGCAGGGTAGTTGGGGTGCCTACTAGAGACCATGCAAGCCTTGCTGTACTACAGAGGCATCTATAGGTTGACCTACCTCCCCTGGGTGCTGATCTTGCTGATGATATGGAGCAGATTCAGGTTGATGAGACCACCATACCTCTAACTGCTACATATGCACATGTTCCCCTTTTATTGCCCTAGTTAGGCTACAAGTTGATCCCGAGACACTCCTACTTCAGGGTCCACTTTAGTTCCTTAGACCTAGTCTATAATTTAGAGACCCAGATGGCCACTTTACTGCAACACATGAGGCCTTGGATGTTGCGATCTATAGAGGAGTCTGAGGCTCGTATGGAGTAGATGATGGATATGAAGATTCAGGTATTCCACAAGAGCCTAGATGCTTTTGAGTTGAGAGTTTTGGAGTGGTGTGCCCATACTATTGATATCACCACTTTCCAGACAAAGTTGGCTAGATTTCGTGCTTTTGTTGATTACCTTCTTCCCCCTACTGATTCTATACCAAAGCCCACACTTGAGGTTAAGGAGGATGAAGTGGTGATGTCTACACTCTTTGGTGATACTATGCCTCCGCCCGACCCCTCCCGAGCGTCTAAGAAGCGCTACTATGCTAAAGAGGCTCGCCGAGCTAAGAAGAGGGAGAGGAAGGATATTGAGTCTGCCCAACAATAGTTTTTGTTCGAGGAGGAGTAGTGTTTGAGGAAAGCCCGTGATATTGAGTTTGTTGGTGCGTCGAGTTCGAGGATCACTACAGATGGTGTTCCTGCTGTTGATGAGGACAATACTGATGATGTCCATGTTGCTGATCCAACGGGTTTTAGGAAGTCGGACCACCCACCTCCTGATGGATATAAAATCTTCAATTTTACAAAGTATATTCTCAAATTAAAGAAAGATTTTTATTCAATCTTCAAGGGTTCTTTACAACTATGATTCAATCAATTGTTTTCTATATTTGTATTTAATTATGTTTTTTTAAAGTTGAATTTGCATGAACCGATGCATGTCCATTACTTTTAGACTATGATCATATGATGAAACTTATAAAGTATGAAGATGAATTTACGAACATATGCACGTTCTTTTATGAAATTATATAAATGATTTGAGGATGTTTTGAAAGTAAAGAATCAATGTTGTTGTTGTTGTTGCTGTGAACGGTTTTCTCAGAACATGAATATGAAAAAGTTTTCTCACAAAAGAATTCGTAAGGTCAAAAGGTTTTCTCACCCAAGGTGAACTAAGATTAAGGAACTATTTTAAATAAAATTTAGCTTGGATTTATTGCTTAATTGTGTCGTTCCATGGATGATGAAATGAATAAGATTAATGACTATTCCTTGGTATTTTTGTATCTGTAACGAGATGATATTGAGATGGAGGCTCTCACATTAGTAGAGGTTGGGTCTCTAGTAGCAATCTCTTTATCCAATAACTAAATGCCACCATACGATGATTATATCAAATAAACATTAGTTAGTGAATCCACTTTAGCTCAAATTCATAATTCTTACCTTGGCAAGTAAGGACATATCTTTTTGATGTGGAATAAATACTGGATTCCATATTATATCTCACATGGTCCATGTAGGTTACATAGTAAACTTCCCACAATAATAGACTTAGGTTAGTTCTAAAGTATTTATCGAGTGATTTTAGGATGTTTATCTTGCATTGACCATGATTATGATTTATGTTTTCTAACCCTTTTATATTATGATTTATCCTGGTCATTGCATGTCATGTAAAGTCTTTTTTGGGATGATATCATAACTCTTACATTGCTATCATAGTTAGTACATTACATGTACTAATGCATACTCGTGCCTATATTGTTTCACTAATGTAGGGTCACACACTCCTACTTCTCATACTTGTGTCTAGTTGATCTTTTGGCGTTCAAGGATTGGTGAGTCCTTATGTTTCGAGAACCGTGACACTTCTGTAACTTTATGTCATTTCAATTTTTAGACTTGCATGTGATGTACGGGTTAGGTCCCAATCACTTCTTTTTATGTAATGGATGACTTATTGAGACTTATGTTAGAATTTTGGTTTTGTCAAACTCCTTTTATGATATAAGACGTTACTTTGAAATCTCTATTTCTACTATGTTGTATGATTATGCTAATTGGATTTTTTAGGGCCTGTTGGGGTTCTACACACTATGTTACACCTAGGATATACTTTGGGTTGTGAAAATTAATTTATAAATTGAGGTTGCAAACTTAATTCCACTTTAGATCTTCATTTATTTCTTGAGAGAGAGTAAATAAAGTGGTAACTGATTTAATGCTTGCATATTAGTTTGGAATTCCTTATTTACTTGAGAAAGAAATTTGAGATTTCACCTCTAAATGCTAGACTTGCTCGAGAGAGAAGATATATGTTAAGGTAATGAGTTCTTGAGTAAATTATACATAGGAATGTACGAGAGGAATTCTTATGATAAGCATGTTGTGGTTGAGAAATTCAATATGTGTTTGAAATTGACCCAACCTATCCATGTGTAATCAAGGTTATTGATCAATCACATTGATCCACCTTTTGAAGTTGATACCCACTTCCGCTCACTCTTAGATTATCATTCTACTGGGTTGCTAAACACTCATTTTAGTTTATTTTGTTGAAGTTGGTTGATGATCTCAATTTGATATTTGAAATTTATTCACCTTTTGTTACCATATATCTACAATGAATTAGGACATAATTTGACTTCACAATTGAATTATTTCATATACAACTCCCAGTGGGATTTGACCCCGACCTCATCTATTGGGTAATTAGATTGCTAACGACAACTTATTTGTTGAATGGTTTTACAAGTAATTTGAGCGCTATCACTTTGACTACCAAATGAAAGGCCATAGGCTCAAGGGACTATCTAATGATAATCATATCTTAAAAGGTTGAAATTTTACAAATGCATCAAAGAAAACCTATTATCATCTTCTAAATAGAACAAAACCTATTATTTCACTTCAATAACATGCAGAACATATTCTAGACCAAGATACGAAACATGGATTATATGTAAGACATTCTCACATATCATGGCACAAGTCTAATTAATATGGATCAGTTCTACTATTAAAACAAACATGGTCATTTCAAACTAAAACTATGAAAAACTATATACAGAGGTATTATCTTAATTGTTGGGTTTTATGGAGTTTTCATGATTGAAAAGTAACATGATGTTAGTTTTATGACGCACTCATATTAATATTATTTTGGTTTAATATTTAATTACTAACTAAATTCTAATTCTAATTGGATCTCATACTTCATCGCCGCCCGGTCCTTTCGAACCTTAATCTTAAGAAATTCCTGAACGAGAAAGCGGTATGTATGGTTGGCGTATGCCTTGAAACTAGTCCAGATAAGTGGAAAAGTTACTTACATGTGTGGAGAAGTGGAGAAGTGGGAAAGTGGGGAAGTTAGTTCAACTACCCATTAAGTCGTCCACTTTACCAATTACCTATTCCAACTATCCATTATATCCACTACTCACCATGATGGAAAGGTGAGAATGATGTTAAACACACTCTATTTAAAGGGTCCTCGCTCTGCCATAGATTATAGTCTTATCCATCAAAGTTATTCATACAGTATAAGGCAAGAGAGAGAAAAAACTTCTGAAGAACCAAAAGAAAAGACTTCCGCTCAATCAAGTCAAGAATTATAATGGCTGATTCAGGTATATATTCTTGACTGAATTATCATAGTAGTACATTTATGTGAAAATCATATAGTTCTACGATCCTAAATTAATTGATAGGATTTCTGAAAGCTTAGATTGTTTATGTTTTCACAATCAATAAAAATCATTACATGTGGAATCCAAGCCTGATTTAAGAACTAGTGATTTTCCATAAAATTAATATTTTCCTTATTTGAAAATGGTAATAGGTAGTATTAAGTGAAATAAGTATTCTCTATCATGATGTATTTTATTTTGAAATTATGTATATGAGATTAGTTAATCACCAAAGTGGTCTAGTCTTTGAATAATTAATTCAAAATAATAATGATTAAACGTATAGTCAATTATCCATTATTTTGATGCTTATAACTGATATAACTTATGGATATATTAAAGTTTTTGGTTGTAAGATATTTACGGATCACCCAAAGGTTGATTATTTCATTTTATAACCATCAAACCATAATGAGATAATTTAGATGTGTCGTTAGTTTTATTTATTTATCGAAATATAATAAATATTATTGATTGACACATTAATAATTATTGAATTACGTTAAATTCACATCTAAGCATCATTATGTCTAAAGTTGTATTTTGATGTTTCGCCCAAAGGAGGACATCAATATACATTTAAGAATTTATAAACCATTTATGAATTTGATAGTAAGTTAAAATTCATAACTCAAAGTATTAACAAATGAGTATATTATATTTGCAGCATTTGTTCTTCATTCACACTCCCTCTGTTACGACCTCTTAATGGTCTTAACTTCTCAGATTGGTGCGAATAGATCAAATTCCATCTCGGAGTTTTAGATCTTGATGTTACACTTTACACTGAGAAGCCAACTGCTATTACTGAAACTAGCAGTACTGAAGAAAAGTCTCATTATAAGCATCGGGGTCGATCTAACAGATTAGGTATAATTCTTATGCAAATGAATATTACTAGAAACATTAAGACTACTCTTCCCAAAACTGAAAATGCAAAACTTTTACTAAAATCGTGGAACAATCCTCTCAAACTGCTGACAAGTCTCTTGCTGGGACACTAATGGGTACTTTGACCACCATGAAGTTTGATGGTTCACGTACTATGCATGAGCATGTCATTGAAATGATAAACATAGCACCAAGACTTAAGTCTTTGAGAATGGAAGTGGAACAAAATTTCCTTGTACAATTCATTATCAACTCATTAACGTCTGAGTATGAACCTTTCCAAATGAACTACAACACCATGAAAGACAAATGGAACGTGCATGAATTGTACAAAATGTTGGTTCAGGAGTTAGTAAGGCTCAAGAATCAAGGAACCCACTCCATTAACTTTGTAAGTTATCAAGGAGTTGGAAAGAAAGGAAAGAAACATGATAAAGGAAAACAGAGGCACCGTAATGTTAATGAGTCCTCCTCTCAAGTACATGAGAAGGAACACAAGAATAATAAGTGTCGTTTCTGTGGAAAATCTAGACACTTTCAGAAAGATTGTTTGAAATTTAAGGCATGGCTCGAGAAGAAAGGTAATCCTAGTGCTTTTTCATGTCTCGAACCAAATCTAACTGAAGTTCCTTATAATACTTGGTGGATTGACTCTAGTTATACTATTTATGTTTCTAATACGATGTAGGGATTCCTTACAACACAAACCATAAACCAGAATGAAAGATATGTGTATATGGGGAATAAAGTGAAGACTCTAGTTAAAACTATAGGAATTTATCATTTGATCCTTGATACTGGGCGCCACTTAGATTTAATTGAAACTTTTTATGTACTTTCTCTTTCGAGAAATTTAGTTTCTTCTAAGTTGGATAAGACTGGATACTCTTTTAATTTCGGTAATGGATGTTTTAGTTTATTTAAACATAATTATCTCATTGGTATCGATACTCTTTGTGATAACTTATAGAAACTGAATCTTGATAATCTATTTGCCAAAACTCTCTTAACTTTGCATCATAATATTGAAACCAAATGAAGTTTGGTGAATGAACAATCTGCTTTCTTGTGGCACAAACGTTTAGGTCACATATCCAAAGAAAGATTGAAAAGATTAGTTAAGAATGAAATTCTTTCAATTTGGATTTTACAGACCTTAACATTTGTGTGGATTGTATTAAAGAAAACAAACAAGACAAAGAAAGGAGCCACAAGAAGCACATAACTTCTTAAAATTATACACACTAATATATGTGGTCCTTTTGATATTGCATCTTTCAGTAAAGAAAATATTTTATCACTTTTATTGACGATTTTTTACGTTATGGATATGTCTATTTGTTGCATGAAAAATCTCGAGCAATAAATGCCTTAGAGGTCTCTATTACTGAGGTTGAAAGACAACTATATAGAAAGGTGAAAATAATCAGGTCAGATAGAGGTGGTGAATATTATGGAAGATATGATGAAAATGGACAACACCCAGGTCCATTTGCTAAATTCCTCGAAAAGCATGGAATATGTGCTCAATACACAATGCCTGGAACACCACAACAAAATGGTGTAGCAGAAAGGCGTAATCGTACATTAATGGACATGGTTAGGAGTATGTTAAGTAATTCATCTATTCCTCTTTCATTGTGGATGTATGCTTTAAGGACTGTCGTTTACTTACTTAATAGGGTTCCTAGTAAAGCAGTCCCAAAGACTCCTTTTTAACTATAGACTAGTAGGAAACCTAGTTGTAAGGCATCTGCATGTTTGGGGTTGCCCGACAGAAGTTAGAGTTTATAACCCACAAGAAAAGAAACTAGATTCAAGAACAATGAATGGTTTCTTCATTGGTTATCCAGAAAAATCAAAAGGGTATAGATTTCACTTTCCTAATCACAATACAAGAATAGTTGAAAATGGAGATGCTAGGTTCATTGAGAATGGTGAAGTTAGTGGGAGTGGTGAACCACGTAAAGTGGAAATTAAAGAAGTTAGGGTGAGGGTTTCTCTAGCTTTTAATTCTTTTAAAGATGTTGATCCTAAAGTTGTTGCACAACCTAACAATCAACAAGAACAACAAATTGATGCTCCTGTTAATCTCAATAAAGTGATAATTGATGAACCTGCAGTAGATATACCACAAGAAGTAGCATTAAGAAAATCTCAATGACAAAAGAGATCTGCTATTTCTGATGATATTTGGTTTATTTATGCGAGCCAGAAATTGATAATGACCCAGTTTCATTTTCACAAGCTATTGAAAGTAATAATTCTAATAGATGCATAAATGCTATGAAAGATGAGTTGAAATCTATGGAACAAAATGAAGTATGAGACATTGTTGAATTACCAAAAGGTTGCAAAAGATTTGGGTGTAAATGGGTCTTTAAGACCAAACGTGACTCAACTGGTAACATAGAACGTCACAAGGCCAGACTTGTTGCAAAATGTTTCACTCAAAAAGATGACATCGACTATAAAGAAACATTTTCACCTGTCTCTAGAAAAGATTCACTCATAATTATAATGGCTTTAGTTGCTCATTATCACTTAGAGAAACATCAAATGGATGTAAAAACAACATTTCTAAATGGAAATTTAGAGGAAGAATTTTATATGAATAAACCTGAAGGGTTTTCTTGTAAAGGAAAGGAACACATGGTGTGTAAACTTAAGAAATTATTATACGAACTTAAACAAGATTCTCGACAATGGTATCTTAAGTATAATGAAACTATTGTAACTTTTGGATTTAAGAAAAACTCTGTTGATCGGTGTATATATCTGAAGGTTAGTGGGAGCAAGTTTATTATGTTAGTCCTGTATGTTGATGACATCTTGCTTTCTACTAATGATCTTGGTTTGTTGGATGATACCAAGATATATATATCTAACAATTTTTAAATGAAAGATATGGGAGAAACATCCTATGTGATTGGGATAGAAATATTTTGAAATAGATCACACGAATTATTTGGTTTGTCTCAGAAATTCTATATTAATAAAGTGTTAGAGAGATTTAGAATGGAAAAATGCTCATCAAGTCTCATTCCAATTTAGAAAGGAGATAATTTAGTCTCAATCAATGTCCAAAGAATGAATTGGAACGTAAGCAAATGAATGATATTCCCTATGCATCAATAGTTGGAAGCCTAATGTATGCCCAAACATGTACGAGACCAGACATCAGTTTTGCTGTTGGAATGTTAAGTTGTTATCAAAGTAATCCAGGAATGGATCACTAGAAAGCTGCGAAGAAAGTGTTAGATACTTGCAAGGAACTAAAAATCATATGCTCACTTATAGAAGATCTGACCATCTTGATGTAATTAGATATTAAGATTCAGATTATGCTGGTTGTGTGAATATACGAAAATCCATATTTGGGTATTTGTTCCTATTAACTGGAGGAGCAATATCATGGAAGAGTGAGAAGCAGTATGTTATAGCTGCATCCACTATGGAAGCTGAGCTTGTGGCATGCTTTGAGGCCACAGTTCAGGCTAATTGGCTGCAAAACTTTATTTCAGGACTTGGACTAGTCGACAGTATTTCCAAGTCGTTGAAAATTTATTATGATAATACTGCAACAGTCTTCTTCTCTAAAAATGATAAGTATTCTAAGGGTGCCACGCATATGAAATTGAAATACTTTTCAGTTAAGGAAGAAGTCTAGAAACTTAAAGTGACAATTGAACACATTAGCACCAAACTTATGATTGCTGATCTTTTGACGAAAGGATTACCGCCCAAAACATTTGTTGAACATGTTGAAAGAATGAGTCTTATTAATAGCAATGAATGACTATATGTAAAGATTATATTATATTTATGTTATTGACACTTTGAGCTCAACTATATATATGTTTCTGTTATAACCTGTTTTCTCTTGTATACGTTATGTTGATCATGATGACAGGTTTTGTTTTAGATAAAGATATTCTAACCATTATGGTGGACCCATTATGTATTGAAAGGTTGTATTAGGCAATAGACTAATATTGTAGTTCATGGAAAGTACTATGCCAAATAAAGTGGTGTACAACTGCCATGACTCATATTTGTTGATTTACTTAATAACAACAAAAAATGTTAGATTTATTATATATGCGCATTGTAATTTTCAATGTTTATTAAACCATTAAGTAAAAGATGTTACATGTGTCAAGTGGGAGAATGTTAGTTTTATGACCCTCTCACATTAATATTTTTTTGATTTAATATTTAATACTAACTAAATTCTAATTCTAATTGGATAAGTGGAGAAGTTACTTACATGTGTGGAGAAGTGGAGAAGTGGGGAAGTGGGGAAGTGGGGAAGTTAGACCAACTACCCATTAAGTCTTCCACTTTACCCATTACCTCTTCCAACTATCCATTACCTCCACTACTCACCATGATGGAAATGTGGGAATGATGTTAAACACACTCTATTTAAAGGGTCCTCTCTCTGCCATAAAGTTATAGTCTTATCAATCAAAGTTATTCATAAAGTATAAGGCAAGAGAGAGAAACAACTTCTGAAGAACCAAAACAAAAGACTTCCGTTCAATCAAGTCAAGAATTCTAATGACTGATTCAGGTATATATTCTTGACTGAATTATAATAGTAGTACATTTGTGTAAAAATCATATAGTTCTACGATCCAGAAATAATTGATAGGATTTCTGAAAGCTTAGATTGTTTATGTTTTCACAATCATTAAAAAATCCTTACATAAATATGTAAGTCGGCCTGGTTCACAAATGCACTATACGAAGAAGCTGAATTCTCATCAAGATCATTAATGAATAAAAATAAGTGTGCAATAGTCAAGTAATATATGATAATTTATGATAAACGTAAGGAAACAGACATGTGTTGAATTGAAGAGTTGAAGTTCGACCACAATACAAAAGAATAAAAGAGCTTGATTTAAAAAAGGAGTTTTAGTTGAAGTAGAACTAAAGGTCAAACGAGTTTGAATCAATGGGGAGTTTGTACATGTATTACATTAAAAAATTGAAGTTTGAATACAACACAAAAGAATCAAAGAGTTTGATTTGAAGAAGAAGTCTAAAGTGTCAAGGATTTTGAATTGAAGAAGAAGTTTTTCTTGAAGTAGTTTTTCTAAATCAAGAGAGTTTGAGACAATGTGAAGTGAAGTGAAGATCAACTCTCTGAAATGTCCTCCTTAAATAGAAGCAAAGTCGTTCAGAATATTCGTGCACTTATAAAGTAAAAACGAATTGGAAAACTGACTTCATAAATGCTAACAACGGATTAAAGGAACATATCAAAGAACCTAGTAATGCTACACAATTTATGCAATTTGAATTTTTCTTTGTGATTGAGTTTTGATGTAATCTTAGTTTAGTGAGTTATTAAATGAATTAGAAGTGTTGTCTTCAAGTTGGGATTACTTGAAGCATTGGGAACACATACCTTGAGAGGTATGTGTTGAAGTTTAGGAATTAGAGTGAATTTTTAGGATTGCAAGAGCTATAATCTTAATTCATAACTTGAAGTTTAAGATTTAGAGTTAGTTCCTATGATTTCAAGAGTTATAATCTGAATTCATAGCTTGAAATTTAGAAATAAGAGTTAGTTCCTTAGGTTACAGATTTTGCAGTCTTAAATTGTTGAGGCTCACCTAATTTAGTGAAGTTACAGTTAAATTTTGTAGAGGTATATTTAATGGTCTTTTACACCTTTTTGAGTTGGGTTCTTTCCATGTAAAAGTATTGTGATTTTACTTGTTATTCTTACTTCTTCGCTAAAAACATTAGACAACCCATTTCACTACTAGTAGTTTGATTTAGAGTAAATTATACAAAATATCAATGGGTATCAGAGAAGGTTTTCTAGAAAAAGGTAAAACAAAGAAAAACTCACATCAAACTTTTAGAAGATTCTCATTTATATTATTTGTTATATTTTGGCTCATCTATGCTACTTTTGTTTGATAAAAAGCTTATTCATACCATTCTTTGTTAACTGAAATGACATAAATGAGCTAAACTTTAAACAATGACATAGATGAGTCTATTCTAAAAGTTGATGACATATTTGATCATTTTTTTCCTTCAAAATATGATTTAATTGGTGACCACATATAAAAAAATGGTTTTGTGAAATTGAAACTATATTTTCCGTTAACTAATGACACGAATGAGTCTTTTGACAAAAGGAAAATGACATAGGTGAGGTAAACTTCAATACATGACATGTATGAGTCTTTTCTCAAAGTTCAATGAAATATTTGAGTCTAATCTCTAGAAGAAAGTTAAAAATTCAAATGAACTTTCACATTACTAATCTTAATTTTCTTTTGGTTAATCATATCATGACATTTGATGTTAGTTCTGTAAATTAACACACTTTAAGAGCTAGGGCCTAGTTAAATCTATATATAATTAGAGACAATTAAATTTGCGTCTTTTAATCATATTTATTTAATTGCAAATATAGTGTTACAATCAATAATTTGATTTGTCTTTTTCAAATATAAAATCAAGGACTTGTAAGCTTGATATTCATCATAAAACTTTATCTTGTTCTCGACATATACTTGTATTCAAAGTCTTTTGAGCTTGTTCTTGAACTTGAGTTTTTGAACTTGTATCTTATAGAGTAATTTGTGACGGTTGATCCGCGAACTTGCTCTGTCTTTTAGTTGGAGTGCTTATGTGATTTCTGAATCACGAGGATCTTTATGTATAGTTGTAGAATAGAGGAGTTACGATGAGAACATGATTTCTTTGGCTCATGATCAGATTTAAGTGGCATGGTGGAGGAATACTTACAAAAATAGGTTTTCTTTGGTCAATCAAATTTAAGTGACATGATGATATTTGATTGGCCAGAATATGTCACTTCTACACATGACCCATTTTTATTTGGATTTGATTGGGATACACATGTAATTCCATTTTTACACATGACATGATTCTATTGGCTTCTTCATTTGACTTGGTGTGACACGTCATTTGACATGTGTGACCAATTTGGACCTCTAGAATGAGATGTCATTGGGCTTAGCAAAGTGAGCTTCTAGTCCAATAAAATTGGACTGTAATTAAATTCATATTTATTTAATTCAAATTATTAATCCAATTATATTAATCTACAATATTTATTTGGATTAGTATATCTTGAAAATCTCCAACAAATTTTAAATGTTACAGTTCCGACTGTTTCAAGTCTTGTCAAGATATTTTGTCTTTTAAGACTAATCTTGAAGTATTAACTTGATACTTAAATTGTAATATAAAAAAAAACATAGACCGATATGGAATTTTATTTGCACTAAATAATTTTTAGAAACTTTTTTTTTTGTAATTACGTGACAAAAAATAGAGGCTTGATTTTGTTGAGCATTAAATGCTAAATATCATCCCTTTTTCCTTAGTTGTTTTTGTATACATTAGTGCTGCCTGGGAAGGTACTTTTATTTCATTTGGATTGTGACAAAGGTACTGCTTCCCAATTTGCGGTCAAAAATTAAAATGTATCATTTCTCAGCTTATCAACTAAAAAAAAATGCCCCTTTATTGGGTCTATAAATACGTTTATGCTTAACAATATTTGGACACAAATCATAACATCTCTAATAGTAGCTTTGAGTCTGCAAGGTATATTTTTCTCTTTTCTTTGTGATTTTCATTACTCTTTGTTATGGTAGGTTCATGGAAGAAATATTTGCATCTTGTGGAGATAGGTTATATAATGGAGAGTTTTTAATCATAACACAAGTATTTGATCTTGAGGTTTGAAGGGATGTGTTTAATGTTCCACCTTAAGATCATACTATTGAGGCTTTATGAGATCCCTGATATTTGAGCATAAGATATGAAGGGATGTGTTTAAGGTTTCCGTCTTGCGACAACAAATTTTGAGGCTATATGAGATCCTGAATATTTAAGCATAAGGGTGACGTCTCCATCTTAAGATCACAAATTTGAATTTTTGTGATCTCTCAAATACTGGCGTTTAAGGTGTGAAGGAATGTGTTTAACGTCCCCCACCTTGAGAGTACAGATTTGAGGTTTTATGAGATCCTGAATATTTGAGAATAAGGTGTGAAGAGATGTGCTTACAACTCCACTTTGAGACCACAAATTTGAGGCATTATGAGATCTTGAATATTTAAGAATAAAATGTGAAGTGATGTTTTAACCGTCCCTACCTTGAGATCACTAATTTGAGTTTTATGAGATGTCTTGAATACTTAAGTTTGAGGTGTTAAGGGATGTGCTTAACGTCTGCGCCTTGAGTAAAAGTCAAGAGGGGGGGGTGAATTAAAATTTCCTTCAGTCGACTTGCTGCTCTGGTCAGTCGACTCACCTGCACGTTACTAAAACAGATAAACATTAATAATTACTTGCAGTAAGTAAATAATACAGAGTGTTTTTATACTGGTTCGGATCACCAATGTGGTGCCTAGTCCAGTCCCCTTGGGTTACAAGGATTTCCTCAAGAGCTTGTCGAGAACTTGGGTGTTACAAAATGTTACGATTAAGAGCCCGTCTGATATGCAATACAAACCTTCTTCTCTGACACAATTTTTACCTGTATAACCTACACTCAAATCTTTCTTTTTCTTTTCATTACAATTGTTCACTCAAAGGTGTACAGAGTCTTATGAACGATAAAAGAAGATTACAATATAAGTTCAAGTGAAGTGTGTGCTTCACATCTAAGACTGAGACATGTTTAAATAGTTGTGAAAGATGATGCCTTGTTCCCAAGGGAGTTGTAAATCAAGAATCCTTAGATGATTCCTTGATTTATTTGATTTGATTTGCTGAATCATGTCCATATCAGATATGTGCATGATTAAATCAATTCCTTCCTTTGTTAGATGAACTCCTTCAATCTTGGCTGATCTTCAATATCTGTCTTGAATCTTTGGCTGATCTTTAATCTTCTGATCTTCAATCTCTTCCTTGAATCTTGACTGATTGATTTACAGATATTTCTTTTCCTTAATCTTGGCTAATTGATTTACAACAATATCTTTCTTGAATCTTTGGCTAATCTTTTAATCTTCTGATCTTCACTCTCTTTCTTGAATCTTGGTTGATTGATTTACATATATTTCTTTTCCTTAGTCTTGGCTAATTGATTTACAAATATATTTTTTCCCTTTCTTTAGCCTCCCGCCTTTCCTGTTTTGCTTCATTAATCCAGACTAGGATTCTGTTTCGGCTTTGTGTTGTTTTCCGTAATGTTGCCATGACTTCCAGGCTGGTCATTTTATTCCTTGTTAATTCCTGCGAGTTGTCATTAATCAGAATATTATAAGTTAACAATCATAATTTGGAGGCTTCATGAGATCCCAAATATTTAAGCATAAGGTTTGAAGGAATAAATTGTTTCCACCTTAAGACATAAAAGTTTGAAGATCCTTTTAAGGATATATCCACGAGACCAACTTAAGGTGCAAATTGAAAAATTTTGTTCACCTGAAAAAATGAAACTTTAGAAATCTTTTCATGGATAAATTCATGAAAAGGCCAGCATAAGGTGATAAAGGACAAATTTCCCCACATTAGGTCATAAAAATTAGAGATAATCTTATGAATAAACCCATTAAAAAGTCATCTTAAGATGTTAAGGGAAATTTTGTTTTTGTCCACAACTTAAGAAAACTAAATTTAAAGGTAATCTTCCGGCTCAAAGAGATGGACACTCGTCTCCATCACAAGAAAGAAAAATGTAAAGGTAATTTCATGGCACAAAGGGATATATAGTAGTCCCTTCCTTGAGAAAGGTAACTTTAAAGGTAAGATTTGAAGACTTAAACTTTCATACTCAACGAATTGAAATAATTTGACTTCCAAATATGTTGGATACGAAACTTCAACTTGAACACTAGGTGGATTTGAGGACTTCAACTTGCATATTTGGAGGATTTTGAATAATTTTACATGCATATTTGGAAGGTTTGAAGACTTCGACTAGCCGAGTTGGAGGATTTTAATACTTCAACTTGCAGACTTAAATAATCTGAAGACTTCATACTTGGAGAATTTGAAGTCTTTAATTCATATACACGGAGGATTTAAAGACTTAATTTACATCCTTGTAAGGTTTGAAGACTTATTACATAGTTGTCTAATTTGCAGACTTGAAAAATTTGAAGATTTTAGCTTGCAAACTTAAAAAATATGAAGATTTGAAATTATGTTGCAGAAATTTTTTTTTCATAGGGGGTTCCCGCCATCGAGCCATAAATAATTGGTGTAAGTCTAAGTTTGGTGAAAGACTAGTGATAGCCTTAACTTTCATGTGAAAGATTAAGAGGGATTATGTATTTTTTGACATCTATGCAATAGAACTTAGAATGTAACTTTAATCGCCTAAATATGTTAGTGAAGAGAATCAATTTATAACGTAGTTATCAAATAGTGATATTTCAGTGTGTGTCCTAAATTTTTCCTAGGCTGTCTTTTTAAAGATTTTTGAACCTAACAAATATTTTTTAAGGTTTCATGCAGAGTTCAAGCTAATACGGGCCAAGAGTAACAACCAGTTTATGTTCAACGATGCAGCAACATAAATGTTGAAAATTGGTTTAAATCTCTTCTCCACATGTAGTTGGACAAAAATCTTTATTATCCTCAAATTTATTGTAAATTGATTTAAATTACTTTGAACCTATCTTCAATCTTGTTTCATTAAGCCATGTGCTCTGATATCACTTTTTGGGTTTAAAAATAATTAGGGTGTCATACAAAAGTTTACAATTGCAAATCATAAGGCGATAAATTAGACGATACATAAAACTATATTAGAAGACATAATATTGTTATATGATATGACCAATTGACACACATAATTGAAAAATATAAAAATATACTAAAACTGTAGAGAGTAAAATATCCAATAAACAAAAACTCTAAACGATTACTTTATGAATTCTATTGTGTTATGTTATGAAAATAGGGATCTTCAATTTATAGATCTCTATAGTTTTACTCCGAGGAAATAATAAACCAAATATGAAAGAAAATTATATTTTCCTTTTAGAATTTCAGGCATTTATGGTAATAATTTGGCTTTTCTTTAAGGAAAAAAATAAACTTTAAATAAGGAAAGAAAATAAAGGGAAAACCCTAACATAATTTGTTTCTGAAGTTTATTTTACGGTTGACCAGTACAACTCGTAGTTAGTTTTATATGGACCGAACGTTCTAACCATATAACCAGTCTGAGAATTTTAATTAAGGGTATTTTGGGTCTTTTTTACCCACCCAATCCATAAAGTACGTTGTTTTGACCCTATAAGTGGTTTAATCTTTCAAAAACCCCTTAACTCTCAATAACTTCATAAAGTCCCCGAATTCTCTCAAAAGTTTTGTTATAAAATTCTCTCTTATTAAAGATCAAGGAAGAAGGGCTTCAAAATAAATCTCCTTTTTCACCAAACAATTTTAATTAAGGGTCTTTTGGTTCATTTCCTACCTGCACAATCCCTAAACAACGTCGTTTTGACCCTTAAACTTATCTAACCCTTCAAAAACCCATTAACTCTAAATCACTTCAGAAGATCCCCAAATTCCCTTCTTGGGTTTATACAAAAAAAAAATTATTAAGATAAAGGAAGAAGCTTGGTTTTCAAATCAAGCCGCCCTTTTCACCATTTCTTTTGAGGTTAATCGCAAGGTATGTAGGGCTTTATGGGTTATAATTGTGTTAATTGCTTGTTTCATTTTGACCCTATTGGGATTTCTTTCCAACTATTTTCACCTGAAGCATGCATTTTTTCTAAGTGTTCACTAATCTTATATTCCATATGAGAGCGTTCATTAGGGTTTGGTAGCCCTGGTGACTATACTCCTAGTCAGTCTAGCATTTGTTTGTAACTATTTTTCGACCGCATTATTTTTCACAAGTACTTTTTAGTTTGTCTGTATGTTTTGGAGCAAATCACCTTCTATACCCATCTTCTAAATATTCTCCTCCATCCCCTCTTCATTTAGGTTATCTATGCCCTTATTGCTCTAATCCATGTTGTTGGTAACTTGAATTATCAATGGAGTCATCTCCTTATTCTATTCTTCTTCCAGAACTATAGTTCTTTCGTTCTTAGTGTGCTCCTTGTATAATCTATTCTCCTGGACTGCTTGCCCTTCCCCTCTCTCTTTTTGCCTTTTCCTCTTTATTAGCTAACATTGTATTGATCAACTCATTATTGTGTTTTTCTTCTCTGGGACCTGTTACTGAAAACTTACAAGATAAAAAAATTAAAAGAATAAAATTGAAAATAAAATGAAGAAGTAAAATCTCTTTAAGGCTGAGGCGCGGATATCTCACTCTCTTTAAGGAGATTGAACCACTGCACCAAATATTTTTCATAGGTCCAGCAGTAGTCCTTCTTGACTTGTCCCTTCTAGGATACAACAAACTTCTCACTAAGTATAACTCAACAAACTCTAGACAAGAGTTGAGTTCAAAGCTCCACAAAAAAAACACCTCCCTTCAATTAATAAGAACTCTTCTTTTTGACTAACCTTTTCCTCTCTATATTTTTCTTTGTATGTTGTGTATCACAAACCAAATGAAGACCACCACTATTTATAGTAAAAAAAATCTTTCTAGGAATAAATAGGAATAAAAATGGGATAGTAAATAGTGAAGATAATGGCCTTAGGAGTTAGATATATTACATAGGTTACACAGAATAATAAAGAAATAAAGAGTGAAGTAATGTGAAGGAAATCAATGCACCAATGTGCAAATGAAAGAGTTTGCACAATGTCCAGCACTCAAACGTTCACAAGTGGAATAACAATCAAGTTAAAGCTGACAAAGAATGTAATGTACCATATAACAGATGATGTAATGCCACTTTTGTCACTTAATACAATATGTAACTGTCCACTAATGGACACAGTGACAATACACCTGAAGCATTTTATTAATATTAAAAATGCTAAATTACTAACAGGACCTTTATTATTGCTTTTTACAAACTTCTGATTCACCCATTCCTTTGTGTTTTCCTCTTTCTTTTGTATCTCTCCTTCTTCCTCTTGTCTTTTATCAACATCCTTGAGTGCATCAAACACATTTAGTCACTTCAATGCCTTCATGCTCTATATCATCCACTTCCCCTATTACATGCCCATATTTGTCTCTCATGCATTAATTTTTCCTTGCTAGCCATTGGTACTTACTATGATTATAAATATGTTTATTCCTCACAATTTTTCCACTAGTCAGTAGTCTCTCTTGATTTCCCTCTTTATCTTCTTGCTTACTGTTATTCTCTATTGTCCCTTCTTGCTCATCCCTGTTGTGTAATTCAGGATGAATATTGCAACATTCTTTTTCATCATGTGTTTGGGGACATCATTCTTTACAATAATTTTACATATGATCATATTGTATTGTGATCCACTTTGATTTTAGTTCTCCTATATTTTCATTCTCTTCGTTGATTTTAATTCTATTTGGTAATTTAGCTACCAAGCTACTTCAACTTTCAGCTTATAGTAACTTTATCTTGTCTGATTCTTTGTTTCTATTTCTACTTTTAAAGGCTTCCTAACAACAAAAGCAATTGAAAAATTTCTTCCTTTGCAAATAAATATTTGGCAGATATGACATGGATATCCCAGCGACATCAATTGTAGTTTCTCCTTCAAGCTCAAACCTAGGATCACACTTTAATATTTGTATCTACCAGTATCCCTCATTCGCCTTGATATAGCAATTTGTTGTGGGCAGTAATTACACATAATCTTCTAATAAAGAAAATCGAATAAGTATGTGTCTGGTATCCAAAACTACAATACTACATTCGCTCTTGATTCCACATTACTTTGGGATCGACTTCCTAAATTCTACAATTTCTAATTTGTCATATGAGAACTTTTCTATGATCGTACATAGTAGATTATCCTGTAATCAGGCTCTAGATCTCTGATGATTTCTATGTGACAGTAGGTTCCCCATGAATCATAATGACTGGTTTAATAGGTACTTTGGAACAACTATTAGTAATAGCTAGGTTTTTGTTTTATCATAGGGATTAGTTTTTTTTAATTGTAGCTATAGAGCATTTCTTGTAGCTGACTTATTTGGTAATAGATTTTTTAGATGGTATTGTGAGACAGATAGAGTATTTCAACTTATATTTTATACATTGCATTTGTTGATGAGTTTGAGGTCTATTTTTGGCGTTCCGTGAGCATACTCTAGGTTTTTCTTTTTATGCATTGTATCTGTTAAAGAGTTTGCATCATCTTTTTCATTGTATGATTGTGTATGATAGGTTTGAAACTACCTCATATTGTCTTTATCTCCTTTTTATCAATGTTCTAATATGACTTTAGTTAGTTGATAAAAGTTTAGAGTTAGCATTATTATCCGTGTTGTATTTATATAATTTCTATTTGAGCTCGAGGGAACTATGATGCCAACTTAGTACCCGTATTTTGGGAATCATACTACAGTTCTAAATATTTTTCTCATGCAACACCATATACGCTCGTTGAATCACGATTCATTCGTTGCCTTTGTTGATTAGATCGCGGTGAGATCTTGGACTCCAGAGACTAATTGATGTTTTCCCTCTTTTGTACTATCTGTGTATTTTATATTTTTATTAAACAGATATTTTGTGTATAATCTCTTTCTGTACTTAGACACTCTTGTATATGTGATACCTGGTTCAAAATTAGTTCTTATTTAAATTTGCCTTTCTTGGTATATTTTCGGCCTTTACTGTATATTTTGTATCGTTATGTACATATCTATGCTATAGTCATATTATATATCTTTTTTTCTTCTACATAGTTATATTGTAGCTTAAGTTTATCACTTGTTGTTTGGGTTTTAACTTACCAACCGGGTTTATGGTAGGCGTCATCATAATCTGATTTCGGGTCATGGCAATATAGCATACTTTTCCTATGAGAGAATTAACCAACTAAAATTTAGACTGGCTTAAACTAATTTTTCCAAGTCGGATCGTCCATGTTATATTTTTTATGAATCATCCTTATCTATCCTCGCCGCTTGACACCCCCTACATGATATCGTCTTTTTTATTCGTTATTAAAACTACGTTGTATATTATAACCTATGACAAGGCTTTCATATGAACTTGAAATTTCAATCCATAGAGTATATCTCCTAATTAGTTTGAAATATTATGTTGGCTTGTCTTTTATAACTATTTTACTTAATTTGGAATATACCTATAATTTTTCTTGTTTAAAAATGTCATTTTTCTTTATTCAGATTATAATTCTTATGTTTGATTTTTGTAAAGATTTGTTGGTGATCCAAAGTATCTAAGAAGTTAACAAAAATAATTTTAATTTAGTTTTACATCAATATTTTAAATTAAAATTATTTTTTCTTTGTCTATCTCTTAATATGATATAATTAGTAAGAAATTAATTATAGGGGTGATACCTTGTTGAGCTTATTTTCTCCACATTTTATCACTATATCTGAAGACTCAAAACTTATGTTGTACATTTTTGTGCCAGATAAATAAATTGCATGAAGTTAATATTTTTTTACTATTTATTATACAGGAAATTTCGCAATAATTATGTCGTCAAATGCAAAAATTTTCACAAAAGAAAGCACCACAAACAACACAAGTGTTATTATGCCAGTTGTTCCTCCAATGCAGCAACAATATCCTATGCTTTTTGGAGTTCTATTGATTCCAAACAATCAAATTGCTATGGTAGTTTATTCATTCTTTAATTTTACCACCGATGAAACCGTTGTTTGAATTAATATTAATATTACAAGCTAATATACATTATATTGATTATATTTAATATGCATCAAATATGTTAGAATTCTCCATAGATGATGTTTGTAACTAATTGAAAGGAAAGAAACAAAGAAGATGATGATAACTTCCCAAAATATTATTCAACTCAGTGCCCTTCCAATGATCTCAAAGACAGTTTATATACAGTACCCCTAACTAATTTCCTAACTAACTTTTTATAACAAACTTTGCTAACTAATAGTATTTACAACTTAGTCCACTAGCTTCTAAGTGATCCTTTCTCTAATACTCCCCCTCAAGTTTGAGGGTATAAACAAGTTTAATACACCAAACTTGGATAGTAATTATTCATGTTGTGATCTATTTAGACTTTTAGTCAGTAAATCAGCCCTTTGTTCTTTGGTATTTAGATGTTTTGTTTCAATCAACCGTTGATATATCGTCTCCCTTATGAAGTGACAGTCCAGCTCTCTGTGCTTTGTTCTCTCATGATGCACTGAATTTGCTGCAATCTGCATTGCTGATTTGCTATCAGTGTGAATGATCACATGTGTTTCAACTTTTACTCCCAACTATTTGAACAGTCCAACTATCCAAACTACCTCAGCTACTGAATTAGCCATGCTCCTATACTCAACTTCAGCTGAGCTTCTTGATATAATTCCCTGCATTTTGGAATTTCATGAGATGATGAGTCTCCTAGCTTAAATAGAAATCCAATTATAGATCTTTTGGTATGTGGACATGCAGCCCAGTCTGAGTCACAATATACTTGTAGTAGTTTGTTGTCTGTGCTTGACAACAATATTCCCATCCCTGCTTGTCCCTTTATGTACTTTACCACTCTTAGTGCAACATTAAGGTGAGACTATTTAGGTTGTTGTAGAAACAGACCTCAGAGTTTGAATGGCAAATGAGATATCTGGCCTAGTGAAAGTTAGGTACAACAACTTCCCTATCAGTCTTCTGTATACTTCATAGATGATTTCCAGAGTGTACTTCCTCTGACCCATAACTATACAATTTTTAGACCTGGAAAACTCAATTTCCAAAAAACTCAATTGTTATATAGGGTCTTTTTAGTTTCCTAAATAAGGTTGATGTCATTACATGTAATCATCATATCATCAACATACACCAATATTACTACCAGGACAGTACCAATCCTTTTTGTGAATAAAGAATAGTCTAACTCTGCACAAATCCTGATCTGATGAGTGCTTCCGTCAGTTTTACATTCCATTGCCTAGGAGCTTGCTTTAGTCCATAGAGAAATTTGATGAGCCTACCTATTGGTTTCTCCCTCTGCCCATTAAATCCCCGTGGAAGTTTGAAGCCTTGTGGAAGAGTCATGTAGACTTCATCATATTAATCTCCTTGTAGGAAGGCATCGTACACATCGATTTGATGTACATGCCAATTGCCTGCTGCAGCCAATGCTAAGACACTCCTAACAGTGACCATCTTGACTACCGGAGATAAAGTCTCTTGATAGTCCAATCCTACCCTTTGATTAAAACCTTTTGCTACTAGTCTGGCTTTGAACCTTTCAGCCTGCCCATTGACTTGGTACTTGATCTTGAAAATCCACTTGCACCGGCCAATAGGTGATTTACCAGGAGGCAGTGGTACAACTAGCAAGGTATTGTTTGATTCTAAAGCTAAAATCTCAGCTTGCATTGCCTTAACCCGTCTAGGATCTTTACAAGCTGCTTCAAAACTGGATGGTACACTATCAGCTCCAAACGAAGATATGTAAGACTAATAAGGAGTTGTCAACCTGTCATAGCCTATATACTAGTCAGTTAAGTACAAAGGTTTGGAGGTTGAAGGAATATTCTATACAACAACTACATAATCCTTCATCCATATAGGTGCATTACTGGTTCTTTGAGATCTTCTGTGACCAGATTGTACTGATGTTGGAGAAGTAATTACAGGAGGTGTTGGAGAATTGATAACATCAGTCATATGATCTGCCTCATAATCTGGAGGATCAACAGTTGTAGGAAACAATTTCCAGGCTGTTGAGGGAGGAAGTGATAATGGAAATAAAGACTCATTAAAGATAACATCTCTACTGCTGAAAAACTGTTTTTTCCTTCAAATAAAAAAGAATGTAACCTTTAGTCTGATCACTGTATCCTATATGACCAGCAACAACACTCCTGGGCTGAAATTTATCATTAATATGTATATTTTTGGAAAAAGCTAAACACCAATGATTCTGAGATGTTGAAGAGAAGGCTAAAAATTGTGAAACACCTCATAAGGTGACTTTCCATGCAAGACTGGAGTAGGCAGCCCGTTGATAATCTAGGCAGCATAAAGACTGAATGTGTGCTGAAAAGAGTATATTTATTAGTGAAGGCAGCAAGGTATTATATAGAGTTACAGGGAAAATAATAAGACTCCTAAATGAATTGAACTAAAGTAATCTAAATAAATAATAACTGCTGAATTAGTAATGCAATCCTAATACGACTAAGCTACTGAGTGATGTCCTAACGCCAGATGTTCTAATACGCCCCCTCAAGTTAGGCGATGAGTCACCAAGCCTAACTTGAACAAATTAGACTCAAAAGCAGATTTAGGAAGTGCCTTGGTGAGAGTGTCAGCAATTTGATCAGCGCCATGGACATGAACAACACAAACCCTTTTGATGTCAACATAGTGGCGAACAACCTGAAAGTCCACAGCAGCATGCTTCACACGGCTATGGAGAACAAGTTTCTTGCTCAAGAATGTGGCTCCAAGATTGTCAAAATAAATTGTGGATAGCTGATGTACTGGAAAGTGCAGCTCATTAAGGAGATTGGTGACCATAAGGTTTCAGAAAGTACATTAGCTACAACCCTGTATTCTGACTCAGTGGAGGAGCGTGAGACAATATTTTACTTCTTTAAGGACCAGCTGATCGGATTGGACCAAGAAATAAGATGTAACCAGTAGAAACTCTGTCAATGATGTCCACACCCCAATCTGCATCAGAGTACACATGTAAATTGAATTCATCAATTGGAGTAACACGTAGGCCGAGTTGAATGGTACCACAAAAGTATAGAAGAACACGTTTTACATCCTTCTGGTGAAGGTCTGATGGTGCTTGCATGAATTGATAAAGCTTGTTGACTGCATAGGCTATGTCAAATATAGTGAAGGATAGATATTGAAGCCTACCCAAGACTCGTCGATACCGTGTAGCATCAGTCAAGTGAGTTCCATCTGACAAGGTGAGCAACTCAGATGCACTCATTGCCGTGTTAACACTCTTGCAGTCGGTCATTAGCTCATCATTTAAAATTTCATTCACATAATTTGCTTGGGTGAGAATGAAACCATTAGAGTTGTGTATCACTTTAACACCAATAAAATAGTGAAGATTACCTAAATCTTTAATAGAGAACTTAGAAGCAAGGGAAGTGATAACCTGACACTCAAAGAATTACTCCAGTGATAATGATATCGTCGACATAGACAAGGACGAACAATGTATAACTACATCATGTCTGACTAGTAGTGAGGCATCAAAGTTTTTCTTAAAAAATCCTATGGATAAAAGATAACCCGTGAGGGAATTGTACCAAGCCCGAGGAGCCTGTTTCAAGCCATAGATCACCTTTCGCAACCGACATATATGCATTGGTTTGTCATCAATGGTAAACCCCGGAGGTTGTTCCATGTACACTTCCTCTTCCAGGATGCCTTGGAGGAAGGCATTATTGACATCCAACTGGCCAAGTATCCAGTTGTGACGAAGTGCCAAAGAGAGGACGATGCGAATTGTGGTGGGCTTGACGACTGGGCTGAATGTGGCATGAAAATCAATGCCCGTCCTCTGAGTAAAGCCTTTTGCAACCAGTTGGGCTTTGTATCTATTGATGGACACATCAGCATTTCTCTTGATCCTGAAAAGCCACTTGCAGGATACAATGTTTTTGGTTGGGTCAGGAGGAACTAAGTTCCCAAGTCTGATTTTTAATTAAAGCATCAAATTCATGTTTCATTGCATAACGTCGCTCAGGATGTTTTTGTGCTTTTTTGACAGTAGTGGTGTGACAACGGGGTTCAATTTAGCTAGGTAATCAAAAATCTATTTGGGTTTGGTGATATTATTTTAGGATCGAGTGACAACACGAGTAGGAGGAGACGAACATTGAGGTGCTAAAGGAGCGAGTTCCAACGCAAGGATAGGACAGGCTGGTTGAGGAGCCATAGGTGTTGGTGAGTTGGTGTTTCTACGTTGATAGACACGGAGAGGAGACAAGTTGCTTTGTGTGTTGGTTGCGATCGGCGATTGTGAGTTTGTAGGGAGGTGAGGTAGTGCTAAACGCTGGGCACTATATATAGAAAAGGGGTTCAGGGAAGTGGGAATTATTGAAGATGAGGAAGATAAAAATTTACCTGGAGAGGGAGGAGTTGCAAGAGGTGGATCTGTTGCGTCTGATGCTGATGCATTGTCGGGTAAGGACTGTAAGGTTGAGTTGTCTCCGGACTGGGCTGGAGATGAAACAGACGGTGATGGTAAATCTGGAATTGTGCTTACTGCTATTTCTAATGGAGTTGGCAGATCTCAGTAACTAGGGGAAGCTTGGATGTGGGGTTCCACGAACTTGGCATTGTTGTTGTTGTCCATTCTAGGTGAGCTGATTTAATAGTAGTATTCGCGAACAATGTCTTAAATGGAAATACATCCTCAACAAAACGCACATCTCGGGATAAGTACACCTTTACAGAAATTGGGTCAAAACAATGGTGACAGTGATGGGATAATGAGAAACCAAGATAGACACATGGGGTAGATTTTGATTCAAGTTTATTCTTGGAGTATGGTTTAAGCCATGGATAGCATAAACAACCAAAAATCTGTAAGGAGTTATAGTTAGGTGATTTTCAAAGTAATATTTGGAATGGGGATTGATTATCTAGGTGAGAGGTTGGAAGACGATTGATAAGGTACACAGTGAGGCAAAAGACCATAATTGGGGTGGAAAGGACTCCTCATGTAAGAGTGGTCTTGCAGTATCGACGACATGAAGATATCGTTCTACAAGTGCAACTCGTTGAGGTGTATAGGGTGGGGTGGAGAGGTGTTGAATTCCGTGAAGTGAAAGATAGGAGTCAAGGCTTTTATACTCGCCTCCGCCATCAGTATACAATGATAAAATTGTGGTGTCAAAATGTGTTTCCATGATGAATTTTTTGAAAGATCTCTTTCTTCACTTTTCTTTTATCGTGTGTAGAGCCAACTGTACTTGGTATATTGATCAACAAAAATACAATCATACAACTTTTCGTCAAGAGATAAGACTGGCGATAGCCCCCATAAATCACTAAAAATAATTTGAAGTGGTTTAGAGCTAGACAGTGATAGTTAGGTAAAAGGATGCCGATGGATTTTATTAGATAAACAAGAATTACAATGAAAGTTTTTGTCTCGCTCATGAAACGGTAGCGAGAATTTATTTAAAATAAACCTAAGAACTCTAGAGTGAGGATTTCCAAGACGTTGGTGCCAAGTAGTGAGAGGACTAGATGTGGAGATAATGCGAGCTTGGGGATGTGAGACAGGCTACTCATACAGTCCATTGTTGGTCCGACCGTGCACCAGTGGCTTCCGCATTTGCAGATCCTTCACAACAAAGTTAAAAGGAAAAAAATCAATCGAATTAAGATTGTCCGTTGTAAACCCACCGACATAGTTGGCTTTCGGTTCAAAGTGATTATGAGATTTCGAGCGGCAAACATTGGCAGTGTTGCCAATTCTATTACATAGTTGACATCGAGTAACACCGTTCGGATTGGAATTGGACTGCCATTGTGGTGCTGTGCTTGGACGCAAATTTGGGCGCCATTGTTGAGAGTTGTTGGTTTGTCTACGATTTTTGCAATTATTGGAGTTGAATTTGGTGGGAGTAGCAACTGCATCAGTAATGTTACTAGGTAGTTTCTTAGCATCCTCGTGGCGAAGGAAGAGTTCAAAGTCCAGTAGCTTTTCAAACAGTTCCTCATAAGAGATAGCCGCATCGCGTGCACGAATGGCAGCAGAGATCTCACGAAATTGAGGACCTAGACCACTAAGTATTTTGACAATGAGTTCAGGATTGTAAACAAGAGCACCAGCAGTGGCTAAATCATCTTAAAAGGACCGAATAGTGTGAAGATATTCGGTAATGGAGCGAGAGTCCTTAGTGACACGGGCAAGCTGATCACGCAAATTGAAGACTTGAGTTTGAGATTTGTTCGCATAAGTGGTATGCAAAGCATCCCAAGTTGATTTAGACGAGTCAGCGGCAGCAACAATAGAGGCAATAGTGGGTTCGACAGAAGCCATGAGGGAATTCTGGATGAGTTGGTCCTGATGGAACCAAGTTAAGAAGGCAGGATTAGGAGATATATTCGTGTCGTGAGTAATCGTGCGACTAGGGGATGGAATGGTTCCATCGAGATGGCCAAAGAGGTTGTAGCCATACATAAGCATGGAAAATTTGGCTTTCCAAGTGGCGAAGTTGTGACCACCGCTTAGTTTGATGGGTAATTGGGATGCAGGATTGAATGGAATGATAATATTGGTACCCCTCGTGTTATCAACATTGACAACTCTGGGATTGTTGCCATTGTTGTTACCATTGTGATTGGTCATCCAATCAAAAACGTTTTGCCTTAGTATGCCCCTTTTGTTTACAATGATCACACACAAACATTAGGATCATAACTGTAAGGAGAGAAAGGTTTCTTCAATCGATTTCCAAGATTAGACCCTTTTCTAATGGACGCTAGTGCAGTTATCTCAGTTTGACTACCAGATTTATAAGACTGTGACATGGATATTTGACTTTCTCTCTCAATTAAAATAGAGCAGGCTTTGTTTAGAGAAGGTAAAGGGATCATCATAAGAATTTGTCCCCTTACCTGTTCATACGACTCATTCAGGACCATAAGAAATTGTAACAATTTCTGATTATCCATAAACAGAAAAAAATCTCTTGATTTAGCACATTCACATCCACGTACATGGGTGATACTATCAAATTCCACCCAGAGATCTCTCAAACGAGCAAAGTAAACAGATATTGAACTGGTACCTTGACTAGAAGATGCAATTTCATTGTGTAGTTGAAAGATCCTAGACCATCTACTTTGTCATATCTCTCCTTGTGATCTCTCCACACAACTGCTGCATTTGTAGAGTAGACAATTCCTCCAAGTAATTCCTTGGATACACAGTTCATAATCCATAAGAGAACAATGACATTGCATCGATGCAACAGTGCAGTAAGATTCGGACCATAAGCTTCCTTAAAGAAAGTTCCTTCAATGAACCCTAGCTCATTTCGACCAAGAATTGCAATTCTCATTGAACGAATCCATAATGAAAAATTCTCTGCTCATGTTAGTTGGATTGAGATGAGTGTAGCACCAGAATTGTCAATGAAACTAAGAAACAACGGATGATTGTGGCCAAGCTTTTCAAGCGATTCATTATGGACAGTTGCCATGGCTATTTCGTCCACAAGATTCAGAGATCGAGATGCTCTCATACCATGTTAGCATTCTCCATTGATGTTGTTTGTAACTAATTCAAAGGAAAGAAACAAAGAACATCATGATAACTTCCCAAAAAATCATTCAACTCAATGCCCTTCCAAAACATCTCAAAGACAGTTTATATACAGTACCCCTAACTAACTTCCTAACTAACTTTTTATAACAAACTTTGCTAACTAATACTATTTACAACTTAGTCCACTAGATTCTAAGTAATCCTTTCTCTAATAAATATATTAAAAGCGATATGTATAATAATTTATAATATGTACTACTTATATTTTATTTATGGGGTGATTAATGCAGGAAGAAATTGCCGAGGGAGATAGAAATGAGGAGTCCCATCAAATTCTCAATCTATTAGCAGGTAACACCTTTCTAAATTGCTAAATTTTAAAAATACTTGTCTTTTTCTAAAGCTTCAAATAGTTTTTGAAAACAAAATATATCATCAAACTATTGTCAGAAAAATGAAAATAAATTCTCTTAACAAAAACATTTTTAAAGATAACTCAAACACACAAATTATGGTCATATTTGTTGTAGTGTAATTTTATAGCCTCACAAACAAATATCATATAACCAGAACTGTTTGTTGGCTTCTTCTTTTTGAGATATTTGTTCATGATTCTTTTTATTTATCTCGTAAATTATGAACCTTATAAACCTTATAAACTGCACTCTAAAGATTATTTTTCTATAATTTAATATCTTATTAGTTTTCTTTATCGTATTTATATAAAATATGTAGATGTTAGATATTGGTCGAATGTTTCGTCAACACCAACATTTATATTTACACAACATTTAAAAATAGCAGGAAAAAAATTTAAACGACACCGTATAAAGTGATATTTATTTAAATCATCCTCAACAAATTATACATTTATTTTGTATGCACCCTTTTATTTGTTGGTATAACCTAGAAGCATAAGTGATTCAAAAGTCTCAAATACACTTAGCAAGAAGGGTCCTTGTAGAAATATTCATCTTCACTTCAGTTTTTATTTTTTTGCATTAATTTAAGATCTTATGGCATGCTGCCTATCTTGAATAATTTTTTATTTGTCCCTTTTTTAAACTTAATAACACTATGAAAAACATGATTGAACTTGCAAGGTTATATTGATGTGCCTTCAACAGACTCTTTCATGTCTACAACGGACAACACTATCACGCAGAGCTATACCTCAATGAACCTACAACATAACCCTGCTTCACAAGGTCAGGATCCTCCAATGCCTAGGAAGGTAGATGATCACCAGAGGCTCATCATTGAACCTAAGGGGTTTGGGTATGATTTATATATTTTTACATCTTATAATAATGTTAGTTTTATAAGTTATGCATTTCACCTCTTAATATTTTAATTATATATTGCAGTTTTAATCCACGCAAAGAGACTGCGAATATCCTTACATATTCTATTGGAAAGTTTTTTAATGATGCATACTTGTCGTGGGGTGAGATTCCACAAACAATTAGGCAACAAATTTTTAATGAATTTAAGGTAATTATGAATTTTTTATTTAAATTCAAACTATATGTATTATTATTCATTTCTAATGTGAGAAATTTTAAAAATCAATTTAGGAAAAGTGTGTATGGCTTCCCGTGCATGACAAGCAGATTGCAATTAATTTTGAGAAAAGGGCGAGGCATAAAATATCAGCCAACTTATATTATAGTCACAAAAATGGTACAATTCCCAAGTGGTGTAAACCAAATATTTTGGAAGACATATGCCAAAAGTGGAGGAAGAGGAGCGAACAGAGATCTAATTAATCAAGTCCTACACTAGATCCTTTTTGTTCTAGTTTGAGACACATAGTATATCAAATGCAGGTGAGAAAATCACATACTAATCATGGTGACGTCTTTACTCCTTCCTCCTTTTTTTCTTTTAATTATTACTGGGCTTATGTCCCTAGACTCTTGTGTTTTTATTTGAATAATATACTCCTTCACTAGATTTTTGGAGATGGATAATGATATTTGAATGTTTTTGGACATGGAGTCATTTTTGTTCTATCATTGTTCATAACGAATATTCTATTTTGGTTGGTAGATTGCTTAATAAATTACATAATTTATATATCGGATGCTTCTATTATATGGGATGCTTAGCAAAATATTCTATTAATATTTGGTATCTAATAAGATATATTGGTTTCCTTGGCATGGATAGTTGTTTGCTGAGTGTCAACTACGATGATTGATGGAGACAGTTCAATTTATTTTCAATTTCATGATAAGGAAAAAGTTTTAATATTCCTTACATACATGTTCAAAAATCAAATCAAATTAATGTTTATCCATAAAGTCAAGTGGAGAATGTAAAAATTGTAGCGATAATAATGTTCCAAATTACCCCCTCCCCCCCCCCCCCCCCCCCCCGCTCGATTTAGAAATAAATATTGAAATCAGCTATCACATTTCATTTATATGGTATTAATGATTATCCTTTTCAATTACCTAATCATTGGTTCATCATAATATTTTCATATTTACAAGATCAAAATCAATAATGAAGACAAAGGGAAAATCATCCTTGAAGCTCATATTGAAAGGTGACTTTAGTGTGGTACAATACAAACCCCTTTCTCTTTAATATAACACAATTAAATTATTATTTTATATAAAACTCATTAAAATAAATAAACATTTATTAGAGTCATAATTCAAATTACACTGAAACTAAAAAAAACAGATTCTTACATTAAGCTAATAACAGACAATATCAACATAATTGAAATAAATAGATAAGGTAGTCTCAGATGAGGTCTCATCATAAAACTGATTGATACTTTAATCGAAAGAATCCTTGAATTCATAAATCTTTTATATTATAATGTATGCATATCATCAAAACTTGGTTTCATATCAAATCACTTTTAGCATATGAGTTCATGAGAAATTCATTGAAAACATTGAAATATGATCAAATCATGATGAATTTTGAAATCAATTGAACCATGGAAGAATCATAGAACCCCTTAAACTCCCTAGTACTTTGGACAACTCCTCCGTTTATTGTTTCTAGTAGAATAGAAGTAGATAAACTAGGAACTCTTTATGTTAGGCTAAATAAACGTCTTCTACTATAGAAGGTATTAATGTGTATAATGTAAACTTAATACCTTTCCCAAACATTACTAGCCATACTCGGCCATTTACTTGTACTAATGCATATTAAATTATAATACATCTTCTTGTTTACAAAAAAAAAATAGACTGAATAGGAACCCATTAATGAATTTCCATACAATAATCAAAGACCTAACTGTATCCGTCAATAAAAGCTTGAATTCTTGAAACCTAACTTTCTTAGGGATGAGGACTTAAGAGAGAATTACGTTGAAGTTTGAGAGAATGAGAGGGAATAGAGAGGTTATGGTACTTAGGAACCCTTTAGAGTCTTCCAAATAACCCCAAAACGATGTAGTATATGATTTAAAAGAGTTGGAAAAGACTCAATGAAACGTGAGAAATAACTATCGAATTGACCCTATGACCCTTATATACGGTCCATACAAGGTACTAAGGACTAAACTGGTCACTCGTACAACAAATACTTTAAATGCTAACTTTCTGATGTTGAATCACAAACCAAGACTCACGACATGTCATACCTTATATGAGTCATATACCCTCTTCGTACATTGATTCTCAATTCAAGGCCTGGATCCTCAATTCTACGAACCAAGAACCAACAACGAGTTGTAGTTCCTACACGACCCATACAATACCTTAACATAGTACAGTTCTTTCCGTTGCACATATTCTAGCCCGAGATTCTCCACTACTCAATTTTTTACATAATCATATATATATGCCTACGTGGCGCCACCACAAACCAGAACTCGCTTTTAATTTATTCATTTCCAAAACTAGTCTTTCCCTTTCATAAAAAAATGCGACTTTCATGAAAAGATGCGACTTTCATGAGAAGTTGTACTTTTCATGAAAAGATGTGACTTTTATGAAAAATTGTGACTTTCATGAAAAGTTTTTATTTTTATGAAAAGTTATGACATTTATGAAAGGTTTTTACCTTTCCGAAGGGTTGTAAATTTTCTAAAGATTTGTGACCTTTCTGATAAGGCACAATGTGTATTTATTTACACTACCCTTTATTGTCTATAAAGAGAGGAATCTCCTCTCATTTTAAAACAAAGAAAATTCTGGACATCTTCTTCTACACAATTAAATATTCATGTACTTTGCTCATCTTGAGTGACACACTCATACCATTATTTTTGTATTAATATACTGGTGAATAGAATAATTCTGTCCGGAGAGAATCTATTTCTTTTAACCTCATGTACTAGAGGGGAATAATTTCCTTAAGGGTACACTGTACAATTAGTGGGTTCGATTTTTTCTTTCTGTTTCATTCTACTGTATAGATCCTCATATATTTTTTTATTGTCATTAATTTATGCATATGTTATTAATTGTTGTATTTGAATACATGTTTTAAACTTTGTTATTTATGTTTTTGCAAACTTATTATTATAAGTATTATGTCACGTCTCGAGCCTACACCCTGGACGTGACTGACACTTGAGAAACATTGTTGGCCCCAAGCGAACCCTTGTCCTTACTTACTTACTCAACATAAGACTTTACACATAAAGAAAATGATTCAAATACTAAATAACTTAATTGTCTCAACTAAACTTATAATGTTAAAAAATTAAACATTTAACTTAGCTAAAGTGGAAACTCAAATCAGAACATAAGCCAATAACAAGATAATGATGAATGAACTAACATCTGACTGACTATATATGAAGCCTCTAAAACAACTGAGATGGATGTCAGGACAAACCCCACGACATCCTGATGAACATATATATTAACTGAAACAAATAAAAAGGAGTCCTCCGGAATGCAAAAAGGCTCACCAACTGACTCTGGAGTGCTCACTGGATCAACGATGCACTGTTTGCTTATCCTGGTTACCTGCGTCTGCATATTAAGACGATGCAGGTCAATTGACATCACTACATTGAATATACGAGTATGTGATTTGGAATGTTAAACATAACATAGACTTGAAAAGAGTGTGAAAGAAACACTTACTTGGGCTTTACTTAATCAACTGAACTTAACTGTTTTTAATATAAAGTAGTGTGAATAAATGCAACATAAAGAAAAGGTTTAAAATATGATTTTCAACTCTGTGTATTTAGAAATAGAATGATAACTCTATGTATGTAAAGATACAACATGAATTTTGTATTGTATATGAAAATACAAATATTTATGATGTATATAAAAATACGAAATACTGTTGTGGGAGTTTCTTTAATCGACAACCATCACCTAAGAGATATAGAGATGATACAACACTTTACCTCACGCAGTTAAGGATCATCCTATACATTGCCAGGGTATAGGACCTAACTCACTAAGTGGATCCACTAGTCTATGCTAAAAAGAACTAAAGAAATCATCTAAAAAGTATGATACTTTTCTAACCATGATGTCTTCATGGTTTATGGGGATGTGAGTTATCTAAACTTTCCCATATATCGGTGCTCAATGTTACTCCCAAGATTTTATATTAGCTATTATGTTTAAAAACATACTTCTTTCAGTACTTTGAGATAATTTCTCACGAACTTAGCCAAAAACTATCTTGGAAATCAAAGTTTCACCTCTGGCTTAATTGTGAAAGCATGAACTCTTTTCTGAAAACTAGCTCAAAGATTTTTTGGAAATCTCAGTTTCCGTTCTTATTTAAATGTGAAAAACATTAAAAACTTCTTGGAAATACTTAATCCCATATATCTTTGAAAAAAAGAACTTCAAATATGAACTCTTTGCTTAACTTTGAAACATAAGTCTTAAAACAAGTAAAAACGTTTGTGAAAGACTTTTGAAAATATTTAAGAACTTATCTTGACTTAACTGTCGACTTCTTAACTTGACTCTTAACTTATTGACTTGCCTCTTGAATTTTCTTGAATTGAATTACAGATTCAAGGATCATGATTGTGACATGAAAGATCTCATGATGTTTAGAAATAGTTTTAGATAGGAAGAACAAGTATCTTGAAGAATCTTGGATAAGAACTTCAATAGAAATCTTGAAACCCTATCTTGAAGGTAAATGATCAAGAAAACCGTTCTTGAGATTCTTGAATTAGTTTCTTCAATTCTCTATGACCAAGAATTATGATTTTCATTAGTAAGGATGAAAATCTGATTGTTTTTATTAGTCAAGATATTCGTTTAGGGTCTTCTTAGAGGTAAACAACAAAAACAACTATTGGGATTTATGCAGTTTTGATGATTGACAAAGAAATATGAAACATGTCAGTCAACATGGTCCAAAGGTGCACTGTCACGAGTCGTTAAATTCGAGAAAGCTATTAGAATGAAGAAAGATAAGAGTGCAGAAATTAAGAAATGGATAATGTTAATTTCGTGAGAAAACCCAGTGGAAATAAACATCTGATTAATTCAAGAATCAATGAGTTTGATTTGAAGAAGGAGTTTAAAGAGGGAAGGAGTTTTAATTGAAGAAGGAGTTTCACTTAAAGTAAAACTATTCAAGTTATTGTTGAATTGAACTGTTGGAGTTTGACTATAATACAAAAGAATCAATGAATGTAATTTGAAGAAGGAGTCTAAAGAAGCAAGGATATTAAATTGAAAAAGGAGTCTTACTTGAAGTAGAACTCTAAGTCAAGAAATTTTAAGTCAATGAGGAGTTTGAAGTGAACAATAAATCTATGAATAATTGTTCTTAAATATAAGTGAAGTCATTCAGAATACTTGTGCACTTACAGAGCAAAAGAGCGATTGAGAAGTTTACTTCGCAAGTGCTACCAACGAACTGAAGGAACACATCGAAGAACCTGATCCTTTTATAGAGTTTGTGTTAGGAGTTTTTATTTGTGAATGAGTCTTGATGTAATCTTAGTTCAGTGAGCTATAAACTGAATTAGTAGTGTTTCTTCAGGTTGTGATAACTAGAAGAGTTGGGAACACATATCTTGGGAGATTTGTGTTGAAGGTTAGGAATTATAATTTCTTAGTATTACAAGGGTTGTAGTCCAAATCCATAACTTGAAGTTAAGGTAGATTGCAAAGTTTGTAATCTATTTTTTGTGGAGGATCATAGTTAATTTAGTGAAGTTGGAGTTAAATCCTGTAAGGGTACAAGTCGTGGTTTTTACACCTTTTGAGTCGGGTGTTTCCACGTAAAAATAATGTGTTTTAATTTTCTGTCCATACTGCTTTGTTGGAACACGTTAGGCAACCCATTTCACACTTAGGCGAAAAACTAAAATCATTAAATTACTAGGCCTTGTAGAATATCAACAACCGTTTTAATGTTTTTCCGTCAGCTAATTCGTAACAACACTATATAGGTTACTAAAATAGTCATAACTTTTTACTCAGAAGTTGGATTGACGCAAAATTGGCGGCGTTGGAAAGTAGATTCAATTATCTTCAATTGGATAGCTTATTACTCACGTCTCTTAATATTCTAAGAGATATGATCGTCTAAATTTTACCCAAGTAGAATCTTAACATCAAAACTTAATCGATAAGGAAACTTCAAGAACACTTATCAAGAAATTAAATTCTTAAATTTAAAGAATGAAATTACGCTGAATAAATCATGATTGGCGTGTGGGTGAATGAACCCAACTCTATGGAAGCCCACATACCTCGTAGGGATCACCCCTTGACGAAATCCACATGTGATTCTTGAATGTTCTTGACGAATCTTGATCTTTCTTCCCTTTTCTCCTCTTTTCTCTTCTCTCCAAGACCTAGCATGAAATTCACTTTTCTAAACTGATTAAAATCTGACTTTAACCCAATTAAACTCCTAAAAATAAATAATTATGCTGGATAAGAAAAATACCAAACTACCCTTCAAAAATCCGATTTTCAGACTTCCTTATTTCCAATAGTCCAACTTTAAAAGGTCATAACTCAATCATACAAACTCGAAATCGCGCAAACTTGGCGGCATTGAAAAGATCATTCCAAGCATATCTAGAAATACACCTAAATCATCTTGATTTAGGAGTTATGTCCCTTTGAAGTTGACCAAAAACTCACTTTTTCTAACTAAAGTCAATTTCCAGATTTCCGTTCTTTACTAAAATTCACTATTTCCAAGTCTTAGCTTCTTCCTAGTTGTTTCAAATCGCAAGATGTTACAATATCTCCCCTTGGGAATATTCATCCTCGAATAAGATTACTCTTACTAGCTAAGGCTGTAATACACAACCATTCATTTTAAATACCCAACAAGTAATGCAAATACAACATGCCAACTCATAATTAAAGGGTACTAACAAGAAAATTAGTACCTTAATATGGAATTTCTTCGTATCCAAAGATATGTGGAAATATCTTCTTCATATCCTCTTTAACTTCCCAAGAATATTCTGCAAAAAATTGGTTCCTCCAAAGGACTTTGAATGATGCAAACTTCTTTGTTATCAACTTGCTAACTTGGCGATCTAGAATCTGAACCAGAATCTCTTCATAAGATAAGTTATCCTTGATACCAATATATTCAGTTGGTATGATAAGTGAAATGTCTCCCATGCACTTCTTCAACATGAAAAAAAGAAATACCGGATGAACCGGTGCTAACTCTTTGGTTAACTCCAACTCATAAGCTACCTTGTCAATCATTTTGGATATTCAGTAAGGACCAATATATCGGGACTAAGTTTCTCCTTCTTAACAAACCTCAATAACACCCTTCATGGGTGGAACTTTGAACTATACTCAATCATCTGCTTCGAACCATCCAATAGGATATCTGCACCTTCTCTCATAAAGAGCTTCATAAGGAGCTATTTGGATGTTAGAGTAACTATTTTTGTAAATGAACTCAACGAGAGGTAGGTGATCATCCAATTACCCTTGAAATCAATTACACAATCTACCATGATACCTCAAAACACTATTTCCCCTTGTTCGAAAGTCATTACTTTTTGCTTATGAACATTTGACTTCAATTCAAGCAAAATGGGATCTTGGTCTTGGTTGAATTTACTTCTGACACTAATGAAGACTCATCCCCATTCATCACCACTACTCATCCTTCAGTGGAATCCATTATTCGGACTCCCTATCGTGTAAGTCTATGCACATATTTCGCTAACTCTCTCTTTTCTTCCTCAACATGGGTGGTACTATCCATAGACAACCTGCTTAAGGCATCAATAATAATATTAGCCTTACATGGGTGGTAAAGAATACTCATGTCATAATCCTTGAACAATTCTAGCCGTATCCTTTTTCTGAGATTAAGCTCTTTCTCAGGAACATATATTGGAGGCTCTCGTGATCAGTTAATACATCAAGATGAACACCATACAAATAATGATTCCATATCTTCAAAGTAAAAACTACAACAGCCAACTCTAAGTCATGGGTTGGATAATTCTTCTCATGAAATTTCAACTCTTTTGAGGCATAAGCTAAAACTTTGACATTTTGCATTAATACACAACCAAGCCAACTCTAGATGCGTCACAATACACCACAAAACCTTGAGTACCTTTTGGTAAGGTCAAAACAGGGGTAGTAGTCAACCTTTTTTTCAATTCCTGAAAGCTCTTCTCATAAGCTTCAGACATTGAAACTTCACTGTCTTCTTAGTCAACTTGGTCGGAGATGAAATAGATGAGAACCCTCTACAAACCTTCTATAATAGCCGACAAACCCAAGAAACTCCTAATATTATTTGGATATATTGGTCTAGGCCAATTTTGCGCTACCACAATTTTCCAAGTATCAACTCTAATTCCATCACTAGACACTATGTGGCCAAGAATGCCACAAATTCAATCCAAAACTCACATTTAGAAAACTTAACATATAATCTTTATCTTTCAAAGTCTGAAGAAATAAGAGTGAATATGATGACAAGAATAGGCAGTTTAAGGGAGTTTCCTAATACTTGGAAGTGTAATTTCTCTCCAATGGTTCTAAAGGTTTTAAAGGAGAACATTAGTAGATCTATGGACTGTGCCACTGAATTTAATGGAGATGATGTATTTGAAGTGAAAGAAGGGATTTGTCAACACAAAGTGGATATTTCTAGGAGAACCGTAGTTGTAGGGTGTGGCAGTTAAGGGGCATACCATGTGCATATGTTGTGGCTGCATTATACTTTAAGAAGATTTCTCTTTATGACTATATAGACAACTGCTACAGTAAGGAAACTTACTTGAGGACTTATGCCAATGTTATTGAACCACTCACAAACATGGAGATGTGTCGAGTTTCTACAAACCCCACTATTGAGCCACCAAAAATCACAAACATGCCTGGTAGGCCACCTAAGGCTAGAAGGAAAGAAGCCGAAGAAACTAAGAAATCTGAGAAGCTTCCTAGGACTGGACTTGCAATGACATGCAGTATGTGTGGTTTTAGAGACCATAACAAGAAAGGGTGTCCTCAAAGAGAAGGTGTTGAATCATCAACAAGACAAAGTTCATCATCATTTACTTCATTCGTAAGGGCAGAACCAACAAGTTCAGGCAGGGAAAAAGGCAAACCAAAGGTAATATTTGAAGTTGTTTTAGTTTTTTTTACTTTATGACTTACTTTTTCTCTTATATGTATATAAAACACCATCAACACCATCAGAAGATGAGCCTCTAGATAAAAAGGGAAGATGAAGACCCAAAAAAAACATCAGACACACCTAGTGCACCTCCCCTACCTATTGCACCTACTGATTTTACAACATCCTCTTCTGCTCCTCCTACTTATCATGCATCATCTTCAATAGCTGGTACTACTAAAAGAGGAAGATTAGGTAGGGGCAGGGGAAACACTTCTCCAGAGAAAAGACCAAGTGTCATGGGAATTGGTGTGTTCCAAGCTGCAAATGACTTCAAAATCATGAATATGAGTCTTTGATTTATGTTAAAAACTTAAACATTGAATTATAATCCTAATTTTGTTTAATTAAATATTTTAAATATTGATATAGTTCTAATTTTACTATAGTCTTGCATGTCAAGTAGTAAGATCTACTTTACTGGACAAGCAAGAGTGACAAGATCATCTGATGTAACTGATGACATTGGTTATACATCAAATAATACAACTAAGCTGAAATGGAATGGTAAAGCAGCAATCTCAACAAGCAAGATTCATGAGCTTAAAGAGAAGCAAAGAAAGAATGCAATGGGAAGTAGTTCAAGTCAAAAGGACACTTTTTCACAGTCAAAGATGCCATAAAAATTGTAGTGATGTTTATGTATTTAAGCACTTTTAAGTTAGTCCATACATGTAGCATTAATGGTCAGCTATTTTGGATTTTTTTTGGTAAATTTTGTCTTATGTGAGGCCTTATGAACATGACTTTATTTGGGTAAATTCTGCGTTGTGTGAGGCATTATTTTGGTAATTTTCCTTATGTGATGCCTTATGAATGAATGGTGATGATGTGTTTTAAAATGGTTTTTTTTGTTGTCTATCGAACTGTATTGGCTATTTAGGTGTGCTTACATATGTTGTGTTGGTTATGTGTTTTACAAATAGTGTTGTGTTGTCTATGCTGAAGTATGAATAGATGACTACGTTGTTGGTTGTTGATGAAGTGTTCCATATTAATTGAAGCTTCAATTGAAACCATACATACAAAATGACACACATACATTGAAAATTTTAATTAAACATAACAACAACAAATCAAAGAGAAGTCCAAATATGCAATACTTGAACTATTGGTTGCTGATGAACATATCAACAACATAAATCAAAATACACAAAAGTATCTTCCTATTGAACCTACAACATTCCAACCTTCTATTGAGTCTCCGCTTCAATAACAAATTAGAGTTCCTCAAGTTGTCAATATGAACCTGTCTAATACATAATTCTTCCTCCAACTCATTGATTTTGTTCACCAATCTTGGAAGGATAAAACTTGATCTTGGATCCACTTCTTCTTTGTCCCTCAATAAAAAAATTTGCAATTTTTAGACTGAAAATGATCCAAAATTGTACATTAGCATCGTTCAAAATAAAGTGTAGCAAGAATACAAGAGAAAAAAAAACAAAAAACACCATTGCATGGGCAAGACCAAAATCTTCTTCCCGGATTTAATTTCGACCAAGAAGTTTTCAAATTCAGCGAAATTCTGTGTTTTCATCTCACTACAGCATTGAGCATTGTATCTGATTCATCCATACAAAGCCTATTCAAGTTTGCATTTGCCATTTTTGATGAATTTCGAGAAAATTTAAAATTATAATTAGAGACCTAAATAGAAAATAGAACAAATTACAAACTCTAAATTCAAGATTTGAAGTAAAAATGAAAATTAACAACTAAACCCTACTTAATTTTGAGAGGAAAGCGTGATTTTTAACAAAAGAAACAAGGATTAATGATGGGGAAGAAGAAACAATTGGTTATTTAAAGGTGGGGAAGATGACCGTTGGAGAAGTAGGAATTCTTTGTCAAATTTCTACTTCTAACGCGCCTAGAGGCGGTGAGAACACCTCTCATGACAGGTCAGCACTTAGGTGTGTAGAAAATAGAGAAATATATAGTTCAGGTGGGTAATGGGACACCCGTGAAGTTAGAGTGTGTAGTTCAGATTTCGGGTATAGGTTGGAGGTTTTAGACCATTTTCTCTTGTTGTTTCAATAACTATTATCACAAGAATTATGTCTCTCGCATCACCAAAAAAAATTGGGATTCTGTGAAAATGGAATATGCTGGAGTTGAAAGATTTTGAGAATTGCAAGTATTGAATTTATTGAGAAAGTTCAAGTTGCAGAGAATGAAAGACTTTGAGAATGTCAAATAATACTCAGATAGATTGCTTGACATTGTCCACATATATGATTACTAGGTGCAAATTTAAAGATTCAAGAATTTTTTTAAAAAGTCCTTTTTACAATGTTCGAAAGATAGTTAGCATGTATAACCTTAGAAATACACAAGATTTGACCAAGATTACCTTGACAGTTTTGTTAAATTCTTTTTAGGCATAAAAGCAAAGAAGACTTATGAGGCAAAAAGTTATGATTAAAGGAGTCCGAGTAGCTAGTCATAAAGCTCAAAACAAAGGTAATATTTAGAAATATTACTCACCTTTTGAGCAGTATGGAAAAAATGGGTCTTCCACCATACAAATTTTGGAGAAGACCATACGCGAAGTGTAGCGAGTGTAAGCAGCTTGACCGGGAAATAGTCATTTGCAAGAATAAATTTGAGAATTATGAATTAGACGCATGTGTGGTCAACGACGAAGAAGACAAGAAAGAATAAGAGGAAAAAGAGAAGGAATTAAGAAAAGAGCAAGAAGAGAAGGAGGAAGAGGAAGAATAAAAGAAGAAGAGGAACAAGAGGAGGAAGAGGAAGAAGACGAGGAAGAATAGGAGTAAAAATAGGAAGCGTATAAAGAAGAAGAAAATGAGGAAGATGAGAAAGAAGAAGACAAAGAAGAGGAGGAAAAAGAAGAAGAAAATGGAAAAGAGGAAGAGGAGGAAGAGAAAGAGAAAGAGAAAGAACAAGAGGAAGAAGATTAAGAGAAAGACGTGGAAGAGGAAGAAGAGGAAGAGAAAGACGAGGAAGAACAAGAGGAAGAGGAAGAAGAAGAGGAATACTAAGAAGAGAAATATGAGGAACAGGAATAGAAAGAGAAAGAGGAAAAAAAGGAGGAAGAAGACGAGGAAGAAAGGAGGAATAAGAAGAGGAGGAAGAGGAAGAGGAAGAGGAAGAGAAAGAGGACAATTTGAACATACAATTCTACTAAACCAACCAACATTATCAACATATTTTATAATTTGGAGTTGTGCTCTTAATTTAACAATTTGAGCAAACAACCTTACAAAAATAAATTTGTAAGTTTACAACGAAGAATATGTGACCATCTCATAGATGCAACTATCATATAGTTTCTAACGGTCCACATGACAGGTGAACAAGCATGTATTCACCTTTCTATATGTTCCAAAAATCTCAAGGGATACAATCCCAACCTTAGCTTGTATAATGATACAATCATTTTATCATGAGAACAAGCAACACGAGTGAATAAGAATCTTTTATGTCTTCATCATATAAGCCACATGAGTTCTCAATTACTTTTGCATCACATTGGACCGAGAAAACCAATTGATCATGCTAACTGATCTTTGTATTTCTCAATCCTCTCGTAGAGGCGAGTTATCATTTTTATCAAACCTTCCATAGAGGTTAGTTGTCGAATATATCAAACCCATGTGATTTTATCACAACTTGACTCATTTCTTTCAGAATGATCGAGTATTCACGATACTTATCACAAGTCACATTCTCTTCAAGGCATGGACTATTCATACATATGTACTATATAAATTTGGATTATAAGCACATTCTTATGCTTATGCATGACCCACCTTGACATCACTTTGAAAGGTCAAGTGTATCACCACTTTATCTTCATTTTTTATGGAGGATTTTTATATTATTAAGTCGCACAACGACCACTGGTCGACCTTTCATACCATTAGGATGATAAGAATTACCTTCAGAGTTTGAAGGCTATTTGGATAACCCACAATGTTCTACCTTTCATAATTACCACAATGGTGACTATTATAATTTTGTTCATCTATGTCCTTATTTATACGTTAAATTACTTGTCATGTTTCAAACTTATTATTCACTGCTATCATATTCATATGATAAAATAGAGCAATTAGGTGGATCTAAAACTTATCATGTACTGTTACCATATTTACTTTAAGGAGTGGAGCAAATTCAACGGGACGAATTTCATGAATTTTCATCAAAGCCTTAGTCATCATTATATCATCACTATGGTGCATTGAGACTCAAACTCAATGTCTTACCCATATAAAACGTGTAAGGGCATAATTCTACGGGACTCGAACCCAATCCTTATCATCATGGTGCATCAAAACTCAAATTTATGTCTTACCCTCTTGGTGTGATATAACACGAATCTACCGTTTACCCTTAAACAATTTTCATTATGGTGCATCTAGACTAACCTGATATCTTACCCTTTTGGTGCGATGAGACTTGAATCCAATGTCTTACCCTTAACCAATAATATAATAGACTGAAGTACAACATGACTCACCCTTTGAGTATTTCAAAATAATCAAATAAAATCTAAACTCATGCTACTAAATCTTTAAACCTTCTTTCATTTACGGAATTTTCTAGAGCATGTCATATTCAACCAGTAGTAGTAATTAACATTGGTTCCTGGTCAATGTTAGTGACCAAACACTATTGTATTCCAAATCATAAAAAGATTCTAGAAAATATATACCTCATTTTATGTATATACTACATTGATAGCAGTAGTTATCTTTTTTTCCTTCTTGATTCTCATAACGAGATCAATCAGAACATGAGCTAAAGTAAAAACTAAAACTCAATCTTAATTGACTAGAGCATCTGCTGATAATTTGTTGTAAAATATAAGCAATATGCTACGAATAATATAGACTAACTATAATAACATAGATGATAAGTATAAGTTTATGGATAAACTCAATGGACAATTCACTTAGTTCAATGGATTAATAACCGTAATCGAATTATAAGAAAAGGGACATGTGAGATGTTAAGTTTTTGCTCATCTATGTTATTTATGTTTGAGAAAAGACTCATTCATATTTAATACCATTATTTGTTAAGTTAAATGACATATATGAGTCAAATTTCGATGAGTCTTTTCTCAAAATTTGATGATATATTTATGCCTTTTCAGTTCCTTTTTAAAAATAATTTAATTAATAATATGGAGGAATCATAATTAAGCATAAGTAAAAATTATTTTGTAAAACTGAAACTATTTTCAGTTAACAAATGATGACTTATATGAGTTTTTTCTCAAATGGAAATAACATAGATAAACTAAATTTTTAACATATGACACAGATGAACATTTTCTCAAAAATTCGATGATAGATTTATGTATTTTTCCTCTAATTAGTGGTGTGACTGAATCATTATTGTCCACGTATAAAAAATGGATTTGTAAAATTGAAATTGTTTTCCTCAACAAAAATGTCATGAATAAGTCTTTTCTCAAACTGAAATGATATAGATGTACTAAACTTTTAATGAATAGCATAAATATAAAATATTATGAAATAACAAACTATTTATTCAAATTAAATGTTATATCCATAGTTTATTTTATTTGTAATTCACAACAAACATCTTATTTTTTTGTCATCTGGTTAGATATACAATTAGTCATTCTCGGTATACAATTATCCATTCAATATATAAGTGTATAAAATGTATATAAATGCGTTGTGTTTGTATAAAGCGAGAAAAAGTGTATATACAAATGCAAATGCATATATTTTTATCCTATACACTTGTGATTATACAAATACAAATCTTATTATACAAATTACAATGTAATAAATAAATTTATATAAAACTGGACAATTTATACAAAATTAGATGTATCTAGCAAATTATACAAATCAAAAGCTCCATAGCAAACATAAATTTTCTTATGGTGCGCAATTATGCAAACTATAGCAAGACATACAAATACGATTTTAATGTTTACTATATGTGAAAGTTGTTCTTACTTAAAGTTCGATAACATATTTGAGTCTTTTCTCTGAAAAATAAATTAAGAAAATTAAATGAACAATCACATTATAATCTTGCTTTTCTTTTAGTTAACCATATCACCACCTTTGAAGTTAATTCGCCAATATACACACTTTTGGAGCTAGGGTCTAGAGTAATAATTTTTTTATAATATAAAACTAAATAAAAGAAAAGTGATGTGACATTCCTCTTTAGTAAAGTATTTATTTATCTTTTTTTGATAGTTTTTATTTACTTTTTATTATTATACAAAAAAAAGAGTCAAATAGTACTTCTTTATTTATATTATATCCTTCAATAAAAATTTAAATATCTTTATTTTATTACTCTCATAACTTTTGATGATTTTAACTTTTAAATTCTACTTTCTACTATCTATGATATTAGAAATGGCTTGTTCAACATGCTTGTTTCATCACATTTAGGTTATATTTGTCTTTTTCATTCTCAAATATAGCTACGTGTCTTCTTTATGTATCTTCAATGTACACATCACTCTTTACCTTCATCTCCAAAAGCTTCTCCTTTCTCCAACATTCGTTCCAGCCTTCCAGGTAATCTTCTTCATATTGTTTCTTTGTTTTCTTCAAAATTGAAAGCACATTAAAAATGTTCCCCAATTTTATCCATATGGTTTGTGGTTGATGTTCAATTTTCCAGCTGCTTTTCAATAGTTTCAATCCTTGTGCCTTTAGTTTTTATTTGTTCTTGTGTTTTCATCAGAAATCATCTTTGGGATACTTAGATTTTAGTTTGTTTTCTCACATGCAGTAACTAATTTGGTCTTCTTTCATAATAATTCTTTTGAACTAAATGAATTTTTCGTCAGAATCAATTTTGTGAGCTTTGTAGAGAAATGATTTTATTAATAAGTAACAAAGTTTTCTTAATTTGAATTTAGATTTTTTAAAATAAGTGAGATGGAAATAGATGGTAAGTTATCGATGGATTAAAACGACTCCCTTTACTTGGAGTTCGTTAGGAACTTCCTGTCGTTTGCTTGAATACACTATCTGTTACAAGCGTTGCGGTCTTGCGGATGTTAGTGAAATTCGCTGCAATTAGTTCAATTTTATTTTTTCAATAGTCTTAGTTTCTCTACTTGCATCTGCTTTGGGGATAGAAAGTGAAGAAGAGGAAAGTGTTGAACTTGCATATGAAGTTTGACTTGATTTTCTGGGGACGAAACATTCAAGTCCAACTACTAACTTATACTTAAAGTGAGAGTGGAACACAATAAGTGAGATCAGTTTGATCTCTTGTCTGTTGTAAGAATATTGTTCTCAATAGATAAGCATAATTTACCAACATGTCTAGAAAATAGGCTCTGAACTTTTGTAAAACTTGTTGTATAGATTGGGTGCCGTAAAAATTTAAGTTATGCAGATATGCTTCATTTTTCATGGAACAAAACCTTTTAAGCCAAAAATGTCTTCCTGCTTTGGGATAAACATGTCTGCACCAGTATAGTACTTTCTCTTCACTCATTTCTTTCTGAATTTTTTAAATTTGTTGCCTCCATTTTAATTATTTGTCTTAGTTTGACTTGACACGACACACAACTTTTAAATCTTCTAGTCATAAACTAAATATGTGTATAATGCACCAACATGTCTTTTGAATCTTGTAATCTGAAATATGTCTGGTAGAATGTTGGACATAAGAGTTGTTAAATAGAAAAAGTGATTATTTTTAAGCAAACTAAAAGAAAATAAGACAAATAAATTGAAAAGCAAGTAGAAAACTAGCTATACTTAATAACTAGGATAAGCAGGGGATATATTTAAATACATATGTCATGTGTGAACCCTTTGTCATGTTGAGCTTCACTGATCCTTTATGGCTTTTGTATGTTTTGATAGTATGAATTGTTTTCCTCTATAGCACTAACCAAAAGAGCTTTATTTATTATTTATCATTTAATTTTTTCATGTCATCATGATGTTTCATCAGATTTTGCTATATTGAGTGTAAATTTCACTTGTAATAGTAATGGGTGCCTTATGTTGTTTTGTCTGCATACTATTAGGATGGTTGGTATATATTGTTCAGCATACTGGTTGATTTACTATAAGCCACACTATCAAACCATATATATAAAGCTACAACACAGAGGTTATTATTTTGTTGTGTTACTTGTGTACAAAGACTTTGATATGTAGGATATGAAAATAATTTCCCTTCAAGATTTAGTACATATGTTGCACTATGCTAGGTGATCTATAATCTGTATTATTGTCATATTGTGTACAAAGGACTTGTGTTACTTGTGTACAAAGGTCATCCCTTATTTCTACATTTACTAATTATTTGAGATTTCATCATTTAAATTAGGCTACTTTGTGCTCTTTTATTCTTGAGGTTTCTCTAATTATATATATTTAATTAAGTATTCAACTTTGAACCTAAATATATTTCTCTCTTCTTCCACAGGTACTTTTTGCCACTTTTTGCCAGGGTGATAAGCGATAAAAATGTACCACTACGTAAATGATTCATATATAAATATCCAATGTAAATAAAGTAGCCAGTAACATATTTTGTGCATTTAGCTCAGAAAATGCGTTTAACGTTGGGCCCGTGCTTGTACGGGCCATCTCTACCTAGTCTATATATATAATAAACAACTTTATCTATTCATTCTTATCCTTCAACTTTAATGTCTATTATTAATTGCTACTTTTTTTCTCTATAAAATATAACATTTAAATTAATATTTTGACTTAATATTATAGTATAAAGCATCGTATTATTAGTACTTTCTCTGTTTAATAATACTTATTTATTATTGACTTTATACATTTCTTGATAAATTAACCATTGGTGATTTCATAAAGTGGACAAATACTACTACCTCTATGCTTAATTACTTATCCATTTTTCTTTTTTTACTCGTCCCTTTTTACTTGTTCATTTTGACAAATCAAGAAATAATATTTTTTTATCTACTTATACCCTCAATTAATTACTTTGAAAAAGGTAGAATTTTTTGACAAATTTAAAATTTAATTCACCTACTTCATAATTAATACAAATAAAAGAAAAAAATATATATTTACCACACATTAAAGTCCGACATGTTTTTTTAAAACACACTTAAACTTTATAGGGATCCTATTATCCCTTATTTTTATTTAGAATGAATTTATTATCCCATTACATGTCTGCGTGGTGTGTAGAGTGTAGTTCACCCTCTCATAGAGAGTGAGCTGAACCAAAAAGTAAATAAATATTTTATTTAATTAGAAATATTTTTTTTTCTTTTCTTTTATTTAATTTATTGTACTTGATATATTCTTTATTTTTGTTATCTTCTTCCTCAAATTTCAAAAGAACCAGCTACCCCTTCTCTATTTTTTTCAACTTAGAAGACCCATTTACTTTACTCATCTTTTTGTTGTCTTCTTGTTTCTCTTTGTTCTTTTTTCTCCTTTTGTCCTTTAGTTTTTTTTTGAAATAATAATAATTATAAACCTCCTTGATAATATTTTTCTTTTAAAATAAAATAAAAAAAAGATTGTTATTTAGTTCTTTAGCATATAAACAAAAAAATTTCTTCGATTTGAGAGTATTAATTATAGAATTTCATTACCTTATCGTAAGGGAGTTTCGTTGTATAATTGTTGTAATTTTGAAAAGGAGATGGTAGATTGGAGGTGATTTTTGATTATCAATTTATTATTTGTTAGTAATTTTATTTTGATTTAAAAATGATTTGATGATATTAATGGTGAAGATGGTATTATAATAGTGACATGATGAAACTACTCCTGAGAATTGACGAAGATGCAGCTACGTCGAGAAATTCTGGTGATGGTAGCTAGAAGGGCGAAGAAGAGCAGAGGAGGATAATGAAGAAAGAAGAAAGATAAAAAAGAAAAGAGAAAAAGAAAAAGAAAAAGGAAATGAGTAAATAAAATAATAAAAAAACAAAAATGAAAAATAAAGATAAAAAAAATAAACTTTAGCATGTGACAGATAGTAATTGGTGCGTAATTACACTTCTTTTTTCGCAATTGAGGGTGACTGAAAAATGAGATATTTTCAACACTTTAAAATTGTTTAATGGGTGCTAGGACCACCGCAAATTAAAGTGTCTTTTAAAAAACAGAACTTACTTTAATTGGATAATTATGCATTTTTTCAAAATAAAATGTTTAACCCATCATTTTTTAAAAAAAAAATAGGTGTGTTAATTAAAAAATAGATCATTAATAATTAAAGACAAAGAGAATATTGGAATTTCAAAATAGTATATAGTAGAAGAGCCTACAAGACTACAAGCACACTTTGTCGAATCTAGATTAAGCTAAATGTTATTTTGATCATTGAAATAGTAAACTTTAATAATTTAATATATTTAAAAATTAGATAAAAAGGTATTATAATGTTGGTGCTTTCATGATTTATAGCGTCGTTTATATATGCTGGTCATTATTTTGTAACACCCCATATCCAAAACAGATAAAAAATCAGCTTTTCAGAAAAATCTGCAAGTGCAACCAACGGTGGCATCGACGGAACGTAGCCTGACCCACGGTCCGGCCTGCACATCAGTCGATTGGGTCAGAAACCACCAAAAATCTCAATCCAGAAGATTTGACTAAGTGTCAAACGACGGACGAACTTACGGTCCGTAGGTCAGACTACGGTCTGTAGTCTGAGTCCGTTGATCGACACCCCATTCACCCACTCTCTGACAAGATCCACGGATGACCAACATGGTTCGTAGGTGGGAACTAGCAGACAGTTAAGGGGGAAATGCAGTTGGGTCAACTTCAAATAGTCATAAATCTTAGCACAAAATTAATTAGATGCCATATGACCTACCCACAGATATATAATTGAATCACCTTTCCATAGCCACCAACCTTGCTAAACTCAGACCTCCGAGCAAAATGTTATGCCCGTTTTAGTAAAGGTCAGTCGAACAGGCCCAACCTACGGACCAAACGAAGGACCGTCGATGGAACGACGGACCGTCAGTCCTGGTCGTCGTTTGGTCCGACAAACACTTACCCAGGGGTCTTTTGGTCTTTTCCCACTTTGTTTAAACCTTAAGATACGTCATTCTGACCCTAAATAATCAGATTTTAGTCAGTTTAAGCCTAGAAACATAACTAAAACTTACCTAAGTCAAAATCATTAATCAAAAGTTAGAAAATTAGAAGCACGAAAGGAGAAAAAACTCAAGAACCCTAGTTCAAGAACGCAACAAGTTTCCAGCAGTTCCAGCCACGAAATCTAAGTATTTTTTCGTGAATTTCATCACCATGTATGTGAGATTTCACTAGTGGGTTCCTTTCACCCATTGGGTCCCTAGTTTTCAGTCAGATTCTTGATTCTCTTATTATGATTAAACCTAGGGTTTCTAGAACTTCAACAGAACTTTATGAATTTATTAGTTATATGTTCCAAATTAGATTGTCATGTTATTATTCAGTTTATCGCATGAATTTTAGAACCCTAGCTTTGTATTTCTTTAGTTCTTGAATTACACATGCTAGGTCAGATATTTCAGTCACTTCAGATATACATGCCTTAGTTATTAATGCATCATTATCAGATTAGATGTTGCATTCTCAGTTTGCATGTTCAGTTTTGAGCTATCCAATATTTATAGAAAATTCAGACATAATCAGTTAACCACATAAATCAATGGAAGCATAATACCGAGTTGGACTAGGGTTCAGCGTACCCAATAGTCCCAGAACTACTAGCCAAGTAGGTTGTAAGTCCCCTCTGTGGACAATCTATTTAGTGATCACGCCAGCATGCCTTTATACCTCTGGCAGGGTATATTGTGTCCTCTCGATGGGGCGTATATATCAGACTCCACATTTAGCTCATGTGGTTTTATTGTCGGTTATTAGTAGCTCCCACAGTTCAGTCAGAATCTCTTGCATTGACCATTTATCAGTATACTCAGAATTCAGTTTCAGCATGTTTATAAATTGGTCATTGCATTCAGTTAGCTCAGAATTCAGTATATTATGTTCATATTATTATGCTTGCTTTTGTGCTTGTTCAGTTATGTTTTATTTCAGCTTTACTCTATCCTACATGTTCAGTACCTTGAAGTACTGAGGCATACGTGCGCTACATCTTCTCGTGATGTAGATTCAGGTTCTCAGCATCCAGATCATGCATAGATCAATTTCCCGATCTTTAGTTCAGCAGATTCAGTGGTGAGTCCTCATTCTCCAAGGACAATAGTTATGACTTTCATTTCAATCTTTTAGTCTTTAGTTTTAGTTTTTGCTAGATTTAGCTGGGGCTTGTCCCAGTATTTCTAGTCCAGTTTAGAGGCTTATTTCAGACATAGTAAGTTTCAAGTTAGTAGTGAGTTAATTTTTTCTTTGTATTAAACTCATCAGTTTTAGCATATGGGTATTCCCCATCTTTTCATTTTAAGTATGATTTAGCTTCCGCAACAGTTTATAATCTTTAGTATGCACATGATCATGCCAGTAGGGTTAGCTTGGGATCATCTGTGGTCCTAGGTTCCGTGTCCGCGTCTCGGGGGTAGCTCAGGATGTGACAAAACGTGGTATCAGAGAACTAGGTTTAAGAGTCCTAGAATGTCTGAAAAGCCGCACTAAGTAGAGTCCTTTTTATGGGTGTGAAGTCCACCACATCTAATGAGAGGGAGTCTATAAAGTGTTTTAGGAAAACTTCACTTTGTTGTTACTCTTATCGTGCATAAGGTATGATCTAATTCCATTCTAACTTGACGTTCTACGTTTCAGATCATGCCTCCTATTAGATCTTGGGCATGGAATTCTAATGCACGCAATGCTAACGCAGTTCGCTAGTACAAGATAAGGAAGTTCTAATGTAGAGTTTCAAAACGCCAATTAAGCTTTAGACTAAAATTATGACAACCTCGAACAATCAGAAGTTTCGAATTCTAACTAATAAAAATGGTGGATTTGTGGAGGCTAGTATTCGACATTTGTTTCAAAAGATTTCACCTGAGTTTTAGGGTCCCAAGTTGTGGAGGACCTACAGAAGTTCATTGATGAGGTCAAGAAAATATTTGTAGTTATGCAAGTAACTGGAGTGATAGGGTGAAATTGGCATCCAACCATCTTAAGGATGTGACTCACATATGGTTCACTCAGTGTAAAGACAACAGATATTACTTTGTCTTTTGTAACTCAGTATAGCACTAAACTTTAATATTAGTCCAGAAACTCTCTCAGAACCTTCTAGTCAGTGACCTAGTTATAGCTAGACGGGTATAAAGAAATTGCCCTGTCACAGTCTCTTAGAAAGTCACCTCATCAGATCTTGTAGAGTTTGAAATGGTAGACTTCGATGTCATTCTAGGAATGGATTGGTTACATTCATGTTATGCCTTAGTCAATTGTAGAACTAGGATTGTTCGTTTTCAGTTTCCAGACGAACCAATCTTAGAATGGAAAGGTAGTAGCATAACGCCTATGGGTCGATTTATTTCTTACTTTAAGGCCAGAAAGATGATCTCTAAGGGTTATCTCTATCATGTAGTTCGGGTTAAGGATTATATTTCTGAAACCCAACTATTGAGTTAGTTCCAGTAGTCAATGAATTTCCAGAAGTGTTTCTAGAAGATCTTCCCGGAGTCCCTCCCGAAAGGGAAATCGATTTTGGAATTGATCTCCTTCTAGATACCCAGCCTATTTGTATTCCTCCTTACAGAATGGCTCCATCAGAGCTTAAGGAATTAAAAGAGTAGTTAAAAGATCTTATAGATAAGGGTTTCATTAGACCTAGTATTTCATTATGGGGTGCACCAGTGTTGTTCGTAAAGAAGAAAGATGATTCTCTCAGAATGTGCATTGACTATAGACAGTTGAAAAAGGTCACAATCAAGAATAAGTATCCCATCCCCAAGATTGATGACTTGTTTGACCAAATTCAGGGTGCTAGCCATTTCTCAAAGATAGACCTCAGATCGGGTTATTATCAGCTCAGAGTCAGAGATAGTGACATTCCGAAAACAGCCTTCAGAACTCGGTATGGTCATTATGAATTTGTAGTTATGTTGTTTGGACTAACCAATGCTCCTGCAACTTTCATAGATTTGATGAACAGAGTGTTCAAATAGTACTTGGACTTGTTCGTTATTGTCTTCATTAATGATATCCTCATTTACTCTAGGAATGAGGAAGAACATGCAAGTTATTTGAGAGTTGTTCTGCAGACTCTCAAAGATCGCCAGTTATTCGCTAAGTTTAGCAAATGTGAGTTCTGGTTGCAATTTGTTGCTTTCCTTGGTCACATTGTGTCTAGCGAAAGGATACAAGTGGATTCACAAAAGATAGAAGCAGTGAAACAATGGCCCAAACCTACTTCTGCTACAGATATCAAAAGTTTCTTAGGTCTACCAGGTTATTACAGAAGTTTCGTGGAAGGATTTTCATCCATAGCCTCACCATTGACTAGGTTGACACAGAAGATGGTCAAGTTTCAATGGTCAGATGATTGTGAGAAAAGTTTTGCAGAGTTAAAAACTAGATTGACAACAGCTCCTGTTTTGACTCTACCAGAGGGGTCAGATTGTTATGTGATTTATTGCGACGCATCCAGAGTTGGCCTTGGTTGTGTATTGATATAGCGAGATAAGGTTATAGCTAATTCTTCTAGACAACTTAAGGTGCATGAGAAGGACTATCCAACTCATGACCTCGAGCTTTCAGCAGTGGTGTTTGCACTCAAGATATGGAGACACTAATTGTATGGTGTTCATGTAGATGTGTTCACTGACCATAAGAGCCTTCAGTATGTTTTCACCCAGAAAGAGTTGAATCTTCGCTAGAGGAGATGGCTTGAGTTCCTTAAAGATTATGATATCAGTGTGCATTATCATCCTGGTAAGGCGAATGTAGTAGCAGACGCTCTTAGTAGACTATCTATGGGTAGTGTAGCCCATATCGAGGGAGAAAGAAAGGAGCTAGTGAACGATGTTCACACGCTTGCTCGATTGGGAGTTCGCCTTATGAGCATATCAGACAATGGTGTAATAGTTTAAAATGGGGAAGAATCTTCTTTGGTAGTGGAGGTTAAAGAAAAGCAAGATAGTGATCCAATGTTGCTTGAACTAAAAGGTGCAATCTATAATCAGAGAGTGGAGGTTTTCTCCCAAGGGGAAGATAGTGTACTTCGCTACCATAGTATATTGTGTGTTCCTGATGTGGGCGAGTTCAGACAACATATTCTTGCAGAAGCCCATAACTCCAGATATTTTATTTACCCAGGTGCCACTAAGATGTACCGCGATCTACGGGAAGTCTATTGGTGGAATGGCATGAAGAGGCCAGGATATAGTAGATTTTGTGAGTAAGTGCCCCAATTGTCAGCAAGTTAAGGTAGAACATCAGAAACCAGGGGGTATGACTCAAGAGATCGACATTCCTACTTGGAAGTGGGAAGTGATCAATATGGATTTCATCAAAGGGTTACCGCTTACTCGCAGACAACATGACTCATATGGATGATAGTTGATAGGATGACTAAGTCTTCTCGCTTTTTGGCGGTCAAAACTACAGATTCGGTAGAGGACTATGCCAAGCTTTACATTAATGAAATTGTTAGGTTGCATGGGGTTCCTTTGTCTATCATCTCAGATAGAGGTCCTCAGTTTACCTCTCATTTCTGGAAGTCGTTTCAGAAGGGTCTTGGCACTCAAGTTAACCTTAGCACATCATTTCATCCGTAGACGAATGGACAAGCAGGGCGTACTATTCTGACCCTAGAGGATATGTTGAGAGCTTGTGTGATCGACTTCAAAGATAGTTGGGATGATCACCTTCCTCCGATTGAGTTTGCCTACAACAATAGCTACCATTCCAGCATTCAGATGGCCCCTTATGAGGCTTTGTATGTGCGTAGATGTAGGTCTCATGTTGGTTGGTTTGAAGTAGGTGAAACATATTTGATAGGTCCAGATTCAGTCCTTGATGCTATGGAGAAAGTGCAACTCATTAGAGATAGACTTAAGACAACCCAAAGTCGTTAGAAATCTTATGCAGATGTAAGGAGAAGGGAACTAGAGTTCCAAGTTGATGATTGGGTTTTTCTGAAAGTGTCACCTATGAAAGGGGTGATGAGATTTGTCAAGAATGAAAAACTCAGTCCTAGATATGTAGGCCCATACAAGATCTTGAAAAGGATTGGCAAGGTGACATATGAGTTAGAATTACCAGCAGACATAGCAGCAGTGCATTCGGTCTTCCACTTCTCGCTCTTGAAGAAGTGTGTGGGTGATCCAGCCTCTATAGTGCCATTAGAGAGTGTGACAGTGAAAGATAGTCTTTCTTATGAGGATGTACCAGTTGATATTCTTGACCGTCACGTTAAAAGGTTGAGAAACAAAGAATTCACTTCAGTCAAGGTTTTGTGGAGGAGTCAGTCCGTAGAAGGAGCTACTTGGGAAGCTGAAGCAGCCATGAAAGCCAAGTATCCTCACCTCTTTCCTTCCGATTCCACTCCAGCTTGAGGTAATAGTTTATCTTTAGTTTTCAAGTCATTCATGCGTGAATTCAGTCTTAAAATCATGTTCCCTCAGTTTCTAATTGCATTTTTAGCGTATTTGCATGTTCTCAGAACTCAATTCAGTCAAAAATTCAGTTCTCTGTGTTTAGTAGTAGGGTTTGCAGCTCTCTCCCTCTATTCCAGCTAGTTTAGTCTTCATTCGAGGATGAATGTTCCCAAGGGATAGATAATGTAACACCCCATATCCAAAACAAACTAAAAACCACCTTTTCAGAAATATCTGCAAGTGCAACCACTGGAGGCATCGATGGACCGTAGCCTGACCCACGGTCCGTCTTGCACATCGGTCGATTGGGTCAGAAACCACCCAAAATCTCAATCCCGAAGTTTTGACTAAATGTCGAACGACGGACAGACTTACGGTCCGTAGGTCAGACTACGGTCCGTAGTCTGAGTCCATTGATCAATAACCTATTCACCCACTCTCTGACAAGAGCCACGGATGACCAGCACGATCCGTAGGTGGACCCACGGTTCGTTGGTCTGACCGTAGGTGGGAACTAGCAGACAGTTAAGGGGGAAATGCAGTTGGGTCAACTTAAAATGGTCATAACTCTTAGCACAAAATTAATTAGGTGTCATATGACCTACCCACAAATATATAATTGAATTAGCTTGCCATATCCACCAACCTTGCTAAAATCTAACCTTCGAGCAAAAGGTTATGCCCGTTTTAGTAAAGGCCTGTCGAACAGGCCCAACCTACGGACCGTCGATGGAACAACGGACCGTCAATCCTTGTCGTCGTTTGGTCTGACAGCAACTTACCCAGGGGTCTTTTGGTCTTTTCTCACTTCGTTTAAACCTTAAGATACGTCAATTTGACCCTAAATCATAATATTTTAGTCAGTTTACGACTAAAAACATAACTAAAACTTACCTAAGTCAAAATCATTAATCAAAAGTTAGAAAATTAGAAGCAAGAAAGGAGAAAAACTCAAGAACCCTAGTTCAAGAACGCAACAAGTTTTCAGCAGTTCCAGCCACGAAATCTAAGTATTTTTTTGTGAATTTCATCACCATGTATGTGAGATTTCACTAGTGGGTTCCTTTCACCCATTGGGTCCCTAGTTTTCAGTAAGATTCTTGATTCTCTTATTATGATTAAACCTAGGGTTTCTAGAACTTCAACAGAACTTTATGAATTTATTAGTTATATGTTCGAATTCAGATTATCATGTTATTATTCTGTTTATCGCATGAATTTTAGAACCCTAGCTTTGTATTTCTTTTGTTCTTGAATTACACATGCTAGGTCAGATATTTCAGTTACTTCAGATATACATGCCTCAGTTATTAATGCATCATTATCAGATTAGATGTTGCATTCTCAGTTTGTATGTTCAGTTTTGAGCTATCCAGTATTTATAGAAAATTCAGACATAATAGTTAACCACATAAAACAATGGGAAGCATAATACCGAGTTTGACTAGGGTTCAGTGTACCGAATAGTCTCAGAACTACTAGCCAAGTAGGTTGTAAGTCCCCTCTGTGGACAATCTGTTTAGTGATCACGCCAGCATGCCTTTATACCTCTGGCAGGGTATATTGTGTCCTCTCGATGGGGCGTATACATCGGACTCCACATTTAGCTCATGTGGTTTTATTGTCGGTTATTAGTAGCTCCCACAGTTCAGTCAGAATCTCTTGCATTGACCATTTATCAGTATACTCAGTATTCAGTTTCAGCATGTTTATAAATTGGTCATTGCATTCAGTTAGCTCAAAATTCAGTATATTATGTTCATATTATTATGCTTGCTTTTGTGCTTGTTCAATTATGTTTTATTTAAGCTTTACTCTATCCTACATGTTCAATACCTTCAAGTACTGACGCATACGTGCGCTACATCTTCTCGTGATGTAGGTTTAGGTTCTCAGCATCTAGATCACGCATAGATCAATTTCCCGATCTTTAGTTCAGCAGATTCAGTGGTGAGTCCTCATTCTCCGAGGACAATAGTTATGACTTTCATTTCAGTCTTTTAGTCTTTAGTTTCAATTTTTGCTAGATTTAGCTGGGGCTTGTCCAAGTATTTCTAGTTCAGTTTAGCGGCTTATTTCAGACATAGTTAGTTTTAGCTTAGTAGTGAGTTAATATTTTCTTTGTATTAAACTCATCAGTTTTCATATATCTTAGTTTTAGCATATGAGTATTCCTTATCTTTTTATTTTAAGTATGATTTACCTTCCGCAACAATTTATTATCTTCAGTATGCTCATGATTATGCCAACAGGGTTAGCTTGGGAACACTTGTGGTCCTAGGTTCCGTGTCCGCGTCTCGTGGGTAGCTCGGGGCGTGACAATTTTTCAGGGCTGGACAAAGTCTAAAATAGACAAATAAAAGTGAACAAAAGTATTAAGTTTGTTTTACAAGATTTTCTTTTGTAGAAAGAGGTTTTCAATAATAAGCTTAAGTAAGATGCTTTATTCTTAACAAAACTATTAATTACAATGTCATCCAATGTTACCAACAGAACTGAAGGAAAATTGATAGAAAGTGAAGGCTGAAGGGGCAAAAAACATGGTCAGCTTGAAGATCCATACAACAAACAAAGATCCCATATTAACTTCAAGTTGTTTTCCAGCATTTCAAATATCAGATCTTCGTCCATTGTTTGCTTCTGCATGAATTTTTTGTATGAGAATGAAAACCAAATCAATTATTTCAGCAATGAAGCGGAGATTCACAAATTAAAGCATATCAAAGGACAGGGCCGTCTCAACAAGTTTGGTACAGAATATACACAATATAAAGCCGATGCTTATTCCCCAGATACCGTCATTGCTTCTTCTCCGGGAAAAGAAGTTCACGACCCGTGATAGTCTAAGCTTATGATGCTAAGAACACTAAAATATGATTTGGAGTAACATCATACCATCCATCATGTGTATCATACATGACATCTAAAATTATAAAGCAAAAAGAAATGTTATTGCAAGTACGGAAAGAGAACATACTTGTAACTCTGATATAATTCCAGGCATTTTCAGGATAATCTCCTGTGTAACCTCACCAGTTGAAGATCTGAAATCAAATGGATGTGCATGCCGAAGCTTAAATCTAATTGATGAATTTCTGTATGATTTTGCAGTTGTGTGAACGATACCAATAACTGCATATCGACCACCTGAAGAATCGTTGCCAATGGGCCATCTCAAGCCGCCCTGAACTTCTAAATCCAAAATGGCAGAACCAATAACATCTTTAATTCCATTTATCTCCTCGTCCTGTGAATATGCCCCCCAAAAAAAGAGCTTCTAAATCACATCAATCTTTAAATTCTAGAAGGAAATATAGAAAAGTTAATTGCATAACTTACAGATAACATCATATTGATGTTCTTGGTATATAGTATCAACCTCAGATCTGAACTCTTTCCAAGACAGCTCATATCTGCTACCATGTGGCGTACTCTGTTTGACTCAATCTTAATAAAAAAGGGATTCATGTCAAAGGGATCGTTCTGTTAAAAAATGATGGTGATAATTGTTAATGCTTTTCCAACCATATAAATAAGTAGTATACTAGAATATGTTTAATCAAGAAGCAGCAACAACAAAATACTAACCTTATAGAGCTCAATCTTGTTATAATCTTTGGCCACAGTACATTTGCAGGTAAGAGTTCAATTAGGACGAAACCTATCAGAAAGCTACAAAAACAAAAAGATAGAGCTAACGGAAACAATGCAGTAGGAGGAAGACATTAAACTTGAAAATCATACCGTATGCTGTAGAATTCTTTCCCTTTCACATATTCTAGCCCAAGTTTCTCAACAACTCGGTGTTCTATGTAATCCATATATGCAGCAGGAGAATTTGCATCAAAAATCCATTTCATTTTTCCCACAGTTGCTTCACTCAATGGGGTAGTGTCCAGGGATTATTCACAAATTGAGAATTCCTGCACACATGCAGTTTGATTCAAAGACTATAAACAAATATTCACAATTCGAATGACACATTGTTGTTATAAATTCCTAATATGATGATAAAACTGTTAGCATTTTTATTAATGCTGATATGGTCAGTATTACATGGGTCCATCATCCCACTTCATGGACCCATTATCCCACTAATGGGAAGGTAGTTAACTACCCATTATCCCATTAATGGGAAGGTAGTTAACTATCCATTATCCCACTAATGGAAAAGTGGTTAATTAACTACCCATTATCCCATTACATAGATTCACTATCTTACTACTCTAGTGGTTGGTAACTTCCCATAACCTCTTAACCGTTCTTGATGGAAGCACAGTTATAAATATGTCATTTGGTTCAAAGGTCCCTAAGCACATTATTTCTAAAAACTCCATACCATCTAAGAGTGAGGTTTTGAGTTCTTAGACGATATTTTAAAAAAAAGAATTGCAGAACTCCGACTATATCGCTAACAATTGTTGGAGATATGTCGGTCACTCTATATTTCCGCTGCGTCATTGCTCTGCAATATCTTACATTTGACATCAGAGCCTTTGAATTTCCTCTGCTTTGTTAATTGTTGGAATTCTCTAAAATCGCTCAAAATGGTTCTTAAAATTTCAGATCTTGTTTTGAAAATTTTGAAAACATTTTCTAATAATAAAAGGCAAAGAGATTGTTGTTTTGTTGCATAATGTTCAACAATAAATTTGGTATATGATTTTTAGTTAATATTTAGTGATTCATATAATTTTATTTGATTGAGATTTAGCCCCAACAAGCAATCTTAATGAAATGATATTATATATTATATTTTGGATCACTTAAAGAAATAAATGTCTAAGTGATCTAGAATTTATTTAATTAAAGTTTAGCCACATCATCTTTAATTGAATAAAATATTAAATGTTAAGGATCACATAAAGAAATTTTTAGACATTAGAATTGTAATTAATCACGCATGATATGATAACTTAATTTCTTTATTATTAAGTTGCATAATTAATTAAGATGAAATATTAAATACTTTTCATAATTACCCACAAGAATTATGAATCACAGTTTAATAGTTTTGTCATAAAGATAGAATATCATGCTATTAAATTGATAATTTTATCATAAATATGAATCAGATTGAATTAAAAATTTAGCCCACATGCAATTTTTATGTCAGTTGATTCAACTTTATATTACTTGCCTCAAATTTATGTTAAGTATGTATGTATATTTTTTGCAGTTATGCAACATGCGAATTTCTCTGATATTTATGATATCCCCGAACAAAATGGTGAGAACTATAAGATTTGGAAGGAGAGAATTGTCCTTCACTTAGGGTGTATGGATGTTGATTATGCTATCACAAAAGACGAGCCACCTATCAATGAAATCAACACTCAAGATGAGATTTTACTTCATGAACAATGGGAACGCTCTAACTGTTTGAGTGTTATGTTCATTAAGACCAAAATCTCTGCTGGAATTTATGGTTCTGTTAAACAGCATAACAATGTCAAGGCATTACTGAAGGCTATTGATGAACAATTTGAGACTTCAGATAAGGCACTTGCCAGCACCTTAATTATGAAATTCTCATCAATGAGGCTCACTAGTGTGAGAAATGTGCGTGAGCACATTATGAAAATGCGAGACTTAGCGGCTCAATTAAAGATTCTTGATGTCGAAATGTCTGAAACTTTTCTTGTGCTCTGTATCCTGAATACTATACCTGCACAATATGGTCCCTTTAAGATCTCTTATAACACACATAAAGATAAATGGTGTATTAATGAACGCATGGCCATGTGTGTTCAAGAGGAAGGTCGACTACTGATGGAAACAGGAGAAAGTGCATTAATGACTAATCAAGGAAAGAAGACCAATCAAGCTAACAAGAGGTCTAAGGGAAAGGCACCACTTGAAACTGACATAAAAAAGGAAGTCAAGTGTCGCTTTTGTAGAAAGAAGGGGCACATAAGGCAGGATTGTGTCAAGTTTCAACAATGGCTTGTTAAGAAAGGTTCTTCTATCTCTCTTGTTTGTTATGAAGATAATATGATTGATTTTAATCATAACACGTGGTGGATTGATTCTGCTTCTACAATCCATATTACGAATTCCTTGCAGGATTTAAGAAACCTGCGGAAGCCAGTGGAAGTTGAGCGAAGTATCTATTCTGGAAACAAGATCCAGTCGCATGTAGAATCTATTGGGACATGCAATTCAGTTCTTAGTAGTGGTTTTATTTTAGAGTTGGAAAAGACTTTTATGTTCCTAATTTTTCTAGGAATTCAATTTCAGTATCAAGACTTGTACCTATGGGATATTTCTTCTTTCTAGAAGGTGATTCCAAACTATTTTATAAATCTAAACTTATTGGATATGGTACATTGTCTAGTGGTCTTTTCTCTCTTAATTTACAAAATGATTCCACTAATATTGTTATGCATGTACAAACTGGCACTAAAAGATGTGTTATAAATAAACTTTCCTCTATTTAATGGCATCGGAGATTGGGACATATCTCCATCCATATAATTAAGAGATTAGTAAATGATGGAGTACTTAGTACTTTAAATTTTACTGATTTTGATACTTGTACGAACTGCATTAAAGGAGAACAGACCAACAAGTCAAAGAAAGGTACTAAGAGGAGTTCAACCGTATTAGAAATCATACATTCAGATATATGTTGTCCAGACATGGACGCATATGGTCAGAAATACTTTATCACTTTTATTGATGATTACTCTCGATATATGTATCTCTACATGCTTTATAATAAGAGCGAAGCATTAGAAGCCTCTAATGTTTTCAAGGCTGAAGTAGAGAAACAATGCGAAAACAAATTAAGATTGTGAGAACTGATAGATGTGGTGAGTATTATGGTAGATATACAGAAGATGGACAAGCACAAGGTCCGTTTGCGAAATTTCTTTAACAAAATGGGATTGTTGCCCAATATACTATGCCTGGTTCTCCAGATCAGAATGGTGTAGTAGAAAGAAGAAACCGAACATTATTGGACATGGTGTGTTGTATGTTAAGTAGATCTAAGCTACCTAAGTCCTTGTGGATTGAATCTCTTTAAGACAACAGCGTATTTATTAAACCGAGTTCCAACCAAGGCTGTTCCAAAGACGCCTTTTGAGTTATTCAAAGGTTGGAAACCTAGTTTGACACATATACGTGTATGGGGATGCCCGTTTGAAGTTAGAATTTACAACCCACAAGAAAAGAAACTGGATCCTAGGACCATTAGTGGATATTTCATTGGATATGCTGAAAGGTCTAAAGGATACATATTCTACTGTCCATCTAACAGTACTAGGATTGTGGAATCAAGAAATGTAAAATTTCTTGAAAATGACTTAATTAGTGGAGTGATCAATTTCAGAATACAATTTCTATAAGAGATCAACCTTCGACTTCAAGTCAAAAATTGATTGTTGTACATAATACTATACCCCTCAAGTTCAATTGGGTGTTGAGCAACTAATCAATGAGATTCCACAAGCTGCTGAAAATATGCATATATATCAAGTTATTCAAGTAATTACTGAAATTATTGAACAACCAGTTGAACAACATAATCAAGAGGAAAATGTTGGTGCAACATTGAGAAGATCTACTAGAGAAAGAAAATCAGCAATGCCTAGTGACTTTGTTGTAAATTTGCAAGAATGTGACATTGGAGTTGAAAATGATCCCGAGTCTTTTTCACAAGCCATGAATTCTAAAGAGTCTGAATTGTGGTACAATGCCATGAAAGAAGAGATGAATTCTATAAAAAGTAACGAGGTATGGGATCTTGTCGATTTGCCTAGTGGTGTTAAAACCATTGGATGTAATGGGTTTTTAAGACTAAAAAGGACTCATCGGGGAACATAGAAAAATATAAAGAAAGACTCGTTGCTAAAGGATTCACTCAAAAGGAAGGAATTGATTACACAGAGACATTTTCTCCCCTGTCTAAAAAGGATTCCTTGCGCATAATATTGGCATTATTAGCACACTTTGACTTAGAATTGCAACAGATGGATGTGAAAACCGCATTTCTCAATGGTGATCTAGAGGAAGAGGTTTATATGAAACAACCTACAGGATTCTCCTCTTGTAATGGTGAGCACTTGGTATGCAAGTTAAAGAAATACATATATGCACTAAAAAAGCTTCCCGTAAATGGTATTTGAAATTTCATAATGTTATCTCTTCATTCGACTTTGTTGAGAACATTATGGATCAATGTATATACCATAATATAAGTGGGAGTAAAATATATTTCTTAGTTTTATATGTGGATAATATCTTACTTGCATCCAATGATAAGGGAATGATAAACAATTTCTCTCTAAAAGTTTTGATATGAAAGACATGGGTGATGCATCTTATGTTATTGGTATTAAGATTCATTGATATAGACATCAAGGTACCTTAGGTTTATCTCAAGAATCCTATATCAATAAAATTTTAGAGAGGTTCTGAATGAAATATTATTCACCAAGTGTAGCTCCTATCGTGAAGGGTGATAATTTCAACTTGAATCAGTGCCCGAAGAACGATCTTAAGAAGGAACAAATGAAGGACATTCCTTACTCTTCTGCTGTTGGAAGCTTGGTGTATGCTCAGGTTTGTACAAGACCTAACATATCATTTGTTGTTGGAATGTTTGGAAGATATCAGAGCAATCCAGGTCTTGACCACTGGAGAGATGCAAAGAAAGTCTTAAGATATCTTCAAGGAACAAAAGACTACATGCTTATGTACAAATGATCAGATGACTTGGAAGTCATTGACTACTCTAATTCAGACTTTGCTGGCTGTGTTGATTCACGGAAATCAACTTCAGGATACATATTTATGTTAACCGGTGGATCTATATCTTGGAGAAGTGCCAAACAAACTTTAGTTACTACTTCCACTATGGAGGCTGAGTTCGTTTCTTGTTTCGAGGCTACCTCACATAGTGTATGGTTAAAGAGTTTTATTTCTGGACTTAGGATTGTCGACTCTATATCTAAGACATTAATGTTATATTGTGACAATTCAACTGTTGTTTTTATGGCTAAGAATAATAAAAGTGGTAGTCGAAACAAGCATATCGACATCAAATATCTAGCCATAAGAGAACGTGTTAAAGACAAGAAAGTGGTCATTGAACACGTTAGCACTGGAGTAATGTTAGTTGATCCTTAACTAAAGGCATTCCACCACAAAAATTTAAGGATCATGTAGTCACAATGGGACTTAGTCCCACTATGTAAAATTTCATTGTAACACGAATGTTTACGAAACTCTATTTTATATGATATTTCTTGTTAACTGTGTGCACATTCAGTTTTATTTTCAAAAATGTCACTAAAGTATTGACCTTAAATAAATATTGAGCTTATTCATTAATTATATGGATTAAAGTTTAGAGATATAGTGCATTGTGATACATGGAAGATACTACACACTGCAAGAGAAACTATCGCCATGGGTCGTGTATTATATTTTATTAATGGGATTAGAATATACGGACCAAGTGGGAGAATGTTAGAATTTTTGTTAATGCTGATATGGTCCGTATTACATGGGTTCATTATCCCACTTCATGGACCCATTATCCTACTAATGGGAAGGTAGTTAACTACCCATTATCCCATTAATGGGAAGGTAGTTAACTATCCATTATCCCACTAATGGGAAAGTGGTTAATTACCCATTATTACACTAATGGGATAATGGTTAACTACCCATTATCCAACTACATGGATTCACTATCCTACTACTCTAGTGGTTGGTAACTTCCCGTAACCTCTTAACCGTTCTTGATGAAAGCACGGTTATAAATATGTCATTTGGTTCAAAGGTCTCTAAGCACATTACTTCTAAAAACTCCATACAATAAAAGAGTGAGGTTTTGAGTCCTAAGAAGATCTTTGAAGAAAAGAAGAATTGTAGGCTCCGACTATATCGCTAACAATGCCTGGAGGTATGTCGGTGTCACGACCCAAAATCGAGCCGCGAGTGGCACCCACACTTATCCTACTATGTGAGCGAACCAACCAATCTAAACCCCAACATATTGAACAAAATACAAAGCGGAAGACTTAAAACTCATTAACGAAATCAATTAAATAACTTCTAAAATTTATAACTCATTATCCCCAAAATCTGGAAGTCATCATCACAAGAACATCTATCCTCAAGTTACTAATCTAAAAGTATCTAAGAAGCTAAATAAATAAAAGGCTAGTCCATGCCGGAAGTTCAAGGCATCAAGACATTGAAGAGAAGATCCAGTCCAAGCTAGAAGCATTAGCTCACCCTGAAATCCGGTGTAGTGAAGACTGGCTAGAATTGCTGTTGAGTTGAAGACGACGGTACGTCATGTCTGTGACGGTCCGTCCTGCATGTCCGTCACAGACTTCAGAGAATTGCTCTCAGTACCCAATTCTCAAGAGTTGAAGTGTTTGGAACGAGACACCCTCGACGGTCCGTCGTGCCCATGACGGTCCGTCGTTGGATACGTCGTCTCAGACAGTTTTTCCAGAAATAAAATCTGCTGCTCAAAACGACTAAGCAGGTCGTTACAATAGATACCAATTTACCCATCGTTCGTCCTCGAATGATCAAAAGAAGAAAAACAAGGATGAGAGGGAGTACCTGAATTTGTGAACAGATGCGGATATTTTTCTTGCATATCAGCCTCCTTCTCCCAAGTGGCCTCTTCAACTGGTCGATTCTTCCATTTAACTTTGATGGATGCAATCTCCCTTGACCTCAACTTGCGAATTTGCTCTATCTAAATAGCACCAGGTTCCTCCTCATATACAATTTTCATCAAGCAGAACCGACTCCCAACGA